>CM035785.1:9259855-9289855 GCA_020466265.1 Siphamia tubifer | reverse complement strand
CTCTCTTTTACTACAGTAAGGGTCCATACATACCAGATACTTCCAAACTACAATACATGACACCTTTCCTTTTCTTGACCTTTTCTTTTATTTGTTTTGAGCAGAAGAACAATGAAACTGTTTTCGTGTATGAGGAAATAATGACACAGTAAATATATCAATAAAGATAGTTCACAACGTTATAACAACTGCCATGTACACTAGTAATAACGAAACAAACATAAACCCCGCCCCTCGCAAATGTTTTAGCTCTTAATGGACATAACACTATGGGTTTGACCTTTTCAAGGTCAAGGGTCATGATGCCTTTTTGGAGCTTACACGTAGTTTCCTGATCTCTTATCATTGTGAAAACACATTTTTTCTGACCTTGACCTTGACCTTTGACCTATATTCACCAAACTGTAATAGGATCTATGCTAGACCACCTTGAAACTTTCCTGAAAATTTCATGGAAATTGGTCGAGGAGTTTCAGCATAAAGTTGCTCACAAACAGACAAATGGGGGGGGGGGTCAATAGGAACTATTCAAAAAGCAGTGGGAAGAATAAAATGTATTAAATCCTAACATTTCTGACACCATGTTACCTCCAGTTTGACTGCTGGGTCAAATTAACCTGAAAATAATATAATTATAATTAATATTATATGTTGAAAGTACTCCGTAGTAGAAAAAAAACACTTTTCACTATTTTTCCTAGATGTTCAAACTTTAAAACAGGTTCATTTGACCTGTAACATAACATAGATAATAACTGTCAGTTTCTCATGTGGCCTCATAAGAAAATACATGTTCCATCCCTGGTGTATTCTAACAATATTACAGATTTATGCCCTATTCACACGGGGTAAGTATTACCTATGGACCACTGGTAATTTGCAATTACCCCCGTACCTCTGTGTTAATGTGTGGGACATTTGGATGGAATAAACAAAAGTCTGTAATTCACACAAATTCCAGACATTATGGCTGGATATGTTGTAAATTCACAACATCCTGTTTGGTGTCAATACATTAATAAGGTAATATGAAAACAAAGTATGCATAAGAATAAAGGGGGTAAATGCCATTGGCAGGGATGCAGTCTGTAAATTTGCTCCACGCCTTCAAAATAAGAGCGGGGTCAGTGCAGATTAAAACAGTCTCCAGATTACAGAATCAGCAGTTCTTAGCGGAGGCTCTGGAAAATGGCCGACGGAATCTATAGAGACAACTTCAGATAGTTATAAATATTGAATATAAATATTATAAATATGGTGTGACTCTGCCTTCCATGCTGCCACACAATTTCAGCCGCTTCCTCCACAAAAGGTGCACAATTGAAATGACAAACACAGACATTCGCATTCACACAGTACTTTAATAACCTCCGGACGTCCCAAACACAATAGGTTGTTTGCGGCTCAGCAAATCACGGACATGGCACATTCGCACGGGACTAAGAACTCAGACATTCTCCGTAATTATTTCGAATTACCAGTGGTCCATAGGTAATACTTATCCCGTGTGAATCGGGCATAACACTGGTAATGGAAATGACGTATGACGTATGATGTATGATGTGATGTACATACATATGATGTATAACTGTATGTTGTGATTTTAGGATGAAGGACGACATTCTTAATATTTTAAGGTACTTTATTGTTTGTAAAACAGCGAGGAAACACACACTGGGCACATATTAGCTTAGCATTTGAGCTAACCTGCTTACTTTCATTTAATAACAAAACACAACCAATTTAACTCATTCAGTTCCGTGCTATGTATTTAGCATCTACTTGAGCATATAATCACTTTAGCTCGTGTTGTTCTATTCTATTCTATTCTATTCTATTCTATTCTATTCTATTCTATTCTATTCTATTCTATTTTATTTTATTTTATTTTATTTTATTTTATTTTATTTTATTCTATTCTATTTTATTCTATTCTATTCTATTCTATTCTATTCTATTATGTTATGTTATATTCTATTCTATTCTATTCTATCATATTCTATTCTATTCTATTCTATTCTATTCTATTATGTTATGTTCTATTCTATTCTATTCTATTCTATTCTATCATATTCTATTATATTCTATTCTATTCTATTCTATTATATTCTATTCTATTCTATTATATTATATTATATTATATTATATTGTATTATATTATATTATATTATATTATATTATATTATATTATGTTATGTTATGTTATGTTATGTTATATTATATTATATTATATTATATTATATTATATTATATTATATTATATTATATTATATTATATTATATCATATTATATTATATTATATCATATTATATTATATTATATTATTATGTGTTGGGTGTTGGGTGACCTACCATGGTCTCATTCCTCTCTTACTGTCGCTGCAGTAATGTTACAGTCTGTATTTATAGCCTGAGGAGAACTGTACCAACCAATAGGTGTCCCTGATACATATATTGCTGTGTGTCTGAATGCCTATTCTGTGCGAAGAGGAATCAACTCTGTTACACAGGCAGCAAATAAATGTAAAAAAGATCCAAGGAATGGAATAGCCTGGCTTTCATCAGCCCTCGTGTTTTTCCACTCAACTTCATGAGCAGAGGTGGAAGTAACTAAGTAGAAGTACTTCCTTTACTGTACTTAAGTAAATTTTTAGGTATATGTACTTTACTCAAGTAAAGTTTGTCATTTGCATATGTGAGTACAACTTATTTCAATTACAAATACACACACATTTAGTAATATTTGTAAAATTACATTTCAGATATTTCACCTGGTTCATATTTATTCAGGTTTTTGTAAAAGGGTGGTTTGTTAATGTATAGATTTTTGTGTAATTTAAATGTTTTACATTCAAATCTGCACTCTTCATTGTTTGTAGGTAAATATTAGCATATTTTATTGTTCTGACCCAATTGAGATCTAATTATTCTGGATGTAGAACCTGAATTAAAGTCATTTTTACACCATTGATCATTAATATATTCATTGTTTTTTATCCTACGGGCCAGATTGGTCCCTTTAATGGGCCGGATTGGGCCCCCGGGCTTTATGTTTGACACCTGTGCTATAGAAGGTTGAAGTGCATCTCATTTAAAAGTTTACACAGAAAATATGGAAACTCCCAGACCTCCAGTCTTTACAGAGGCTTTATCTAAAAACAAATGGACTACTATTACTGGATATAATAAGTTTCCTTCCATCTATGTTGAGTTTTCAATCCAATGCTTTGTTTGTTAAGATAAAAAAAAACAAGTCTAATGTTAGTTGCGCCTGCAGCTTTTTCCTCTTAGTTTGTGTTTTTACTCAGAAAAAGTCAAAGCACAGTTGAATGCATGTCCGAAGGCAGTGAAAGATCTAGTTAAATAAATATTTCCACATTTCATTGGTTAGCTGTGTCATTGTCCCGGCCTGTGGCAGCTGTTGATTTCCTTTATATGTACGTCTGCGTGCGTGGAAGCAGGGAACCACTGAGCACAAACACCTTGGATTTGAGTCGGATCGAGTCAGATCACATTCTCACCGCGAGCAAACAAATCCACTTTGAATTTGTGACCAGAACGAGTCCACTTCCTGCAAACAGTTTAAAGGATAAGTCAACAAATCCTATGGAAAGACAAACACCGGCGATGAATTTGTCATGGGTACTGGATTGTTCATTGTCTGTAGAACTATGAGGGAACAACGAAAAGTGGTGATAGGTTTCTTTTTTTTTTTTAGGAAACTTGCGTTAAAATGCAAATTTCAACAAATAACCATCTATTAAAGTAAATGGTTTAATATCTATTCATTAATATCATGGGCGGAAAAATTGCATATGGACACTATGGACGTGTTCATACAAATATTTGGATGTTTCTAAAATGTCCACACCAATTACATGACATTTGGGAAACAAAAGGTTACTGTATATTCGAGACTATAAGGAGACTTTAATTTACACCAAAAAACACAGTGTGCCTTATATATGGATTAATTCTGGTTGTGCTTAGTGATTTTCTCTTTTTATATAATAATTTTGACTTTTTATCTAAGGACTTTGACTTTTTATCTCATAATTTTGACTTTTTATCTCATAATTTTCACTTTTTATGTCATAATTTTCACTTTTTATGTCATAATTTTCACTTTTTATCTCATAATTTTCACTTTTTATCTCATAATTTTCACTATTTATCTCATAATTTTCACTTTTTATCTTAGGAATTTCACTTTTTATCTCAGAATTTTTACTTTTTATCTCATAATTTTCACTTTTTATCTCATGATTTTGACTTTTTATCTCATAATTTTCACTTTTTATCTAATGATTTTGACTTTTTATCTCATAATTTTCACTTTTTATGTTATGATTTTGACTTTTTATCTAATAACTTTCAGTTTTTATCTCATAATTATCACTTTTTGAAAATTCCAGAGTTTTTATGTAAATATAAATGTTATTTATTCCTTTTTTTATTCAGATTTCAACATTGACCTACCACTCAGGTTCATACTTTCTACTAAAAATATATAGATTTCTTTACCTCTTTTGTCAGACAGATACGTAAAGTCGATTTGTTTTAATTATTTCTGTAGCTTGACATGTTTCAGCTCCAGCTCTGTTCCTCTGAACGACCACTTGATGTGACTGGTGTCATTATCAGCTGTTGTCTGGAAAACCTGGACAAAACAGCTGACAATGACATGTCACAATAACACACAATAAGTGACACTTCAGTTTGGAGCCAAAACACATTAAGGTTTTTTCTATCTATGTGACAAAAAATAAAAAAAATAAATCTTGGATGGACAATTGATTTGTTTTGATTTATTTTGTCCAATTAAAAGCAAAAGAAAAAATGATGTAAAGCAACAAAAATTGAGCTACAACAAACAGAAAAAAAGACAATAAAGCACAATCAAAATGAGGACTGATCAAAAAAGGAGTAGGCAACGCTTTACGTGTGTGTATATGTATATTATTTTTAATTATTCATTTTATTAAATTATTTTGGCTACAAGAAGGATGATACTGAAATGTATAAAATGATAATGATAGTCATAATGATAACAACAATAACAACAACAACAGCACAGACATATAATAATAATAATGATGATGATGATAATTATTATTATTGATTTTACTAGTATTGTTGTTGTTGTTGTGGTAGTGGTAGCAGTGGAGGCAGACACAAATACAACAATTGATGAAGTTTAACATTTGTAATAATATATTTGTATCAAATTGAATTTATATGAATTAATTTGAATGAATATAGTTGCGGTAGGGGGCGGAGCCAAGCAAACAGAGACAGAAAAATAATGATTGTAACATAAATTAATTTAATGAAAGGATCCACACTGCAGACAGTCACCAGTCGAAGAGTGGTGGTCTTCACTTTTGTAATTATTACATCTTTCCATGTGGTCTGTGTTTGAGACCATCCAGAACACTGACATCACTATCGCCTCTTTGGCCTCCACAGAAGGTCAAAGGTCACGCTGTGTTGACAGTGGTGTGAAAAACTGGTGCTTCCTGTCGTTTTGCAAATTGAAGACCAGTGAACCCAGTACTTTGGATTGTTTTGGTAGCTCTACAGTATAGACAAACAGAGTGAACGTGGTTGCAAATACACAGATAACATGGTTTACAATGAATTCATAGTTGGTCTGGTGTTTACAATGACAAAGAATAAAAACTAACAGACCATTGACGACCAGAGTAAAGGTCAACGCAACTCAACGGCAACACTTTCCCATGTGATCTGTGTGTACAGTTGGTAGGGGTGTGTCCAAACTGTTTTTAGACTTTCTGTGTGTGTGTGGTTGGTATTACATAACCACACTGATCTGAATTAAGTCACTATTGCTCTGAAAAAAGAAGGAAAACTCTGGGGGTTTTGTCTAATTTGTAACTTTAAAAAAAAAAAAAGTCTTGCGGACAGTGTGTAGCCATAGTTATTTTAATTATTCATTTGTTTTATACTTATATTTATTGTACATTCTGTAGTTTGTATATGCATGCTTAATATATGTGCAAAAGTTTTTATTTGTATAACTATTTTATATTGTATAGTTTTTATGTGCATATTTATTTTATCTTCTATATGTTTCTATGCATATTTATTCTATCTTTTATCATTTTTACATGCATATGTATTCCATCTTCTACAGTTTTTATTTGTATATCTATTCTATATTTTATATTCATGTTTATTCTATATTCTATAGTTGTTATTTGTATATATATTTTATATTGTCTACTTTCTATGTGCATATTTATTTTATCTTCTATATTTTTATATGCATATTTATTTAATATTCCACAATTTTTATTTGTATATCTATTCTATATTTTATATGCATGTTTATTCTATATGCACATGTATACATTATTCTGTAGATTTTATATGTATATTTATTCTATAGTTTTACATAGAAATGCAAAAAATACACTTTGTAAGATTTGTCTTTTTGCAGTGCGTGAATGTTTGTTGGTGGCATTTTTAAGGTGAAGCCCATCTTTGCCCATAAATAGGTGGGATAGGTAGCAGCAACTCTGGTGAGGATAAAGCAGCTTCAGATAATGAATGAATGAATGAATGAATGAATGAATGAATGAATGAATGAATGAATGAATGAATGATTCACAGAAGTTATTGATGAATACTATAAACAGGTTCCCATTCTGAGAGAACTTAATATTGGCTGAAATAGACATGTATTTGGAAGCTTAATCCAACAAATTACTGTAGATCCTGTGAGTTAGTGCAGAAAATGCATTTGTAGCAGCTATAATGTACAATAATAACGACATTAAACGCTTGATAAAATGTAATCAAATTTGCACTTAACTCAATCGAAAATGTAATAGAGCCGAATAATGTCATCATTTCACCAATAAAGTGTGAAAGTTGGCAGAATTTAAGATGGATTTTATACATTCCAACTTATAAAAACAGGTGTATTATAGTATATGCTGTGCGCTGTGGAGGGCGTGGCCAGTGTGAACTGTACAGAAGACTGTCATGAGTGTAATGTAAAGGTGTAGCACATGTAATTACTGTGGCATCGGTACACACTGTCCTGTACATCGACGCTCACCAACTCCGGTTCGCTGCCTCAGGGCGTCGACCAGGCAAACACGTCAAAGCTTCTGTTAGACAGCAGCTTCATCTTCCACTCCTCAGCCAACAGGAAGTGAAACAGGAAGGGCCTGTCATTTATGTAGGTCAACACAAAATCAACATTAAACGGTGGCATGTTTAAAAGACTGCAGGAGTGAGATGCATAAAGCAGACTCTGCTGTCAAGACAGGTAAGGCTTCATTTAAGACCAACACCAGCATCTGACCCTGAAGGACCCACACACACACACACACACACACACACACACACACACACAGACACACACACACACACACACACACATACACATACACACTCATTTATATGTCTAATGAGGACCAAGTTTCTAATCAATCAGCCATTGGATAGTGACTATAAACATGATTTAAAATTTTTTTAAATTTTTTATATATATATATATATATATATATAGATAGATAGATAGATAGATAGATAGATAGATAGATAGATAGATAGATAGATAGATAGATAGATAGATAGATAGATAGATAGATAGATAGATAGATTAGAAAATCATTTTTTTAAATTTTTTAAAATAAATAACAATGAATGAAGAATACAGTACAAATAAATAAAAAGAGAAACATAATAAAATAGAATCATTTTTATATATAAAAAAGAAAAGATAAATACACAAGAAAAGCACTCTGAGAGTGCAAACCTCCGCCAAGGCAGACACCCGCGCTCTAAATGAAGACAGGTCCGCCAAGGAGGTTATGTTTACACACACACACACACACACACACACACACACACACACACATATATATATATATATATATATATATATATATATATATATATTTATATATATATATATATATATATATATATATATATATATATATACATATATATATAACCATAAGAGAGAGAGATTATCCTTTTATATGTTGTTGCCTGATGCTCTAGTTTTTTTATGATGTTGTCTTTTATTAATGATTAGTTGTTGATCTTCTTATTGATTATTAATGATGATTTTATGGTATAAAGAGATGCTGCTAAATGGAGTTTCTAAATGGAATTCCAATAGAAGTATTCTATTCTATTCTATTCTATTTACTTGTATTTGTGTTGCATTTTTGAATAATGTACTTTACTTAATTGATTTGCTGGGATGTGTTTGACATTTTTTTAATTTCATTTATGGAAAATAATTTGTGGAAATAAAGTCACACATCACATGCAGTATCTGGTTTAACATATTGATAGTTCAACAGACACAAAACAAGCTGCAGTATCAGTTCATTGTGCAGATCTGGTCTTGGAGGCCATTGTGGACTTTTATTGAATTCACCAATAAAAATAATCGTAGTTTATCCAGCTGATCAGTCAAATACTACAATTTTGTAATATCCTAGAATCCACATTCTATATTTGGGGACATTTAGCAGACATGAGATTAAAATAGGATTGATTAATTAATTACAAATTGTGTAATTAATGAGGATAATTTTAGCTCGTCTTTATACGTTACCTTTTAGTCTTGCTTGGAAACTGAAAGCAGCAAACGGTGAATGGCATTATAGCGAAGGAACACTGTATATCACTAACACAGGGAGTGTGCGAAAACTGTTTTCACCATATTATTATTATTATTATTATTATTATTATTATTATTATTATTATTATTATTATTATTATTATTATTATTATTATTATTATTATTTCATCATACATGCACATCCAGTGTTAACACACAACTGCATAGAGTAAAGAGTAAATACTACAGCACCAAGGACAGACTGCTGCGGCACACCACATGATGTTAGATACACAGGTGACAAGACAAATTAGGGCTCAGGAAATTACTGTTTATGGAAATATGTATGTCAATGTTTTGATCCACGACAACTGCATATTTATATTTGGTGACATTTCAGAATTGGAAGCGTTGACATTCGATGACACATTTGAAGATTACATACCAAACCTCTCCTAATTATCATCATCATCATTACTGTTATTAACGGTGACAACATCAGAAAACCAGCTCTTAGCAAAGCCCGGCATCAAATCCTGCAAAGCTCCCCTGAGTTTCTTTGTCTTTCTGCAGCAGGCACTGTGTGTTTGGACTAAACCCAGCATTTCCACAGCAGCTCTGAAAGTCATTAAAGCCTCCACAGACACACAACTGGCTTTCATTTTGTCATTATGGCCCCCATGAAGGCCCTGATTGTTGGAGGGGAGCCTCAGCCAGTGAAACACTGCCACGAAGGGGGGAGGGAGAAGAGGATGACGGAGGGACCACACATGTCTTCATGGACAGGGGATCCCCCGCTAACCCGTGGACTTTACTAAGGCCTGTGGGAATCAGCTGCCTCTGTAAAGTCATACTGTTGAGCGCACGGTAAGGCCGTTTGTGGAGTTTCTTCACATGTGTTTTGTGTTTTGAAAATGTACAAGGCATTTTTTTTTTTTTTTTTTTCGTGAGATCTCATTCAGTGAAAGTTTTTAGGTGCATTGCGATCGTAACTGGTTATTATTTAAAGTGGGTATTTTATGGGATGGATTTATCTGGGCTTACATCACTGCAGGAAGGGCTTGAGTACTGTTTGGAGTTTGCATGCTGATCCCATGTCTGATTGAGTTTCCTCCGCTTAATCCAACTTTCTCCTGCACTTCATTCAGACCCTGGAGGCTCTTAGATCTTCATATGTATAAAATGTAAGTGTATGAATGTGAGCATGAACAGCCATTTGTGTAACTGCCATAAGTGTAAAGCACGCTTTGAAGCCTCTGGTCATAACATCCTGTTGAATACATTCTGCTACCTCCCTGATCTCTCTGCACTAGAATTCTGTGACTTTCGACGTGATGGATTGTTGAAATGGGGATAACAGCAGTGCATGCTTTCAGACATTCTCCTCTCAAAAAAGGCATTCAGCTGTATCCACAAAAAAAAAAAAAAAAAAGGGCCCAGAAGCAGCTGTATGAATTTCACAACGTCCAAATCGTGCCTATTTTCACCCTCTGTAAACCTGCCCAGTTGCTCCGTCACATGGATGTGATTGTTGGACTGTCTCCTTCAATTGAGATATAACAATTGTCCATTGACCAAACACTACCCCCACTAGTGGCATTCAGAAGAGGTTTCAGATGCTGTTAGGTGATCCAACGAGCGCTTTGTTCAAGGTATGTTCAGGCTGAGAGCAGAGCTGTCGTCATAACTTGCCCAGAGGCGAATAAGCGGTACGTCTGCTTGTATGTGCTTGTTCGACATGGCATTCACAAGTCATCATCACCAAACCATGATCTTGACTAAGCAAAATGGAAAACAATTAAATTTAAGTACCACCTTAAATATGCTGTAGGCAAAAATAAGGAACGAAAAAACATGAGAAATGCAAACCACACCCTCCTCAGGCAGCTCCGGCCTCTGTTTTAAGACCAGGCTATAAAGAAAGAAGACAGAAGAAACAAATATCGCAGCATGTTTAGTACGTCTGTACAATAAAGAAGGGTTTAATGGAGTTATTTTCTCTGCTACTGAACTGTATACGAAAGTGTTTGCACAGTGACATTAGCTTAGCTTAGTTTATTTGAGATACAAAGAAAATACAAAACATGAAGGGAAATGGAAAAAAAAAATTACATAAAAAAGCTCAATTTAATAATAGAATAAAGAACAATAGATAAAGAAACAACTGTTGTGCCTGAAAGGGAGTAGGAAGAAGACACTGCTTATGAATATACCCACTAAAACTTTAGCTTTTCAGTGATGAAACCAAAACTGTCAATAATCCTGTCAGGATATTAATATTTATCCAAATAACAAGTCCAAACTTTTTTTTGTCAAAACCCTGGCTTTATTTACATTTATACTTCCGTGTCTTTTTTTTAGTTGAGATTGTAGCTAATGTGTGTAGTTTAAAAGCTATTTTTTTATAAATGTATGAATGAACACTGCTCTATACAATTTCTTTTAGAAAGTACCTTCGTCAGACATTAAATATGTTAAATCTTACAAATTTTAATAAGATGAATCATAAAACAAATGACAAAAGTGCTGTTTAGCTCATGTGTTTCAATATATATGATGGTGTGTTATTCCACATATATGCTGGTTTATGTACATGTATACAATGGATTAGTAAATATTCCACTAGAAAGAACCAGTAAAATGAATGGATCATAATGTGCAGACAGTGTTTGGAAGTCGATCTGACACCAATATTCCTTTGGATTAAAACCTATTCTCTTGTTCATTCTAAGACCCCAGACATATCTTAGAAACTTTATCCAACCAACATTTAAGACTTGAGTTTTCTTTATCAGTGACACACGTGGGAACATTTCATTAGTTTTACTCCAGAAGCATTTTATTTGTAGACCAGTGTAATGCACAGTAAATTATGACACACATGTCTTCAAAACATATGAATATGCATGGATATCACACAAACAAGTTTCACTAGAATCACTGCAGAAATTATATATATTTTTTTTAAATTAAATATACGGTATTTATGTAGCTTTTTTGGGTGTAGATTTAAGTTACACTACATTTGAATATTCACTTTTGGAGAGATGAAGCCTCTCCCATTCTTCCCACACCTGGTCCCATAATAAAATAAAACAAATTAATTATATAATATTAAGAAAAAAAGAATACAGTATCATATATTTTTATTTTTATATGTTCTCTTTGTGTATTTATCTTTTAATATGTCCCTTTGAACAAGATTTTACAGTGAAAGAAGTGATTTATCCATACTTTCTTAAGACTTTGACACACAATTCCAACATTTCAAAATGCCATACTTCATATATGTCCTGTACAAATAAATGTACCTTGCCTTAAAGGCCTGTGGAAGCTCTCTGCATGCTACACTGGTCTATTAGTAAAATGCTTTCAGAATAAAACTACTGACATTTGACCACATGTGTGTTACTGATAAAGAAAAGCCGCTAACACTTTAGTTGACGGGTGAGTTCATTACATATTCATAGCAGCTGTCATAAACTACACATAAAGAATTCATGACTGTTTCATGAGACATGACTGTCATTCATACCAAACCTTTCGTGAATGTGGAAGACAGTGCTGCTTCTACCTGGACAGTTGGACATACCCATTAGTAAAAGATAAATACTCAGCAAAGGTAATATTATTGAACAAATTGTCACTGGACTGGCCCATTGACTCAGATGTGATGTGGTGGTAAGAGGTTTTTTTTTTTTCTTTTTTTTTGGGGGGGGGGGGGGGGGGGGGGGGGCTGCTTTGTGATTTTTGGACTTTTATTTTGAAAAGTTGTCATCATTCTGTCATTCATGAAAGGTTTGGTATGAATGTTGAGTCATGTCTCATGAAACTATCATGAATGCTTTATGTGCAGTTTATGACAGCTGCTATGAATGTGTTATGAACTCACTCGTCAACTAAAGTGTTACTGAAAACTCAAGTCTTAAATGCTGCTTGGCTCAAATTTCCAAGATCAATCTTGGGTCAAAATGTGAAATTGTTTAGAATGAACAAGAGAATATACTTTAGTCCAAAGGAATATTGGTGTCAGATCTACTTCCAAACACTGTCTGCACATTATGATCCATTCACTTTACAGGTTCTTTCTAGTGGAATATTTACTAATCCATTATATACATGTACATAAACCAGCATATATGTGGAATAACACACCATCATATATATTAAAAACATGAACTAACCAACACTATAGTCATTTGTTTTCAGATTCATATGATTAAATCAGGGGTTCCCAATCCTGGTCCTCAAGAGCTTATATCCTGTTGTTTTTTTTGTTTTTTTTTTTTAGATGTATCCCTCTTCCAACACACCTGACGGTCATTGACCGTCTTGTGCAGAGGGGAAACGTCTAAAACATGTTGTATAGTGGCTCTCGAGGACCAGGATTGGGCACCCCTGGATTAAAGTATGTAATATTTAACACATTTAATGTCTGGAGCAGATACTTTATTTAAAAATATATATATATATATATATATATAGAGCAGTGTAACATGAACACAATGAAAATTTGATAAAAAAATAAAATAAAATAATAATAAGTGCAACTTTAACAATATTCCATCACAGTTTATTATTTACAATTGCACTTACAGATCACAGTGGATCAACACATACAGAAAACATTTAAAATAACAGAACACCGTTCAATTTGTCATCTTATTAAAGTATGTACGATTTAGAACATTTAATGTCTGAAGCAGATACTTTCTAAGAAATATTATATAGCAGTTTAATTCATGAATGCATAATATAAATACTAGTGTTGATAGTAAGTCATGACACTTTAGTTTCATCAGACCATTTATGCTTCTATTACTAGGGCGTTGTACGAGACCATATTGTGTTTTTGATAACTTTTGATTCCTGGTTCATCTGTACCACCAGCCTTATTATCACTGTCAGCCTCAGAGATAATACTGTTATCTGGGGTGGAGGGGTCAGTGGGGATGGGCTTAGCAGGAGGTGGTGCCGCACCTACAGTACATACTATTACTGCCTGAGAATGTACATGGTCTCTAGCCCTGTTTACATGACAGGTTTTATCCCTGTTTAATTCAGAATAAAAGTTAATTCCTCTTTAAGATGACCATGAAAACACCTAATTCCAGTTGAAATGATAATTCCAAATTAAAGTTAATTTTCATTGTAATTCTGAATTAAATATTTCCTCTGACATGTAAACAGTTTATTCCGCTTTAACCTTATTCCTGTCATTCTGCACATGCTCCTGGTCTTGTTGCGATGATGCTAGATTAAGAATTTTTTTTCTCTCTGAGCCCGGCCCACGTCCGACAGATTGCTTCTCGAAACCGACCTGAGACTGATGTGAATTAAAATATTTGTGTCCGAGTCTGACTATTCACATCACATTATTTTCAAAGTATACACCTATTTTTAATAAAATGCATAGGGTTTTGTGTGTGTGGAAACTTTATGTGGTTTAATTCACCAATTTATACACAACACATCAGTGCTGTAAGGTGTGCATGAGCCCGTTTGTACCGTATGGTTAAAGCCCAACCCGAGGCCGAGCATATATTCTATGTTTTTGACCAACTGAGCCTGTCATGCATCAATTGGGTTGCCATGCTGTAAATGATGCACATATTTCATAGTTTGTTGAGTCCTATGGTTGATTTAATCGAGCTGCTGCTTCATAATTATAACAAAAATAAGCGCAAAATTCACGTATCTGGTATTCCATGTTGTTAGTTGAAAATGAAGTCAAAACAGGAAGTGGACAAGAAAAAATATGTGCCAAATGTTTTTTTTTTGTTTTTTTTTAATCTGGGGAAGATATGTGGTAGGCGAATGGTCGACACACGGTGGGCAGGAAGGGGGCGGAGCTCTATTTAAACACTGAGGTCGTTCAAAGAGGATCGTAACATTTTCAATTTTACACTTTTGAAAGATGACAGCACTTTGCGATTGTTGGACTTTTATTTTGAAAATTTGTCGTAGTTCTGTCTTGCACATTCATAAAAGGTTTGGTATGAATGTCTCATGACACAGTCATGAATGTTTTATATGTAAATAAATATGTTATGAATGTGTGACCCGTCAACTAAAGTCTGACCAAAATAGCTTTAATTCCAAATTATTTTATTCTGAAGAAATTATTCAGAATTAAAACACATCATGTAAATTTGCCATTTGATCTGTAAGGAAAGCAGGAAAATATATGGATATGGAAAGGAAAATATTTTTGCCAATCATGTTTTTTATTCTTCATTAGGAATTCAACATCAAATCGTGCAGGAGCTGAGATGTTTATTTGGATGTGATATAAAAACATGGCCATATGTCTGGTGTTATAAGTGATTATAAATGATTATCAGCAGAAGTAAAATAACTGTTTGCATAGATACACACGGTCAGTGTCAGTAGAAGGCATTTGTTCTGAACCTACTTTATCATGGGGGGGGTCATGGGGGTCCTTTAATGTTCACCAAACTGCAATGTTTGAAGGTGACATCACACTGGAAATAAAAATGACCACCTAAAAACTATTTTCAAAAATGAATATAAGATGGTTTTGCTTGAATTGAAAATAACTTAAAAAAAATACAGGAGGAGAAAAAGAAAAAGGAGGAGGGGGAGAAGAAAGTGAAGGAGAAGAAGAAAAAGAAGGAGGGAGGAGCAGGAGAAAAAGGAGGAGACGAAGGAAATGAAGAAGGAGGAGGAGGAGCAGGAGAAAAAGAAAAAAGGAGGATGATGAGGAAAAGAAAGAAGAGGAGGAGAAGAAAATGGAGGATGAGGAGAAAAGGAGGAGGAGAAGAAGGACATGAAGGAGCAGGAGAAAAAGAAAAAGAAGAATGAGGAGAAGAATAAAACAAAGGAGGACGAAGAGGGGGAGAAGAAAGTGAAGAAAACAAGGAGGAGGAGAAGAAGACTCATCATCATCATCATCATCATCATCATCGTCACACTGCAGCGTCCATGCAGGTATTTCTTTATCTGCTCGCCTGTGTTGGTCTTAGTGTTCTTGTGGTGCATGTGGGGAACATCAATGGGCACCATGAAGCCAGCAGTTACAAAGAGAGAGCAGGAGACAAAGAGGAGAGCCAGCAGAGAATACTTGAGTTTTGTTTCCATTCACAACAGATCATCCCACTCTCACATGGCAACAATTCTGCAGAAGGTTTCCCAGCCCTCCTGTCGACAGGACCAATCCAAACGCTCACGTCCACACAGTCCCCTCGTTGCTCTGAAGGAAGGAAGCTTTTCTTCAACAACCACAACATTTATGCTCGCAACTCATTTTTTTCATCCGTTGTTTTATTTCAATCAAAGAATAAGGATCATTTTGACACCGTCACAAATAAATGACTTTATCTGTTTGCATTAGAATCTATAACTGTCGTGCAGATGAAGAACTAGTCATACTAGTGTGGAAGTTTTTAAGATGAAATAATATTACATTAAATTAAATAAGATGGCAGCAAGATTATAGCACAGCACACAATAGTAATCACTTCTATAACTAAATAATTAATACAATATACTTTGTATAGTAAATATAAATATATGCACAATATACACATTCATCTATATTTATGCTTCCTTCAATAATTAGCTCTGTTTATTATAATATTATCCTCTGTATTCTGTGTTGTTTCAGTGAAAATCGGATATTTTCCTGTATTTAATTTAGAGATCATGAAAAGCTCAGTTTAAAGTTACCTCAGACAAATAGCTCAATTAATTCTATTATTATGAATAGTATTGATTATTATTATCATTATTATTGTGTGTATGTATGTATGTATGTACATATGTATATATATATATATATATATATATATATATATATATATATATATATATTAGGGATGTGATGAGAGCTCATGGTACAAGATCTTGCAAGGTGTAATTTGGCGATATTTCTCGTTGCGTTAAAATTCTGTCTCCTGGTCCAAATATGTCATCACACTTAAAATCAGACAAAATCACCTGAAGAGAAAGTTTTAATTGAAATATCAGACTTTTTTTTATACAATAATTCTTGACAATCCCATTTCCATTGGCAGATTTTTGGGGGTTAATTATTTTTCATCTTGGTAAGATTACTTTCAATACCGTTTTCCAGATCTATTATCAAAAAATAAATGTTTATATGTGAAACGTTACTCTTTAGGTGATTCTGTCATTTTAATTAAAAGTCTAGCCTATCTGCACTAAACTCCTAGCGGCAGCACATGCTACAGTAGTTGTCGAGTTACGCTTGATTAAAGTTTTAGCTCGATTTCCCTGAAACTGGCCGACGAATCAGGATGAAGTATAGAGTCAGAGGGCGGGCTTAACAAAGTGATGCTGCAATGATTCGGAGACAAACAACTGGAAACAACCATAGAAGAAGAACAGCAGGTGGTGATTTCCTTTTATCAAATATGAGTGAAGAATGTGAGAAAACGTCTGCAATCTTTAAATTCTTTTTACAGAAGTTTTTACAGTCGTTAAGCTCCATCATCCACCATTTTGTTTAGTTATTCCTAACTTTCTCCAGACTCCTCCATGAACTTTCCAGTGTCTAGTACCGTCCTATTGCATACAGAGGATTTGAAAGACAAGCTTTTAGCCCCGCCTCCCATGACTATGAAATGTTCCTAGACCTATACATGTCATGAATAGCACAGATAGGCTCGTAAAAATCTTTAAAACCTCTTAAACTAACTGTTGAAAGGGGAAAAAAAATCTAAATCTTAAATCTGTATTTTTCTCATTCTTAATCAAAATATCTCATCACTTTTAAAATCAGACATAATCAACTAAGTAAAATATAAGAACCCATTTATAGACAATAGATCTGGAAAATCTAATTTTAAGAAATCTTACCAAGACAATTTTCACTTGTTCCTAAGTTGTTGTTTTTTCTCAATTCAAGTAAAAATAGCAAACATTATTTTTTCCAAAATGACTCACATTGTATTGTATAACATTAGAACAAGTCCTAATTCTCTTCCCAACTATTAACAAAACACTATTTTTTCAGCCAAACCTGAACATGTGTAAGTGTTTTCAGGATGCTGGATCTTCAGTCTCTGCAACAACTACAGGATCCATTCATGAGAAACTTAATCAAGATCCATTATTTCCAGAGAAGATGTTCAGCAGTTTGACCCATTTATGGAAAAAAAAGTTAATAATTTGAGGTTTGATAAAGACAAAATATGGAAATCAGTCACATTTTAATCAACAATAATAGTTAAGCACTAAAATCTAGTATGACATTTTAAATTCCACATACACTACATATATATTCACAGTAACTATTGCTACTTAAAAACATATCCTGCTGTTGGACTGAAGGGCCAACGCACAAATGACAACAAACATGAGTCAAAAAGTACAAGTCATCAGAGAACTTGACCAAGGTTTTAATGAGAGGCATTTGTGGTGTGAATTTGGTGATTCTCCATCAAAGTTGTCAAAGGTTACTGAGAGTACAGTGTTGGCAGATGGACGGATGGACGGACGGACGGACAGCATTTCCATGTCCCTCGCTGGGGCGATGGTGGACAATAATATAGAAAATGTACTCTATAATATTATGATATTAGAGAAGCAGATGGGTGGAGTTTCCCAGCATGCATTGAATAAAAAAAACGATGATAGATAGATAGATAGACAGACAGACAGACAGACAGACAGACAGACAGACAGACAAACAGACAGACAGACAGACAGACAGACAGACAGACAGACAGACAGATAGATAGATAGATAGATAGATAGATAGATAGATAGATAGATAAAGTGCCAACCAATTAATGCAAAAATCATAAAAAACAATCATAAAAACTAAAAGAGCTAAAAGAACTAAAACATTAAAAACTAAAAGAGCTAAAGGATACATGCTTAGCCTACTTTTATTAGGCACAGATCCCTAATTGCACAAGACTCATATTGCACTTGCATAGCAAATATTTATTTCATTAAATTTTGCTCAGATCATTTTCATGTGTAATTTTTTTTTTGTTTAATTCAATAAAAATATCTATCAATGGAACAAGTGAAAATTATTTTGCTAAGATTTCTTTCAATACCATTTTCAACATCTACTGTCTATAAATAACTTGTTTCTCAAAAGTTACTCTTTAAGTGATTATATCTTATTTTAAGTAAAAGTCTTTAAAACCTACTGTTCACTGGGGAAAAAATCAAAATTTTACCAACTATATTTTTTGTCATTCTTAAACAAAACATTTCATCACATGTAAAATAAGACATAATCAAGTAAATGAGATATTATAAGAACCCATTCATGACAATAGATCTGGAAAATCTCATTTCACTGAATCACACCAAGATATTTTTACTTGTTCCATTTAATTCTAGAATTTATATATTTATTTTTGCTTAATTCAAGGACAAAAAAAAATTCTGCCAATAAAACAAGTAAAAATCATCTTTATAAGATTATTTTCAAAACCATTCTCCAGATCTATTGTTGAAAAATTACTTTTTAGGTGATTGTCTTTTTTTTTTAAGCAAAAGTAAAAAAAAAAAAAAAAAAAAGTCGAAGTGTATTTTGGTCATTCCTAATCAAAATAACACATAATCAAATAAGTAAGATCTAACAACCCATTTATAGACAATGAATCTGGAAAATCTAATTTTGAACAAATCACACCAATACGATTCTCACTTGTTCCATTGGCAGATTCGAGCAAAAAAAAAAAAAAAAAAAAAAAATTTTTTTACATTATTAAATTGTTTTAACTTGTTTTTAGACAGGCATTCTCTTCTCTCAGATGAACCCTTTGGGGCGTTACAGTTTTGTGTTCTTCACCTGTTTGGTCAAATACAGGGTTTATGGAGCTTAAAGATGTTAACTCTCTAACTGACAGTCGTTAAAAGTGTATGCATTTAAACTGTTTCCCTTGTGACTCAATTAAGACTGACAGACTCAGAGAGGTTTGGACAAAGGCTGACCACACATGGTGACCCTCCAGGTCACCCAGCAGCCCTATGGGCCCAGGCCGCTTTGATGTCTAATACCCCCTGACTACAGCAGTCAGGAAGAGCCCTGATACCAATCTGATCCCTCCTGCACGGCAATTTTATCCCCCTCCACTATTTCCTGAAGAGCAAGCTACCCCAAAAGCAATACGGTAGGTGCTTGATTTTCAGGACTAAATTAAATTAAGCATGAACCGGGAGAGACGTGTTTCCTTTCTGCCTCAAAGCCCCTGGTTTGAGTGAAAGTGACCACTACCTTGTTTTTTTTCCACATGAATAACTTTCATGTTAACTCAAGAGAGATGTTCGAAATTAGTCTTTTTCCATTATTAATGGATCAGACTTAATAACATGATGTAGAGTCCATCTTCTCTGGTAACAATGGATCTCAATTATGTTTCTCATTTCTGTACAGTAGGTTTTTTGTTTTTTTTTGGGACAGCAGACACTGAAGATCCAGTTTTGTGAAAACACTTACACATGTTCAGGTTCTGCTGAAAATATTGTTTTGTTAATAGTTTGGAAGAATTACAACTGGTTCAGATGTTTATAACAGTTTTTCTTCCTGTTTAATTCAGAATAAAGGTTAATTCCACTTTAAGATGACCATGTAAACACCTAATTCCAGTTGAAAATAATTCCAAATTAAACTTAATTTCAATTGTAATTCTGAATTAAATATTTCCTCTGACATGTAAACAGTTTATTCAGCTTCAACATTATTCCTGTCATTGATTTGATTTGATTTGATTTGAATGCTTTATTTCGAACATGTGCAGAATGCAACAATAATCAATACAAAAAAAAATACAAATAAAAAAAAATATAATAATAATAATACACAATGACATGTCTGAAAAGGAGTAGGATGAAGCATAAGCTTATTTAATCCTACCCCTTCTTCACTTCCCCATTAACCTGAATTCATCTTATAGCAATAGAGTGCATAGTACAACAACAACAATAATAATAATAATAATAATAATAATAATAATAATAATAATAATAATAATAATAATAATAATAATAATAATAATAATAATAATAATAACTGAAGTACTAAACATATACATAGGAAAGTAGGTAACAAACAGAATTATTATTATTATTATTATTATTTTTTTTTTTATTTTTTTTTTTTTGGTCTACATTTTGTTCTCATTCTTCAACTCTCAACTGAACTCATTCTGCACATGCTCCTGGTCTTGATACTAGATTGCTTATTTTTTTCTGCCTGCATCCAACAGATCACTTCTCGAAACTGACCTGAGACTGATGTGAATTAAAATATTTATTGTCAGAGCCCGACAGAATCCCAAAATTATTAAAATCATACTATAAAGGATAAGCCTATTATTAATAAAATACATAAGGGTTTATGTGGTTTAATCCACTTATTTATACACAACACATCAGCGCTGCAAGGAGTGCAGGAGTGGTTCAGATGCTTATATGAGAGTTTTTCTTCATATATAATTTATAATAAAGGTTAATTCCACTTTAAAATGACCATGTAAACACCTAATTCCAGTTGAAAATGATAATTCCGAATTAAACTTAATTCCAAATCTGAAAGAAACAGGTTTATTCCAGTCTTAATTCCTAGTTCAAAAGTTCCTCTGTCATGTAAATGGATAATTCCTCTTTAACATTAGAACAAAAATATATGTAAACATCGCATGTCTGGTCTTCCATGTTGAAAGTTGAAACGAATGCAAAACAGGAAGTGGATGCAATCATTTCCCTCCAGTAGACGTCCAGATGTTAAGTGCCCGTTCTGTCCAATCAGAACCCTCTGTACCTCCAGCTCTTAAAGCCCAATTAAGTAGAGCAGGGAACATTCGTTTACCATGGAAACTTTTATTTGGAATTAACATGCCCATGTAAAGACCAAAAAATAGCTTTAATTCAGAATGATTTTATTCTGACTAAATAATTTGGAATTAAAAAACATCATGTAAACGTAGCAAGTGTGAGTCATTTATCAAAGCAAACCATGGTATGGAACAAAATTGTTTGTATTTCTTGTATAAATATGTAAAAAATCAGACATAATCAATTAAAGAGTGACTTTACAGTAAGATATAACAACTGATTGACAGACAATAAACCTGGAAATTCTGATTTCAAGAAATTATACAAAGAAAATTTTCACTTGTTCCATTGGCAGATTTTTTTTTCTTGAATTAATCAAAGTAAATAAATAAATAAATAAATAAATCTGCCAGTGAAAAAAAGTGCAAACTATCTAAGTAATCTTATTTGTCACTGCACGCTAGGAAACTCCCCCCATGTGCTAGATTATATTATTTTAATTTATATTTATTTTAAAACTTACTGTTCTTAAATAGGTAGTGTAGAATTTAAAAACTCATCATATATTTTAAAACTTAACTATCACTGTTCATTAAAATGTCACTGATTTCCATAGTTTGTATTTACCAACCCCCAAAATAGTTTTTTTTGGTTTGTTTTTAATAGTTTTATTAGTCATTTTTTCCTCCTCTTTTTCATTAATGGCTCAAATTGCTGAACATGACACTTCTGTGAAAACAATGGATCTCAATTAAGTTTCTCATGAATGGATCCTGTAGTTGTTTGGGCAGCAGAGACTGAAAACACTTACACATGTTCAGGTTTGGCTGAAAATAGTGTTTTGTTAATAGTTGGGAAGAGAATTAGGACTTGTTCTAATGTTACTCAATACAATGTGAGTCATTTTGACTTTGACTTTGAGTATCAAACCAAACCATGGTATCTTTCCTAGAGCTAAATAAAAACTGTTATAAATAAAAGGTTCAAATTCAAACCACAGAAATACAGTGAATATATGATAGAAAAACTTTTTTGATCCTTTTTTTGTCTTTCTTTGTTTGTCCATGTGTTTCTTTATGTGTTAGTGTGGATAGATAGATAGATAGATAGATAGATAGATAGATAGATAGATAGATAGATAGATAGATAGATAGATAGATAGATAGATAGATAGATGGATGGATGGATGGATGGATGGATGGATGGATGGATGGATGGATGGATGGATAGATAGATAGATAGATAGATAGATAGATAGATAGATAGATAGATAGATAGATAGATGGATGGATGGATGGATGGATGGATGGATGGATGGATGGATGGATGGATGGATGGATGGATGGATGGATGGATGGATGGATGGATGGATGGATGGATGGATGGATGGATGGATGGATGGATGGATGGATGGATGGATGGATAGATAGATAGATAGATAGATAGATAGATAGATAGATAGATAGATAGATAGATAGATAGATAGATAGATAGATAGATAGATAGATAGATAGATAGATAGATAGATAGATAGATAGATAGATAGATAGATAGATAGATAGATAGATAGATAGATAGATAGATAGATAGATAGATAGATAGATAGATAGATAGATAGATAGATAGATAGATAGATAGATAGATAGATTAAAAATCAACAATAAAAAGAACAACAGGACCCTTATTATTAGTTGTTTAAAATGGCAACTTTATGAAAATACTGCTGGACTGATTTCCAGGAAATTTTTCAGAAAACTTGTGAGGTGGTCCACAATAGACCCTATAAAATTTTGGTGAATGTAGGTCAAAGGTCAAGGTCACCAAACATGTGTTTTTCACAATGACCAGATGATTTCCTTTTCATTCCTGTAAAGTCGGTTTAACATATCGCTTCTTTTTACTCTCACTGCGGATGATCAGAACCTCGAAGGGCAAGTTTTAAGACTCTAGGTCAAAGGTCAAAGTCACAATGAAGACTAAAGTATTGATTATAGAGACTTCCAATGAGCACCAAAATGCTAGTCTTTCAATTCTGCAGCTTGTTTGTATAGATTTTGTTTATAGATTTGAACCAATTTTCAGGAAAGTTGTGAGGTGGTCCAGAATAAATTCCATCACAGTCACCAAAAATGTGATTTTATAATAATGAGAGATAGAAAAGGGGGCAAGGTTTGTTTTATTTATAGCTGTTTATTTATTATCCACCTTTATATTTAATATGATGAGATCGATTATGCTAATGATTTGAAAATAGAATAGAATGGAATAGAGTAGTCACTTTATTGTCACAAATATCCACTATAGTGTACATTTAGTTACATTTCAATGCAGAAGCTCGCCATTAGATATAATTAAATATCATAAAATCAGACTTTTAAAAAATAAAAACAGTCCAATAAATACTTAAAAACAATACTAAAACTATTATATATATACACATCTCTACCAAACCCACTCACTCTGCAGACATATAAAGAAATAAATAACTTTGAGTTTAACAGTCTTATGGAGTGTGGAAAAAAAACTGTTCCAGAACCTGGTTGTTCTGGTTCTGATGCTGCAGAACCTCTTCGGGAGCAGGAACAACAGTTCATGTTGTGGGTGGGTGGGTGGGTGGG
The DNA here is from genome assembly GCA_020466265.1 of Siphamia tubifer. Taxonomy (NCBI): domain Eukaryota; kingdom Metazoa; phylum Chordata; class Actinopteri; order Kurtiformes; family Apogonidae; genus Siphamia; species Siphamia tubifer. The sequence continues at coordinate 9,265,840 of CM035785.1, read as the reverse complement.
ATCACTGATGATCCATTCAATTCAATGTATTTCGAATATGCAACAAATAAAAACCACAACCAATGAATATAAAAAAATATATATACATGAAAATGTAACTGATTTCCATAGTTTATATTAAGTTCATATTATATTTAATGAGCAAAATCCTTTTTTTACAGTGTACTGTCGTGTCATCTGCTTTCTTGATTATATGATTTGAATGCAGAACAGAAACAGTTGAATTACCAATTAATACCATTCATTTCTGTTTTAAACTTGCTGGTTTGATTTGTTTCTGTTTAATAACTCACAGCAGATTTATTCATACATAAACCAAACTACAATCTTTCCAAAAATCATGATTATAATAATATTCTAAGTGCTTTGACTCTATAAACCTGAGCAGGAAGTTGGATATGAGCGCTCTGATGCTAAAATCCCGAAATTGTTTCATCCACGACCAAAACTTCCTTCTGCCTTTTGAGGAATGGAAATATATAAATACAATCCACCTCCTTTTACAGGACTTCATGCAACACATTCACAAGGATTAAACAACATCTGCTTTATCCTTCTTTCTTTCAAAGGTCTTTTGATTGATAACAGAGAATGAATAAAACATTCACTGGACAGGAAGATATTTTTTGATTCACATAACTCTAAATCAAACATGGACACACACACAAATAATCACTTAAAACATGTATGAAAAGATGGAATAAAAATGATACAAAATAATAAGGAAGTATATGAACAGCCATGTTTATAATGTCTAAATACATTCAGTATAAATGAACAATCTAAATAAAAAAAAGAAAATGAAAACACAAGACAATAGAGCAAAGATAAAGATGAAATAATAAGAAAAATAAAGGCATTTAAAATTTGATTTTATTTTTTTCCCCAAGAAAATAAATGGAATAATTACATTTGTCATTAATGCCAAGTTGTTAGACCAGTCCATACAAAACACATAACATAAAACAATAACTAAAATGATCTACTGATGTCAACTGTTCAATAAATGCTGATCAACTAATTCTATCAATACATGTAAATAATTGGTATAAAATAAAATAAAAGACTCTATCATCTTTCCATTATATATATATATATATATAAACTATATATATATATATATATATATATATATATATATATATATATATATAAACTCAAGTTAAAATATGGCCTTAACCAGAGGTGGAAGTAACTAAGTAGAAATACTTCCATTACTGTACTTAAGTAGATTTTTTTAGCTACATGTACTTTACTCCAGTATTTATTTTGCTGGCAACTTTTTTACTTTTACTCCCTATATTTTTAGATAAATATCAGAATAGACTAATTACTTTTTCAAACTAGATAAATGTGACAGTATGAAAAATAAGTCATGAATCAGAAATTGTATCAGAAATCATAATTTTTCCTTTTTATCTCATAATTCGGACTTTTTTCTCATAATTTTGACTTTTCCCTCATAATTTGCAGTTTTTAATATCATAATTTGCAGTTTTTAATATCATAATTTGACTTTTTCCACATAGTTTTGACTTCTTAATCTCATAATTTTGCCTTTTTTCTCATAATTGTGACTTTTTATCTCCCGATTTAGTTTTTTTTAAATTATATAATTATGTTGGGGTTTTTTTTTATTTGCCACTTATGACTTTTGAATTTTTCCTAAATGTCCACTACACTGAGTATCATGACCCAATAAAACACATCATCGACACAGTAACTCACTTTTAAAGTTTTTTTTTCTGTTTTTTTCCTCCTTAAATAAGTATCATTTCATCCACGGCAAAAAACCTGTTTTACTTTCAACTTTATTACAATTGAGAAGCTGTACTTTTTTTTTAACTTTTACTCCAGTAAAGTAGTTGAATCAGTACTTCTACTTTTACCAGAGTATGTTTTCACACCAGTAGCTGTACTTCTACTTATGTACAGAATGTGAGGACTTTGACGACCTTTGACCTTAACTGATATATTATATTTATATTTCTGTACAAGTTTAGCCTGTTTTAAAGCTGCTGTTTTACTTTTGTGCCCTTTTGAGCAAGTCTGAACCTTTTTTTTTTTCACTGTAACATGTACATGCCACCCATGGCGAACACCATGACTTCCACAGTTAAGGTCACATGACAGATGGAAGCAGCTGTAGATGTCAGCAGGTTAGCTTTCACTAAACTCACTAATACACTTTCATCCACAGTGAGAAGGTGCCTGTTGTAGAAGGAACCACACAGAATGTTTTCTTACCCTCTTACCCCAAAGGGCAGACGAGGGCTGTTGTTTTTGGATTGGTTTGTTTTTGTTTGTTCGTAAACACTAGCACCAAATCTATTGGTTGAATTCATACCAAATTGGGTTTATAGATTACCAATGATGCAGAATAGATGTCATTACATTTAGGAAGAAATGGATCAAAGTTTATATTTTGTCTTATTTTTTAAATTGGTAACACTTTATGTTACGGATCACAAGTAAGGTGATAATTTCTATGGTCATTTTGATGTTATTTCTATGGTAATAATCCTTTGTAACCACTTATATCAAGTTATTTCCATTCAGTTTCCATTCCAGGTAATAGTGTTGCAAACTGATTTAATTCCAAGTGTAATAAAATGTTAATTATTTGAAATGAATCTGCAATTACTGTAATGATGAGTCCAAGATTTACTTGTTTTTTTTTTCAATTACCTGAAAAACAAAGAGGTAATTTCCAGAAAAATCCACAGGATCAGCGCCGTAAAATGAATTATCACTTGTTTCTACTAATTTACATAGTTATTACCAAGAACGAGACAAAATCAAGTAAATCAATGGTAAAAAAAAGACATTATGTTCCTATTACTGTACTGGAACAAGCTAAGTCATTTAATAGAAATAACATGATATCAGAGCTGTAAAATGTACTATTGCCTCTTCCTACTTTATTATTACCATGAAATTAGATGGAAATGACAAAAGAAAGTTCCACATTAATGAAAGCTGTTCACATCACTATTACCTAGAAACTGCAAAGTAATTGCACTGGAAAGTGCATGGACATTACCTGCAATAAGTGATTATAAAGGCATTATTACTATGTAATTACATCAAAATAACCATACAATTACCACCTTATTAGTTACCTTTAAATGTAGATGTTTTCCCCATTTACTTAGAATCAAACTGTGAACATATTTATAGAGTAACATGTACATTTAACATTTTAAACATGTATATTTAACATTTTAAACATGTACATTTAACATTTTAAACATGTACATTTAACATTTTAAACATATACAGTATATTTAACATTTTAAACATGTACATTTAACATTTTAAACATGTATATTTAACATTTCAAACATGTACATTTAACATTTTAAACATGTACATTTAACATTTTAAACATATACAGTATATTTAACATTTTAAACATGTACATTTAACATTTTAAACATGTATATTTAACATTTCAAACATGTACATTTAACATTTTAAACATATACAGTATATTTAACATTTTAAACATGTACATTTAACATTTTAAACATGTACATTTAACATTTTAAACATATACAGTATATTTAACATTTTAAACATGTACTTTTAACATTTTAAACATGTACATTTAACATTTTAAACATATACATTTAACATTGAATATAAACAGAAAATGTACTGGTCCTTACAGAGACCTGCAGGTGCCCACAGTGTTGTTTTCTAAATCCTTCAGGACTAAACTGGGAGACATTTAGTCTTCAGAGTTTTCTAAGGACACTTTGACATGTGAACTAGAGCCAGGATTCAAACTGCCAACCCTTTGGTCATTGGACGACTCACTCTACTAACTGAACTATAGTCACCTGTTACTTTATATATTTAACATGTGAAATTGTTAAACATTCACTTCTTTATTATTTATATATATATATATAATTTTTTTTGCTATTTAAATGGCACAATGTATGTAATTCCTACATTCAAATCTGCTTTTGTTAACACTACAGCTACCTGTACGTATTAATCATTAACAGAAACTTTGTATTGTACTTTCACTTACAGGTTTTTTATGTTGCAATTTTACAACTTTTGGTAGTTTTTTTTTTTTTTTTTTACAGTGCATACTAAAAGTCATATCTTGCCTAATTTCATTGGCTGAAAATTGCAACTGTATATAAACTTTGAATCATTTCTACCTCTTTATTCTGTTTGTTACATTTGTCCACTTCCTTCTTTTCTCTTCCTTCTCTCTCACCCTCTCCTTTCTATACTTCTCTAGTTCATCTGCTTATGCAATAAAACTTCCTCCAACGCATGAAACCATGAGCACCCCACCATGGGAAGGAATGGGTTTTATGTGGGTGGGGGATAAGGCTGAGGGTGAATGTCACTGTGCAGACTTATTAGAAAGACATACACACTTTATCTCTCTTTGTTTCTTGTGTTTCTGTCGCTCCTTCGCTCAGACACACATGTTAACGGCATTCTCTGCAGGCCGGCACTTGACGACAGACGGGTCTGAATGTGGAATATATGAGCTTCCTCTGCATAAAACCGGATAGGGTTGAAGCAGACTTCCTCCCATGCTGCTCCTGTGTTGACACATAATACTGGGGTAACCACATGAATAAACCAAACAGGAGGAAAGGGCAGGAAAACACACTCAAACGCTACAGTATGGCTGACAGTAACACTATGACAACAGAGCTTTTATACTTCATCTATAGTATTACTACAGTTTATGGAAGTCAACCATCTTAGCATCCTATATTATAAAAGGGAAGCAGTGTGCGTGTGTGTCTAGAGCATCACACAAAATCCATACAGAGCGGACTATTGCAGTTTGGAACTAATGTGTTTTTGGTCAAGAAAGAGACTCGTAAAAATGACAAATTGACAGGATCAATATCACTATTCTACGACTTTTTTTTAGAAAGTATCTGATTCAGACAAAAACCCCTGCATACTTTAATAAAATTAATAGCTAGCTCGTCATCTGACCCGCTTTATCCTTAGTAGGGTCACTGGGGGCCTAACCCAGCTACAATAGGTGAAGGTGGGGTACACCCTGTATGAGTCTCCAGTTCATCTCAGGGCTGAACATATATAGACAAACAATCACTCTCACATTCACACCTATGGACGATTTAGATTAACCAATTAACCTACCAGTGCATGTGTTTGGATGGTGGGAGGAGCCAGAGTACCTGGAGAAAACCCACACAGACACGAAGAGAACATGCAAACTGTATGTCGAACCAGGGTCCTTCTTGCTGTGAGGCACGAGTGCTAACCACCGCACCACCCAATAGTTAGCTCATGTTTTTAATAAATATGATGGTGTGTTATTCCACATATATGGTGGTTTATTTTCCACAAGAAAGAACTCGTACTACAGGACAGAGGGTTAGTATTAACAGGCAGCCTAGGACAGATGCTTAGGATTAGCATTAGGACAGAGGGTTAGCATTAGCATTAACAGGCAGCCTAGGACAGAGGGTTAGCATTAGCATTAACAGGCAGCCTAGGACAGAGGGTTAGCATTAGCAATAACAGGCAGCCTAGGATAGAGGGTTAGCATTAGCATTAACAGGCAGCCTAGGACAGAGGGTTAGCATTAGGATTAACAGGCAGCCTAGGACAGAGGGTTAGCATTAGCATTAACAGGCAGCCTAGGACAGAGGGTTAGCATTAGCATTAACAGGCAGCCTAGGACAGAGGGTTAGCATTAGCATTAACAGGCAGCCTAAGACAGAGGGTTAGCATTAGCAATAACAGGCAGCCCAGGACAGAGGGTTAGCATTAGCATTAACAGGCAGCCTAGGGCAGAGGGTTAGTATTAGCATTAACAGGCAGCCTAGGACAGATGGTTAGCATTAGCATTAACAGGCAGCCTAGGACAGAGGGTTAGCATTAGCATTAACAGGCAGCCTAGGACAGATGGTTAGCATTAGCATTAACAGGCAGCCTAGGACAGAGGGTTAGCATTAGCATTAACAGGCA
>CM035785.1:9224855-9254855 GCA_020466265.1 Siphamia tubifer | reverse complement strand
CTGCTTGTTGCATCAGTTTTATCACATGTATTTTCCATAGAAAAAGTGGTTGATAATGATTGATATTTGTTTTTCTGAGCTCCAACACATCGTGTGCTTTCCCCTAAAAGCAGTTCTGCCCTGTCTCCTCTTCATCTTTCATTCACAGTCCAGGTGTGCAGAGTCTTCTCATGTGTTTCGTTCATTAGTGGTTACTAGACTCATGCTGTTTCTGCTCCACTTCCATAGAAAATATGAATAAACCCAACTCCCTTTAACCAAGTGCTTCTTAAATCCAGTCCTCATGACCCATGTTTTACACATTTCCCTTTTCTTCTTCTTTTTTTGATAAATAAATAAAAAAATGAATAAATCAGAAATATTTTTTAAAAAGATCTATTTTTTTATTAAATAAAAATAAACAAATAAACAAAAAATTTTTTTAAATAAAAAAAATGAAAAATATATTTTAAAAAATCCCCCTCTCCTTTTTAAATAAAAAGATTAAATATAAATATTTTTTTAAATTTAAAAATTTAATTTAAAACATGTAAATAAATTTTTTTAAAGAATAAAAATATAAAAAAAAATATTTCCCTCTTTGTAACTAAAAATTATTTAAAAATTTAAATAAAAAATATTTTAAATGTTTTAAAAAATAATAATAAATATGAAATAAAAGAATTTTTAAAAATCTCATTATTTTTTTTTATAATAAATATAAAAGAATCTGTCTGTCTTCCATCACACTTGGAAACCATTACATCATTATCAGGCTTCTGAAGAGCTTAGGTGTGAGAGAAGAGGGACATATCCAGAACATGCAGGACACTTGGCCACAAGGACTGGATTTGAGAACCCCTCCCTTTAACCAAACAGTCCCTCCTGAGGGTTCCACCGCTGGGCAACAAAAGGACTTTTAAAAGTGACCACGAATATTTCTTCTTTAGGGAAAGTTCAACCTGCTCATGCGTCCTGCAGAGTCGCTGTTGTATCAGTGCAGCAGCTTTTAAAGGCACTTCCTTCACTAGTCAACACTGCTATCTTTCTGGGTTTCCTCTGTTTGGACAAAGTCAGGTGACAAGCCCTGCCAGATATTTGTGAATGAACGAGCTGGAGCACTGAGGGCATCAGTGTGTGTGTGTGTGTGTGTGTGTGTGTGTGTGTGTGTGTGTGTGTGTGTGTGTGCATTCATGTGCTAGTGCATGGAGGGTTGTCCATTCATACATTCCTTCCTCCCACAGTAACCTGAGACTGGGGAGGTGGGGAGAGAGAGAGGGTGGAGTCTCATTGACTTCTCATGTGAACAATGCACGAAGTGGAACTTTTTCAGCACATGTATAAAATCCATCAACCCGGATGCATGACTCAACCGTTTGCAGAGTCAGCGCCAAGAAAATGTATAAACTATCAGTCATGGGAGAGAAAGGTGGCAACTCATGTCAGTTAACAACGACAAACTAATACAAATATTCCCAGAACTAAATGTAGGGCTTTACATAAAGGGTCAATTTATTCATCTTTTTTTAAAAATTGAAAGTCTCAGTGTAACATAAAATTGATACAATAGATTCAAATAAATGCATTAAATATATCATAAATAAACACATCTATGTATGTCGTTATACTATTCACTCATATTAACCTCTTTTGCATGTTTTGTGGTGCGCTGAAGAACAATTACAAGCATTAAATAGGTGTCAAAGGAGACAAATAAATAACATTTAACCAAATAATGAAATTGTCTCATTTACAAACACATATGATCACAAACCACACAAAACAAATAAATCATGTAAAACAATACTATAGAAATAAAATGGATGCAAAATGTGACGATATGAAATACCATGAGGATATAAATGGAGTTTTTAATCAGTTTGTGTATATATGTACAGTATATGAATAAGTTTATGTATATGCATGTTTATATGTATATGTATATGTATATGTACATGTGTGTTTGTGTGTGTACTTTTATTCCTATCTTTATGGGGACATTGATCTATTTACATAGTCACAACATGGGGACCTCTGACAACATAGGGACCCAAATTCACATCCCCACGAGGGTTAACCCTTTAATTTCTGCTATCGCAAATATATATCTATCTATTGTATGAGCTATAGTCAAATTAATTACCTTCACTTAATTTGGTATATCCTTTTATTTTTTTTAAATCAGGTGTTAAGGGGTTAAATATAAATGAAGGTCCCCACTAGTAAAATGTAAATCTGTATGAAGTGCACAAATTTATGCAAATGATGTGGCCCTATAAACACATTAACTTGTTTTTTTTTTTTTCTTGAAGTCCCCATAAGGCACGAAGGAAACAGGTTCAAGAGAAACATGTATATTTCCAAGGTTTGAAGATGTTTTATTATTATTATTATTATTATTATTATTATTATTATTATTATTATTATTATTATTATTATTATTATTATTATTATTATTATTATTATTATTATTATTATTATTATTATTATTATTATTTCTTAAAAAAACATGTTTACACTAACTATCCAATGGACACTTCACCTACAGGTGATGGTTACAAACATGTTCCTCATGAGACGTGAAAACCAGTGTGTGTGTGTGTGTGTGTGTGTGTGTGTGTGTGTGTGTGTGATCTGAACATCACATTTGGTGTTACATACAGTAGTGAATATTTTAAAAGGTCCATTATTTATTTATTTATTTATTCACTCATTCATTTATTTATTTAATAGATAAACTTTTACTTTGAAGAACTGATTTTAGTTTTAGTGTACTTTTATTTGAGTCATTATGTTATTATTAAGTTATTATGATGGCAATTTTGATTCATCAAATTCATCCAAAAATGTAGGCTAATGTCTTTAAAATGATTTCATTTCATTAAGCAAATATTATTTTACTGCTATTTTTACTTTCAATATTCTTTAAGCTACATAAAATATCCATTCAGCTCAGTTTATATCTAACGTTGAGCAGAAGTCATTTAGTGGTGAATTTGGAACCCAAGAAGAAGAAAAGGAAGAAGGTGATGAAGATGAAGAAGATGAAAAAGCAGAAGCAGAAGAAGAGTCAGGAGTGTACATATATATATATATATATATATATATATATAAATATATATATATATATATATATATATATATATATATATATATATATATATATATATATATATATATATATATATATATATATATATTGGTCTCCTGTTGTGTCCTGTATAGACGATGGCTGGAGTGGATGGATAACACAGTATAATAGTGGAACACACACACACACACACACACACACACACACACACACACATATACAGACATACAACCACACACACACTACTCTCCCCTCCCCTGTGTGTCTGGTTGCAGCCCTCCTCCATCCTGTGACCTACAGGCATTTAACCTTTGACCTGCAGGGCCAATATTAACTCTTGTGTGATTGTTCCAGGGCAGCCGACTTCCCCTGGCCCAGGCCCTGAGAACATTCCTGGGCTCCGTCGCTAGGAGAGCCTCGCTGTCACACTGCTGACCTCCTCTATGGCCAGGGTTACCCTTGATCTTCTATACACACACACACACACACACACACAGAGGAACTAACATGTACAAAAGGACTCATACACACATGCACACACACACATACACTGGGCAACCTCCAGTGCCTCCTCCAACACCCCAGCCGGAGGTCCTCATGGGGGCTGCTGGTCTGTCTCGAGGCTTGGGGCCACCCAGTCCGCCTAGCAGCCTCCGCTCTGCACTCACTTCAGTAACACACAACACCTGCATTCACACGTAAGTGCTGCTATAGGGAACTGCACGGGTGATTGACAAGCTAAATGTCCAATCAGACGGCAGTTAGAACATTGAGTCATCTAGAGTGTCAGCGGTAGGTAGGTAGGTAGGTAGGTAGGTATCACATTATGTAGAGCTTTCTAATAGTTCTGATTATAGTTGAGTTATTTTAAAAACAAAAAGAACCAACTGAAGAAAATTTACTTTTTTAGTTAATTTTATCATTAACTGAACATAAATCAAGTGTGTCCATCTATTGTCATTGATCCAACTCTGGGTTTTACTGCTGAATCAATGTTGTCGAAAGTCATACTACGTACAGTGCATGCATAGAAACATTTATTTGTGCATTTATTAATTTTCTGACTCACTACAGCTACTAATTGTAGATTTTTTTGTCTTAGTTCGAGCAATGAAATCTTCCAATAGAACAAGTGAAAATGATCTTGGTCAGATTCCTTGAAATAAGATTTTCCAGATCTATTGTCTGTAAATCAGTTCTTATATCTCACTGAAAAGTTCTTATTTAGGTGATTATGTCTGATTTTAAGTGTGATGGGAATAGAAATTACTAGAAATGAGAAGAATACCCTTGGTAAGATTTGGATTCTTGCAGATTGACAATACATGGGAGCCCGACAGTTAGCATTTCCACTCCACTGAGACAACTGAGACAACATCCTGTGTTGGATTAGCAGTCAGTCCGGGGCCTGTTGTCTCTGCACCACATGGGTTTCCCCTCCATTGGAAACACCTATGCTTAATTTAACCTTCACCACTGTACTGAGAAGGATCTGGATCTGGTCCCTGAGCGCCTTCAATTCCAACTCACTGCTCCTAACGTGCTAATGCTAATTACTAATGCTAATGCTATGTGTTTTAGAGTGGTTAAATGGCAGAGACTGAATTATCCTGTGATGATAATAAAGCACTGATTTCAGTGTGAATAATGGGTTTATAAATACGCACAACTCCAACACACTGCTCCTAATGTGTTTTTTTTTTATTCTTATTTAATCATTTTTGTTAATTTGCAGAATGAAGGGTATTTTATTTTATTTTAGCTAATGTGCGTGTATGTGAGATTTTTTTTTTTCTTTTTGCCTTACCTGCAAGACAAATCTACCACGGGGTATTAATATAGTAACTTTACCTTACCTTACCTTACCTTACCTTACCTTACCTTACCTTACTCACTAATTCTAATGCTTTATGTTTTAGAGTGGTTACATGGCAGAGTGAATTTCTCTATGGTGATAATAAAGTGAGTTAAACTTTAAATAATGCACTTTCAGTGTAAGTAATGGGGTAAAAAATATGTAGAATTCATTTTGCACAAATATGTATTCATTAGTGTCTCAAAAAATGGCTTAAGGCTTTGACATGATGATTCCAAGTATGAGACGTCCTTCTAAAGTTCCTGGCTTCTTACAGAGGAATATTGTACTAAATATATCGACATTGACAGACATTATGAATGACATGCCTGAAGCTCCAAAGTAGTTTCAGATAAACAGTCATGTTGATATGAAGTTAAACGTTCAACACATCATATGATGCTATTACTGCCCATCATGACAGAGAAACAAATAAGTGCATGTCTTGTGTCTTCAGGGATTTCCAGTTGGTTCAGGGTAGTGACAGGAAATTCAACTCTTTTCCGATAGCGGGATCTTTTTGCTCAGCTCCCAAAGAGGTGCCGGATCTTTGGACTCCGAGTTTAGGATTTATTTCGCGCTCCTGGCATTACTGGCATGTTTATTCCGATGGTTGATTCAGTCGACCTGCTCTTCGTAATTATCACAATAATGAATGCAAACATCACATGTACAGTAGTATCTGGTCTTCCATGGTTCTAGCTGAACCTAACACAAAACAGGAAGTGGACATGATCATTTTCGTCCCATAGGCATCCAGACGTTAAGCAACCTTTCTGTCCAATCAGAACCCTGTGTACCTCCAGCTCAATTAACTAAACACCCATTTCCCATGGAAACTTTTCTTCAGAATTAACATGTCCATGTAAACATAAAGAAAGTAACTTTAATTCTGAATTATTTTATTCCAAATAAATAATTCGGAATTGAAAGACATGATGTAAATATTGCAAATGTTGTAGAAGATGATGGTGTTTCCACGGTAACTAGCCTCTGAATGTCTAAATCGGTCATATCTGATGAACATGAAAAGATGAGAAAACACATTTAATACCAATTATTCACATACACTGAGCTCCAGACGTCACGTGACTTGTAGTTGTCACAACGCCATGTTGGCAGTCAACATGACGACCACAGCGCCACTGTTAACATTATAGCAATAAACATCTTCGCACTATTGAAGTGCACATCTCACTTCAATTCATATGAAATTTAGATTTATTTGCAGAAATTGGGCAGATTAAATGTAACAGACCCGTATAATGCCCTTGGGGTGCTTTTCAAAAGTATCTCCACCTCAGCTGAAGAACAATTGCACTTTGCTAACATCTACAGCTACCTCATCAGCGTCTCGTCAGTTTAGTCAGGGAACTCTCTGAGAGTCTCCAAGAACCCGGAGGTTTACAAATGGCTTCAGTCTGGCTTCATTTCAAACCTTAAATTGTGGAATATTAAATCCAAAAACTGCAGCATCATCACTGGAAGGGTAAGTGTTAAAGTATCCCACTTTAATAGGAAGTGTCTCATTAGCATGTTTGTTTATTAGCTGTGCTAGCTACATCTGACAGCAGTACAGACGACACTGCTTCATAACCTCAGATACAAGGGCTCCTAGAATGTGTTTCCTTGTAGGCAGAGAAAAAAAAAACTCACACCGTTTTGTTGAAGCTTCCCATGTCAGTCATGAGACCAACTATGTCATACAACAACACAACACCCACCAAACATTTTAACCAGCAGAGTGAAATAATAAGCACCTTTCGTATCAGTTGATCGTTTGTCAGCTGTGTCCCTGAATCTCACAATTATTTGCGCTGTAACTACGTACATATTCCCGAACTTAGTTGCGAGTTTGTATTTTTGTGATGTCTCTGCTACCAGTGACTAACAATCTACCAACGCCATTACGACATGACCAGCCTGTGAGGTCAGCTGCAGGAGCTTAATTGATAAGTTTGGTGGTTCAGAAGTTATTAAACATTTTAGATCAGTACTGTAGGTTGATTTGGTCACCAGTTGCTGTTTAAAAGTTTTTAAAGACAGAACCAACGGAGTAGAAGTCATGGACGTGGTAGAAAACATTTTTGCAGCGATAAGACAAACATTTGGAGGATAGCCACTTCTTCAGAGACCAGTACAGCACAACTGAAAACTGATAGAAGTTGCATTTAATGTTTGATGTGTGCAAGCACATAAAACCAGATTTCCCCAAAAATCTGATTTATGCATTAAGACCTGCTGTCTGAAACCTAATCAGGTTTCAGGAAGCGAGTGATTAAAAGCAATAAGCACGGAATGGAACGTCCCTGTTTTCACTCACATTCCCCAGTTATTCCCCATCCCCACCTCCATCCAGCAAAGGCACAAAATGTCAAAACATGCCACACAGAAGGAACATGTGTTCTGTACCAGGCTTTTACATCCTTCTTACATCATGTTGAGTGGGAGAGCTTAATGATTGTGAAACATCACACATGAAGTACAAAGGAACTGAATGGAGTTTTGGATAACACTGGAAACCATCTAAAGTTTACTGACAGTAATGGTCTTATTTCTAGTCAAAATGTTTCATCACATTTAAAATAGTTGACCAAAGAGCAACTTTTCAGTGAGATATATCTTTTTTTTTTTTTTACTAAGATAATTTTCACTTCTTCCATTTACAGATTTTTCTAATTTGAATTCAAGCAAACAAAACAACTGTAAAGAAGAGTTCTAATTAATTACATCAACATTTTTAATCAAATTAAACATGATGACTGCGGCGCCACTGTTAGCATTATGGCAGTATCTTTGCACCAGTGGAGTGCACATCTTATTTCAATTTGTGTGAAATTCCGATTTATGTGCAGAATTTGGCCAGATTAAATATAACGGACCCATATAATGCTTCTGGGGAGCTTTTCTTAAGCATCTCCACCTCAGCTGAAGAAGATGTCCCACATTTGCGGTATGCTAACATCTACAGCTACCTCATCAGCTTCTCGTCAGTTTAGTCAGGGAACTCTCTGAGAGTCTACAAGAGCCCGGAGGTTTACAAATGGACTCAGTCTGGTTTTGTTTCAAATATTCAGTTGTGGAATATTAAATCTAAAAACTGCAGGACCATCACTGGAAGGGTTAAGTGTTAAATTATTTGTTTAATAGGAAGTGTCTCATTAGCATATTTGTTTATTAGCCATGCTAGCTTACACTGCTTTGTAACCTTGGATACAAGGGCTCCTATAGAGTTTGTTTCCATGGAGGAAACTGACCATTTTAAGCAGTAATTGTCATGACCTCCGCTCCAGTGACCTTTCCCCCAATCTCCACACTCACCTGGTCCTGCACTGCGCAGCTGCAAGCCGTTCCTAATCGGTGGCTATATAAGCAGTAAGGCTTGTAGCTGCCAGTGCAGGACCATTCAGATATGTCACCTCCATAACCCGGACTATCGCTTCCATCTCCCCAATCACCATAACCCGGACACTCATCATCACCACGGACTCTGGCCGTCCACTCCCAGGTTGTGTTTGTCTTGTCTTTATGTTGTAGTTTTGTTATTAAATTATTTTGCCCTTCAGTACTGTGCAATGGAGTCCTCCTTTCACCTCACCCCGATCCGTGACAGAATGGTCCTGCCACCATCTGGACTCCGCCAGTGCTGAAGGGATCCTTTTTGTTTTTAGTTTTCCCCATTTTGTTCTGTCTAAAGTCTGTCCAGTCTTGCGTTCTGTCCCTGTCTGTGTATTTCCCAGTTAGTTATGTTTCCCTGCCCCAACATTCAGTTTATCTGCCCAGCGTCCTGTATATCCTTCCTAGCGTCCTGTATATCCTTCCTGGCGTCCTGTATATCCTTCCTGGCGTTCTGTGTTCCTTCCTAGCGTTCTGTGTTCCTTCCTAGCGTTCTGTGTTCCTTCCTAGCGTTCTGTGTCGCTTTCTAGCGTTCTGTGTCGCTTTCTAGCGTTCTGTGTCGCTTTCTAGCGTTCTGTGTCGCTTTCTAGCGTTCTGTGTCGCTTTCTAGCGTTCTGTGTCTCTGGCTAAGCCCTCTGTGTATCTGGCTTAAGCGTTCTGTGTATCTGGTTTAAGCGTTCTGTGTATCTGGTTTAAGCGTTCTGTGTATCTGGTTTAAGCGTTCTGTGTATCTGGTTTAAGCGTTCTGTGTATCTGGTTTAAGCGTTCTGTGTATCTGGCTTAAGCGTTCTGTGTATCTGGTTTAAGCGTTCTGTGTTTCTGGCTTAAGCGTTCTGTGTATCTGGTTTAAGCGTTCTGTGTATCTGGCTTAAGCGTTCTGTGTATCTGGCTTAAGCGTTCTGTGTATTTCCCAGCTAGTTGTGTCCCTGCCCGTGCGTTCTGTGTTTTTGGCTAGCGTTCTGTGTTTTTGGCTAGCGTTCTGTGTTTTTGGCTAGCGTTCCGTGTTTTTGGCTAGCGTTCCGTGTTTTTGGCTAGCGTTCCGAGTTTCTGGCTAGCGTTCCGAGTTTCTGGCTAGCGTTCCGAGTTTCTGGCTAGCGTTCCGAGTTTCTGGCTAGCGTTCCGAGTTTCTGGCTAGCGTTCCGAGTTTCTGGCTAGCGTTCCGAGTTTCTGGCTAGCGTTCCGAGTTTCTGGCTAGCGTTCCGAGTTTCTGGCTAGCGTTCCGAGTTTCTGGCTAGCGTTCCGAGTTTCTGGCTAGCGTTCCGAGTTTCTGGCTAGCGTTCCGAGTTTCTGGCTTTTTGTCTTGTCTTCTGGCTTTTTGTCTTGTCTTCTGGCTTTTTGTCTTGTCTTCTGGCTTTTTGTCTTGTCTTCTGGCTTTTTGTCTTGTCTTCTGGCTTTTTGTCTTCTGGCTTTTTGTCTTCTGGCTTTTTGTCTTCTGGCTTTTTGTCTTCTGGCTTTTTGTCTTCTGGCTTTTTGTCTTCTGGCTTTTTGTCTTCTGGCTTTTTGTCTTCTGGCTTTATGTCTTCTGGCTTTATGTCTTCTGGCTTTATGTCTTCTGGCTAGTTGTCTTGTCTTCTGGCTAGTTGTCCTGTCGCCTGGCGTTGTGTCTTTTCGTCGGTCTTGGTCTGTCGTTGGTCTTTTCTGTCTGTTCCTGTCCCTGACTCTTGCCCGTTGCTCGCTTCTGTCCCCTGTCCCTGACTCTTGCCCGTTGCTCGCTTCTGTCCTCTGTCCCTGCCTGTTGCCCGTGGTTGGCTTCTGTTCCCTGTCCCTGCCTGTTGTCCTGTTGGCTTCTGTCCCCTGTCCCTGCCTGTTGCCCGTTGCTGGCTTCTGTCCCCGGTCCCTGCCTGTTGCCCGTGGTTGGCTTCTGTCCCCGGTCCCTGCCTGTTGCCCGTGGTTGGCTTCTGTCCCCTGTCCCTGCCTGTTGTCCGTAGTTGGCTTCTGTCCCCGGTCCCTGCCTGTTGCCCGTTGCTGGTTTCTGTCCCCTGTCCTTGCTTGTTGTTCGTTTCTGCCTGCCTGTTTCCTGTCCCTGCCTGTTGCCCGTTTCTTCGTTTTGTCTTGTTCCTGTCTCAGCCAGAGTCCGTGGTGACCCCACCCAATCAGTCTCCTTGGTCCTCAGTCAGACCAGTCCAGTTGCTCCTGCTACCAACCCAGACCTCTCAGGCCACTCAGTCCTGAGGGTCTTCCGCCCGGAAGGGTTCAACGCCGCCCTACTCAGGGGGTTTCCACACCGCCCTGCCCAGAGGGATGCCACACCGCTCTGCCCAGAGGGTACTCCGCCCAGGGGGTTTCCACACCGCCCTGCCCAGAAGGATGCCACACCGCTCTGCCCAGAGGGTACTCCGCCAGGGGGTTTCCACACCGCCCTGCCCAGAAGGGATCCCACACCGCTCTGCCCAGAGGGTACTCCGCCCAGGGGGTTTCCACACCGCCCTGCCCAGAAGGATGCCACACCGCTCTGCCCAGAGGGTGCTCCGCCAGGGGGTTTCCACACCGCCCTGCCCAGAAGGGATTCCACACCGCTCTGCCCAGAGGGTACTCCGCCCAGGGGGTTTCCACACCGCCCTGCCCAGAAGGATGCCACACCGCTCTGCCCAGAGGGTACTCCGCCAGGGGGTTTCCACACCGCCCTGCCCAGAAGGGATTCCACACCGCTCTGCCCAGAGGGTACTCCGCCCAGGGGGTTTCCACACCGCCCTGCCCAGAAGGATGCCACACCGCTCTGCCCAGAGGGTACTCCGCCAGGGCGTTTCCACACCGCCCTGCTCAGAAGGGATTCCACACCGCTCCGCCCAGAGGGTACTCCGCCCAGGGGGTTTCCACACCGCCCAGGGGGTTTCCACACCGCCCTGCCCAGAAGGATGCCACACCGCTCTGCCCAGAGGGTACTCCGACCAGGAGGTTACCATGCCGCCCTGCTCGGAGAAATACTACTTAAAAATGTTTTTATTTTTAAGCTCTGGACAACGGGGGGGGGGGGGGGGGGGGGGGGGTGTTTGTGTTTTTTTTTTTTTGTTTGTTTTTTAGGGGCTTCAGGAGCCGCCCCTTAGGGGGGGGGTACTGTCATGACCTCCGCTCCAGTGACCTTTCCCCCAATCTCCACACTCACCTGGTCCTGCACTGCGCAGCTGCAAGCCGTTCCTAATCGGTGGCTATATAAGCAGTAAGGCTTGTAGCTGCCAGTGCAGGACCATTCAGATATGTCACCTCCATAACCCGGACTATCGCTTCCATCTCCCCAATCACCATAACCCGGACACTCATCATCACCACGGACTCTGGCCGTCCACTCCCAGGTTGTGTTTGTCTTGTCTTTATGTTGTAGTTTTGTTATTAAATTATTTTGCCCTTCAGTACTGTGCAATGGAGTCCTCCTTTCACCTCACCCCGATCCGTGACAGTAATTAGTGAAATAATAACCGCGGCACCTTTCGCATCAGCTGATCATGTATCACCTGTGTCCCTGACTCCCTCAATTATTTTTGCAGTAACTACATATTCCGAAACTTAGTTGCAATTTCGTATTTTTGCAATGTTTCTGCTACCAATGCCAATTACTGCCAAAATGGCTACGTAGATTTTTTTCTTGTCACATGACCAGCCTGTGACGTTAGCTGCAGGAGGTCAAATGTGGATCTATTATGGGGCAAGAGTAAATTTAACTGAAAATGTACTCTTTAGGTGATTATGTCGGATTAAGTGTGATGAAATGTTTGGACTAGAAATGACAAAAATACACTTGGTAAGATTTAATTTTTTCCAGTGTTCATACAGTTTTTCACAGTAAATAGATACATTCTGTACTGAGCAAATGTGTTATTATATGAATGTTCCTGATGAATATTTTGTGATTTCTGATCATTACATTCTTCCACCTCTGGTCAAACTTTTGTTTAACCTAGTTTCAAGTCCAAGTTCTTGGAAATTTCCGCAGTTTTTTCGAACTTATCTTTTTCATTATCACATTTGATTGAAGTGAAAACTGCGTGGGCGTCAGAAGCTTTGACCCTTGCACTTGCCCTTGTTTTTTATTTGCTCTAAATTTTGGCAGTGCAGAATCACTATTCAGCTTCTGCTTTCATCTAGAACCTGGATTACATAATGCTGATTTTTAGTCACTTTCATGTGCATTCTTAACCCATAAATACCCAAATAATCACTGAGGACACTAATCATGTATAGATATAATGTTTAATACCTGTTCATCCATTAATCCCATCAATACATGTAAATAATTGGTATAAAATGCAGTTTTAGATATGACTCATTTGGACATTTAGAGGCTTCGTAGTTACCATGGAAACACTGTTGTCTTCTACAATATTGATTCATCAGTAAAACCCATGGAGTTGGATGAAGATACGGTAATTATTTCACATTCAATAGGCAATATCTTTGGGGAAAAAGTACATTTTTAATTTTCTTAAGTTTTCACAAACATCAACATGATCTATCTATCTATCTATCTATCTATCTATCTATCTATCTATCTATCTATCTATCTATCTATCTATCTATCTATCTATCTATCTATCTATCTATCTATCTATCTATCTATCTATCTATCTATCTATCTATCTATCTATCTATCTATCTATCTATCTAATCGAGTTTAGTTTCTTTGCATGTTTAAATAAATAGATATTTTGACTAGAACTAAGAAAAATACAATATTTATATTTTTTGCAGTGTATATATACTTTATCTGAGGCAACACGTACTGATGTTGTTCACGTCTCTTACATTTTACCAGTTCTCCAAATCCAAACCTTAAATAAAACAAAACTCCAGACCCTTGTGTTATACATGAGACAGCTGGAATGATAACAATAGGAACACATCATGACATGTTCACACTACACACAAGAAGAAACAAAACCCAGAGCTGAAATGCTTTCCTTGTACACACAGCATAAGAAAAACCAACAGATTGTAACGCTGTGTTCACTGAAGACCTTCAGAACACACGCTGTTGTCTCTCTGTCACTGCAAACAATAGGCAATAACTGATGAGGCCTTAATCAGTCATTAGTCAAATTGTCTTGTCACTGTGTGGATGTAGTGGATAATGATATGAGAAATGCAATCGGTCACATGTAGGTTAAAGGGGCCGATGGAAGACAAAAGGTCCACAGCGTCTGAAGACGTCTGAATCAGAAAGTGAAAGGAGCACTTCAGTCGCCTCGCCGCACATGTTGCATAACTCACTTATCTTTGACGCTGATTTCTATGTACAGTGCAGTTGTAAAGGTATTAATAATAATGCATGCACCATTGTGTTGGAGCACTGTTGTACTATGGGAGTTATTTGCAGTGGAAATAGAGTCAAAAGGTCAACAATGCAAATGTCAAGAATGACTGCAGCTTTAAATATGACATTTAACCCTTTGATGCATACTGGTCACTACAGTGGACAGTTATTCTACAGCTGTTTTCTTATGGGTTTTGTTGTTTTAGTTCCACATCAGTTAGTTCATATTATTACTGTAACTATTGTGTTCTTAATACCTGATCTGCACTAACATGTTTATGTGTACATCTATTTCTAGTTGTTCTTAGACTGTAATTAACAGTGTTAAAAACAAAAACTGCATTAAGATGTTTTATTTCATAGTGTTGCGATGTTTTAAATACATGTTTCTTTTGGTTCAAATCTTATGTCCTATTCGCACAGGATAAGTATTATGTATGAACCACTGGTAATTCGGAATAATTACGGAGAATGTCTGAGTTCTAAGTCCCGTGCGAATGCGCCCTGTCTGTGATTTGCTCAGTAATAATTCCGCTGCAAATTACCGACTGTGTTTGGGTGAAAAGCAGACTTCCAGAGCAGTGGCGGATCTAGACGGCTATTTTTAGATGGGCCTAAGTGAAGTCGGGGTGGGCAAGACAACATAACAACAATGTAATAGCATTTCCGAAATTATAACTGATTTTTTTTTTTTACATAAACACAAATAATTAAATATACATTGTTTATTTCCTTTGACATTTACAAATAAATAACTATATTAAGGATATTGATCAACATTTCAGTTTGATGAGGCAATGAAAATCAGTCTAGAATTGTGTTTCTGAGCTTGTGATTGGGTGGGCACAGCTGACAATCAGGGTGGGTCACGCCTACCCATGCACGCCCATAGATCCACCCCTGGTCCAGAGATAATTCAAGTCCCGTCTGAATGCGAATGTCTGGAATTGTGTGTCAGTATGTGATATGGTCACACCAACCCACATATTCACTAACATTTATAACTATCTGAGCTGTTTGTCAGAGGGAAAGTCTATGCTAAGAACTGTCCATTCACTTCCATTGTAACCTCGAGACGTTTTTCATCTGCACTGACCCCGCTCTTATTTTGAAGGCGTGGAGCAAATTTACAGACTGCATCCTTATCAACGTCTTATGCATACTTTGTTTTCATACAACCTATTAATGTTTTGAGACCAAACAGGATGTTGTTGACTTACGACATATCCGGCCATAATGTTTGTAATTTGCCTCAATTACAGACTTTTGTTTATCTTGTCCGAATGTGCCACACAATAACACAGAGGTACAGGGATAATTACGAATTACCAGTGGTCAATAGGTAATACTTATCCCATGTGAATAGTACATTAAACGCATGTTGTCCAGGTGGATGGACATTTTTGTAACTCCATAAAAAATAGGTTCATTGAAAAGATCTCCAACACATGCTTTTTTCCAAAAGAGGAATAAAATCAAAGGAAAAGTGCAGAAAAAGACAAGGACAGACTAACAGGGACAGTTTGTACAGGGATGATTGTGGCTAAAAATGACAAAATATTTGATCAGAAGTGCCTTTTGTTTACACGAAAAATTACATGAGAGTTTAGTACAGGTTGGAAATGCAAATATCTGAAGACGTATTCTAAAGTGTACAAAAACTAAGAGACATTTTAGGAATGTTTTTTTATTATTTCTTAAGCCACATTTTGTCTGTTTTTTTCAAGTGATAAAGGTTTGTTGATGACAATATTTCGTCACTATAAGGCAATGAATGGTTTATTTTTTAGATTCTTTATATATAAGGCACACTGGATTATAAAGAGCATTAAGTGAAGTCAACATCAATAGATAAAAAGTTCAAATTATGAGATGAAAAGGGTCTAAATTATTTGATAAAAACCGAAAATTATTAGATAAAATGTGAAAATTATGAGATAAAAAGTGTAAAGGATTAGATGAAAAGTAAAAATTATATAAAAAGTCTAAATTAGGAGATAAAAAAGTTTAAAGTGTTCGAGGAAAAGTTAAAATTATGTCATAAAAAGGTCTAAATTATTTGATAAAAACTGAAAATTATCAGATAAAAAAGTCTAAAGTATTAGAAAGTCAAAATTATGAGATAAAAATGTCTAAATTCCCAGTCACTAAGCACAACCAGATTTAATCCATATATAAGGCACACTGTGCTTTTTGGAGGAAATTAAAGTCTTTTAAGTGTCACCTTATAGTCCAGAAAATATAATAACCTTTTGTTTCCCAAATGTCCTGTAATTTCCTTTTCAAAAATTCTTATGGACCTTTCAGAACCATCCAAATATTGGTCTGGACACGTCCATAGCGTCCATACACAATTTTCCGCCCATGGTTGTAACGTATATTTCAGTTAAGGCACGTGAGCTGTGTTTGTCTGTGTGTTTACTCTGCTGTGTTCACCTGTGGGTTTTTTCCCTCCTCAGCAGATGTCAAATGCGGGTAAGGGAAGTTCACCTCTTTATTCACAAACGGCACCAGGTCCTTCATCACCTATCCCTGATCCATGGCAGAGGAAGTTTGCTCAGGGCGACGGCTGCATCCTCAAATGGTGTTTAATGAGGAGACAGACACTGTTGAGCGTTACATAACACCTGGCAGCGAAGACAAGACTCACAGTTTTCACAGCTGAGACAAAAGTTTACTCAACTCTTTACACTTGATCACCTTCATTTTCAGTCCAACTGTGTGTTTTCTTTCTTTTTCTTCAGTTCAACTGTACAGCAATGGTGGAAAAAAACAGTGTTGGGAGACTTCTGTCGTATTAAGAGCATGTTATTAAGACACTAATAATGTAGGCACACAGCAGATTTGGTCAACACTCTTTTTAAGAGGCGATATTTAGACATTTTATAACATGAATGTAAAATTAAAGTAAAACATAATTTGTTACATTATTATTATATTTTAGTGTGAGGCCAATAAAGTAATAACCTGCCATTAATGTAATAACTAATTAAATTATCTCACCCAGATGCTCCACTGGCAGATTTTTATTTATTTACTTATTTAATTAGTCATTCATTTATTTATTTATTTATTGCAGAATTAGATATTTTTTTGTCTTAATTGAAGGGGGTCTACCAATGGAACAAATGAAAAATATCTTGGTCAGATTTGTTGAAATAAGATTTTCGAGTTCTATTGCCTATAAATCAGTTCTTATATCTGACTGAAAAAGTTACTCTTTATGTGATTATATCTGATTTTAAGTATGATAAGATATTTGGACTAGAAATGAGAACAAGACACTTGGATTTTTTCCAGTGTGTTAGAAAAGTGGACAACTTAAATTTGTCATCATAAAATTATGTTTTCAAGTCAGATATTTAAACACAATATCTGCACTCAAAAGAAAAAGCTATTTTTGTTTTTCTGTTTGAAAAAGAAAATTAATTCACTGTTCTCTGTATATATATAATTTTTATTTTCTATTTTAAAACACATTTTCCAAATTATTTTACATTTATTTATTTGTTTATTGAAAAAAAAGACAAGAATGACACATGGAAACTAGTATGTGTGTGTGTGTGTGTGTGTGTCAGTGTGTGTGCGTGTGTGCGTGTGTGTATATGTGTGTGTGTATGTGTGTGTGTGTGTGTTTGTTTGTGTGTGTGTCAGTGAGTGTGCGTGTGTGCGTGTGTGTATATGTGTGTGTGTATGTGTGTGTGTGTGTGTGTGTATGTGTATGTGTGTGTGTGTGTGCGTGTGTGTGTGTGCGTGTGTGTGCAGATGCTGTAATAAAAGCTTGGTTGCCAGTCATGTCAGAAGACAAAAGGAGCAGCAGGACACATTCAGAAAAAACAATAGATAGGAGTCTGGTCAGTTGAAAACACACATGCACAAAACAGACACACACTTGCACTCATGTCAGTGCAATTAAAATGACCAGAAATGGGCCATTCGTAAAAATAGACATATCAGATGGACGACCGGTTTAGAAACATCAAAAGCCAACACTGTTTTTAACAGTGATTTATCTACATACATAGAATAGAATAGAATAGACTTTGTAGTATATATATATATATATATATATATATATATATATATATATATATATATATATATATATATATATATATATATATATATATATATATATATAGTATGTATCGTCACTAAAACAAAGATGTGAGAACTTAATAATAATTCAATAAACATGTGTTACTGATGCTTTGTGAACATTAACGCTGACCTAAAATATCAAGCATACAAGGTGTCATACATGTGTATGAGTAATAATTATTATATAGGAACATAATACATAGTGGTGCAGAGATGTCATCTATGTCTATTATTATTGCTGATATCTGTGTAACTTTACTCTCCTAAAAATACTGCTTAATTTTTCTTTATTAACTTTGACCAGAGGAGAAAAAAAAGACTGAGCCAACTATGCTATGAATCTTAAAATTGGATTTGATTCAATTCAATTGTTACTTTTGATTAGATTACCAGATTAAATTAGATTATATTAGTAAAGTATAGTATTAGTAAATTACACTATTAGATTAAATTAGATTAGATTCAACTTCATTGTTATTACACACATATAAATACAAGATAACTAAATCCAACCAGAAGTGCAAATCATAGTATGCACATGAATAAACAGGAGATATGATTAAAAACGTTTTTTTTTACAAAAATAAGTAAATAAAAATAATAGAAAAACCAAAAAACAGGCACTTAACCCATAAAAACCTACCCACTGACAACCAACAGCATCTACTGATGTAAATGTTTAATACCTGTTGATCCACTAATCCACTAACAGATGTAAATAATTGGTATAAAATACAGTTTGTCATCCTTTCATGATCATCAGATATGACACATTATATGTTCAGAGGCTCTGATGTTTCCATGGAAACACTGTGGCTCAGTTGGTAGAGTGGGTCACCCAATGACCGTTGGCGGTTTGCGTCCCAGCTCTGGCTGTCCACATGTCGAAGTGTCCATGGGCAAGACACTGAACCCTGACTTAGGCCCCCAGTAGGACTTACCATAGACCTTAGAAACCTACTGGTGTAGTATGAGTGTGTGTGTGAATGGGTGAATGTAAAGCGCTTTGAGCACCATGAAGGTGGAAAAGTGCTATATAAGTGCAGTCCATTTACTATTTACTGTCATCGTCTACAACATTGATTCACCATAAAACCCATGGACTGTGTATTGTACATAGAGGTGTGATGATGATGATGATGATGATGATGATGATGATGATGATGATGATGATGATGATGATGATGATGATGATGATGATGATGATGAAGGTGCAGTACTGTGTTCCTGTCAAAGGTCAGCAGTGTCCACTCTGGTACCAGACCAGTACTGACCCGCTGACCACATGCATGATGACACTGGTTTAACTGCTTGTGTTTCTCTCCAGTAAAATGAACTGAATCCTGTGTGTTGTTTGTGAGTGAACAGTGAGAACATGAATCACTCTCACACACACATGCACACACACACACGCACATGCACATGCACATGTACACACACAAACACACACAAACACACACAAACACACACACACCCTCATTGTAAACATCCCAGAATCTACATGACCAGTTCTCCAACTAACCCTTCTACACTGAGGCTGTACTATATTTGTGTGTGTGTGTGTGTGTGTGTGTGTGTGTGTGTGTGTCCTCAATCTATCGATCAGATACTTTTATATGTTCCATTATATATATTTTTTTCTAAATATATAAAAATCCCCAATGAAACAAGTGAAAATGATCTTGATAAGATTTCTTCAAATAACATTTTCTACGTCTATTGTCTAATAGTACGTTCTTATATCTCACTGAAAAGTTACTCTTTAGATGATTGTGACCTATTTTATCTGTGATTATAAAATTTGTCTCGAAAAATATACTTGGTGAGATTTATTTTTTTGCAGTGCATCATATGTGTAAAAATCTGCATCCATATAAATTTGTGTCTTTTCAATTTGACAGTTATATAGAGTTTATTATACACCTGAGTTTGTATATTAGCCACCATGGCTAATATACAAACCAGCCATGGCTCAGTTGGTAGAGCAGGTCATCCATTAACCAAAGGGTTGGCGGTTCGATTCCCACTCTGTCCTCGTCAGTCTGTTGTGTCCTTGGGCAAGACACTTCATCCTCCAGTGTCACTCACCAGTGTATGAATGCATATGAGTGTTTGGTGGTGGTCAGAGGGGCCGTAGGCGCAAAATGGCAGCCATGCTTCTGTCAGTCTGCCCCAGGGCAACTGTGACTACATATCTAGTTTACCACCACCAGAGGGAGCATGTGAGAGTGAATGAATAATGGAACACTAATGTGACGCGCTTTGGGTGCCTTGAAAAGCACTATATAAATGTAGTCCTTTATTATTATTATTATTACATTACTATGTGATATATATATATATATATATATATATATATATGTATATATGTTTCTGGTCTTGCCACATCAGACACTCTTGCCCAAGCAACCCAGCCGGGGTGATCAAGTCCCGGCTTGTGTCCCAGTGGCGACTCACAGATCTACCCTCTTTAGCCACAGCCACATTGTGCCCTTCTCTGAGCTGCCCCTGTTACGCCCCTGCAGCTAACTTCTATGGGCTCATAGAAAGTTCTCCAGCCCCTGCCTCGGCATTCCTCCACCAGCTCCTGATATTTGCCACGTTTCCTCTCATTGGCTTCCTCAATTCGCTCTTCCCAGGACGCCGTAAGTTCCAGCAGGTGTTTGGAAGCCTCTGAAGCGATGATCATGTCTGGCCAGAGAGGTGTTGTTGTGATGTGCTGGAGGAACGTCAGCTGTTTTCCGAGGTCAACGTGCAGGAGCCTTGTGGAGGAGGCCTGCTGATGACTTTAGACCTGCCCGGGGTCTTCCTCCAGCCCTGATGAAGGGGATTACCTTCCTTGAAGCCTGGTGATGTTTGCTGGTGTTGATGGCCAAGGCTTTGCTCTCAGCGACTGCTTTAACTACCTGGTCTTGGTGCCAGCGAGAGCGACCTTCGGCCAGGGTCTTGGGGGAGGGGGGCGCTGAGAAGGTCAAGGTAACTCAAAAACTTATAGATGGATTTTGATGAAATTCAGAATGATTATTAAATTTTGGTGGTGATCTGGAAGAGATCCTGGATTCTGGATCACTTTTAAATTTACATTGCATTAAATGGAGAATCAATTTCAAACTGATCCACAATCCAGGATCTCTTCCAGACCATCACCAAAACCTCATAATTTGTTCCTTGTGACACTCCCGACACATCATGAAATTTCATCAAGATCCATCCATAACTTTTTGAGTTATCTTTGTTAACTAACAGACAGACAGACAGACAGACAAACCTCCTTGGTGAAGGTAATAACCCTATCCCCTTCAGAGGGTGGGGTAAAATAAATAAATAATTAAACATGATTGCAAAAATGAATATTGAAAGCTGCATTATTGCGATACTAATGTTTCTGTGCTATATTGTGCAGCTCTACTCAGGACCAACCTGGACAGTAAAGACAGTCTGTGCACACCTGTCCACTGTCCACACTCTAATCTGAGCTCAGGTGAACAAACATTCAACCACACCCCGGTAACTCTAACGTCCTCACCTCTGACCACTCACATTAGTGCAGCTGTGGAACATGTAACACTAACTACTTGTGTGTGTGTGTGTGTGTGTGTGTGTGTGTGTGTGGACATTACTAATGAGTTGAGAAGCAGGTCAGCTTCGCAAGAAGATGGAGGCCTCCTGGTGTGAGGTGGTCGCCACTTGGTGATGACCACGCTTCAGGACACAAACACACACACACACACATAAGAAAGTTGATGAAGTGTATGCAATGAGGTCAGGGAGGTGTGTGGGAAGAGGAGGATGGCGTGAGAACACAAGGCGGCGAGTGGGGAAGCCCTCTTACTTTTTTTTTTTTTTCCTAAGGGTCCATATTGTTCTGCGGTCGTGACCACAGGCTGGACACATGCCTTCCATTTGGACAACAGGTGGTCAGTTATGATTTGGACAACAGACTCAGTGACTGAAGGGTAAAAGACGTCCATGTCCAACGTCACAGTCATGCTTTAATTTAATACAGTTAACTCTACTAACTTCTCTGTAAATGTATTTGTGTAGCACATTTCATGTACAGGACAGTTCAAGGTGCTTTAATATAAAACATAAGAAAATAAAAATGCATTAAAAGACAATTAAAATAAGAGACATAAAAACAATTGAGAATCTCAGTCAAAGCAATAATGTATTCAGGTAGTTTGTTCCACAGGTGAGGAGCAGAACAACTGAATGATGACGAACTTTGTTTGGTTCTGATTTTTTAGGAACACACAGTAAACCTGCCCCTGATGACCTATGACCTCATGGCTCTGGATGCTTCATATGGAACCAGCAGGTCTAGGATGTATTTGGGTCCAAGTCTGTTTAATGCTTGATAGACCAGGAGTAAAATTTAGAATTATAACCTTTGACCCACAGGAAGACAATGGAAGGAGTTGAGGACTGCTGTGATGTAAAGTTATTATCCAGGTGTAAGTGAAGATAATGATTGACGGAGTCCATATTGAAACTGTGAATGAAATCAAAGCCTTAGGAGTTATAATAGACAGTAAACTATCATGACCAGCTTATGTCAGACACATCAAATGACAATAAAAAAAATCTCCAAAAGTCTTTCAATCATGAATAAAGTAAAGTCATAACTTGATGAAAGTGAACTCCATACTTTATACTGTTCCTTGGTACTCCCATATTTCACATATTGCATTGAAGTGTATGGAAACAGTTACCAATTCACCGTTAAATCCATTATCATTCATTATTATTATCATTTTAAAGAATATGAGCAGTACAGATCAGACATAAGGTTGGATTTCTAGATCACAATCATCATCTGTTTATTTGTAATGATTGACAGAGTCCAAATTGAAACTGTGAATAACATCAAATTCTTAGGAGTTATAATAGATAGTAAACTATCATGGAAAGCCACCATCAAGCACATTAAAACAAAAATCTCCAAAAGCCTTTCAATAATAAATAAAGTGAACTCCATACTTTTTACTGTTCCTTGGTACTCCCATATTTCACGTATTGCATTGAAGTGTATGGAAACAGTTACCAATGCACCATTAATTAATTATTATTCATTATCATTTTAAAGAAATGACCATGGTATGGACCATACATACATGAGCTTGGATTTCTAGATTACAATCACCATCTGTTTATTTGTTCCAAACTATTAAAAATTCACAAACTTTTTTTTTTCCCAATGTATTTTTTATTATTTAAAAAAATATGTACTTCACATCCCAGTATGACAACCCATATCCCACACACAACATTCCAGCCGGGAAAAGGAACAAAATACAATCACATAAACAAAACAAGACAAAAATAAACAAATAAAAATTACATGTGGAGTTACATGTTTATAGTTTATAGTTTCTACTTCACTGTTAACCTATGAAGGGGGAAATACGGCAAAATGTACCGTTAATTCGTCATCATTCATTATCATTCATTATCATTTTACAGATATGAGCAGTACAGATCATACATAATTTTCAATTTCTAGATCCCAATCACCATCTATTTATTTGTTCAAAACTATTAAAAATTCACGATCTTGTAAAATATTACACACCAATAATCCTATCCAAAGCATCTCATAAACTACTAACAAAACTCGTTCACAGTTTCTCATTATCTGAGAGGCTTTACAGATTTTACAGTACCCACATTTCAAACCAATCATAAATGGATATTCAACACAAGCCAAAATATCCACAGATTTAAACTGTTCGATAAACATATAATGTGGTCCCAGTATAAAAATAGAGGGTGTTAATACTAACGATGCATCAATATTCTGTCTTATAATATTACACTGTAGATTTTGCAGTGTTAATTTGGAGACAATGGGACCAAATACACTCTAGAAGACGTTAAATAAACTCTCTAAGTGTTGATTTAACACTGCAAAATTTACTGTGTAATGTGTGTTTATTGTTCCTCATTTAGTTGGTCTGTGTTTGTCTTTTACCTTCTTTTTTATTCTAACCATCGCTGGTCTGTGCTGTTCATTATATTATAACATTAGTGCTATAGTAGTTTTATTCTTACCGTTGTTTCTGTACAGAAGTAACTCAGTAAAAGTACTTTATTACTGTACTTAAGTAGATTTTTTTAGGTATCTGTACTCTACTTGAGTATTTATTTTTCTTGCAACTTTTTACTTTTTTTCCTTACATTTTTGCATAAATATCTGTACTTTATACTCTTTACATTTTCAGAATAGACTCGTTACTTTTTCAAACTAAACAGATGTGACAGTATGAAAAATAAGTAACTTTAGAGGAAAAATCAGTGGAGGAAAGACACTGGGACTTTATATATTATGATTATATGACTATTATCTCACAATTTTTGACTTTTTATTTCACAATTTTGACTTTGTCTCTTAAAATTATGAATTTTTTAAAAATCTTATTTGTATTTTTTAAATCTCATGATGACTTTTCATTTCAATTGTGACTTTTTTTCCTCCGTTTTTCTTAAATTTCGTATCCATACTCACAACACTGAGTACAGTGACCTTATCAAACACATTATCTACACAGTATCTCACTTTTAAATACTTTATTTTAGATACTTTTGAAACTTTTCTGATTGTTCCTGGTTAAATAAGTATTTTTGTGTTCATGGCAATAAAAAAAAATTAAAAATGCAGTTTTACTTTTTTACTTTATAACAATTGTGAAAATGTACTTTTTTTACTTTTACTTAAATAGATGAGTTGAATCAGTACTTCTACTTTTACCAGAGTATTTTTCACACCAGTAGCTGTAATTCCCCTTAAGCTCAGAATGTGAATACTTCTATCACCTCTGTTTCTGTACCATTGGTCTGTAATTATTGTAATGTAATTTAGCTTTTAAATGTACATTTCTTCTATATTCTATTCATATTTTGGCTCCATTATGTAAATAATGTTGAATGATTTGTTCCTTTATTTTAGCTTATAGTCGAAGGACAGGAGTGAATATTTAAAACTTGAATATGTTAAAATATTGATGAGAATGTAATATTTCTTCTTCTTACTCATTTTCAGGTGTAGATTCATTTCTTTTTTTTCTTTTTACATACATGTATTGTGTGAATGCTCGAAATAAACAAATCAATCAATCAAGAAACTAACTGGACTGTACTGTACTGTATTATAGATTTATAGATTTAATGACAAATTGGTGATAAGTAATACAATAGTTTAAGGTGACTTTTATTTTTTAAACTAAAAGTTGAAAATGTTCATGTTCTTCTTTTGTAATATATAATGACATCAACCACTATAAATAAAAGCACCAATTATACATGTAAATGGACATAATATTTAATCAAATGCCAGTAAGAAATATTATAAATCATGACAATCTCACTTGTCTCTGAACATTTCTTGAAGCGTTTTTCAGCAGTTGCGTTTAGGACCATTCATTTCAGATGAATGTTTCAGAGCCTTGTGAAGAAGGTTTTGCTGACACTGTCTGAATTTTATAACATGATTTATTGACAAAAGGACCAGTGTCATACATGCACCACAGTCTTCTTTGTCAATATGAAGCTTCTTTGCAAATACTAAGCTCCCCAAACAACATGTAACATCCCATTTATTTAGGTTTGGTTGTTTACCATAAAGATTTGACATCCATATAAAGGCCATTGTTCCTTCACAGCTTCACAGAACACACAGTATTACTGACCCAACCTCCTCAAAGTTCATTAACCATTTGATGCATGAATTATGAGAATGTTAATCATGATTTTTAAGTGTTTTTATTGTGATTGAAATCTTTTTCATGAACCTTTTTTTTAATGGAGTTAGAAAAATGTCCACTCAGCTGAACAACATATGTTTAAGTTTTGAACCAAAGAAACAATATCAGAACACTATGAAATAAAACATTTTAATGCAATTTTGTTTTAGAAGACTGTTATTTACTGTCTAATAACAACACAACATTTATTTACACATAAACATGTTAGTGCAGATCAGATATTAAGAACAGTCAAGATACAGTAATGATATGAACTGACTGATATTCATGATATTAGTCAAGATTTTTTTCCTAAGTGTTTTTATTCCTCTTTAGGCTGAATAAAATAAAGTGATTGAACTCTTTTTAATGAACCTATTTTTTTTATGGAGTTACAAAAATGTCCACTCAACTGGATAACATGACAGCAAAATAAATATGTGTTTAAAACACAATATCAGAACACTACGAAATTAAACAATTGTAATGCAATTTTTTGTTTAAGAAGAAACTGTTAATTACAGTCTAATAAAAACAAGCAACTGATTGACACATACACATGTTAGTGCAGATCAGTAATGATATGAATTGACTGATATGGAACTAAAACAACAAAAGCTATGAATAAAAAAGAGAACAACTGTAGAAGAACTGTCCACTGTAGTGACCAGTATGTGGTTAAATGGTTAAAGAAAACATATCAAGCCACTTAGGATCTTCAGATAGTACAGCATGATGTTAATGTTTGTGTGCAAGACTTTTACAGATGTTTTTCTGACACTAAACTTGGGCGACACCCTCCCCCACACACTTGCTGTTTAACGGGGTCCAACTCTTTTCTGAAGAAGCGTATGAAAATGGATTGCCAGCAGTCGTATCCGTCCGTCTGTCTGCGTTTCTATCTATTAAAGGGTCAAAGACCCCCTCCAGCCGTGGCTTTGACATGTGACGAGGCAGCGAGCTGCAGGCTGCGGGGCTGATGGACCACGATATTGTGCAGAGGGCAACTGTCCATTCTGGACCATTGTCTAGCAGAGCGCTACTGTCTGTGAGACAAAAGAAGCACCTGCCTGATCATCCACACACACACTGTCATACTGTCTGCCATGTGCCTGACACAAGGCCACTGTGTGTCCATAACCACCCGTTCTGTTAGGGAGGGGCCAGTGAGCAAGGGGCAGGACATGTAACCCACACTCAGCCCTCGGTGTGCATATGTGAGTGTGTGCTGAGGTTATGGATATTGGCGGGAGAGAGAGAGAGAGAGAGAGAGAAAGGGTGGGGGGTGTACGTTTGTGTGTCAGAAGGGGAATGGGGTGGGAGGGTGTGTGTGTGTGGGGGGGGTCTCTCTCTAGGGGTCAGTTTGGCGGGAATGTCAGGCTTGTTGGATTTACATCTGTTCAGCAGTGTGCCAGGCTGTGTGCCACGGCCACAGAAAACACACACGGACACAAAACCCAGCTCATCCAAGCATTTGCGAGGAACAGAGCGGCATCATGTTGGCATGTGCCTGATTAACAGCAGGTCAATCTCCCCATCTGTGTGTGTGGGTTTGTGTGCACGTAAACAGCGGAAGCGACACTGAAACACTTGTTGCGCATCTGTCCTCCAGGGCATGTCCAATGAGCAGCTTCCATGCTCAATGAGGGGCTCTGTTGATGAAACCCAGCCTTCTATTGACAAGCATCCAAAGACACATAGACAGACTCAGTCATAGCTGTCAGGTCTGACCATCCCTGTTAATCTTACTGAAGAATTGTGCATTCATGTGCATATACTGCTCTTCACTCTGGAGTTTCATTTGTACCCCAAGATGCAGAGTGTTTAAAGCAACAAGAGTATTATCCAGGAAATTATAAAGTACAGTGGTACCTCAATTTAAGAACATTTATTTGTTTCGGAATGTGATTTTTTCATTAGCATAGTCGCATCTTACACGTAAAAGACCTGATTTGTCCCAAGGTCCCAAATATGGTACGGTCCCAAATACCACGGTAAGCTCGGCGCACAGTGCTGGGTACAACACAGCTGGTACCTAGTCTGTCTATGACCACCTGAAGAACATCACTAGAAAAACTAATTTATTCATTTTCAGTAAGTTAGATTATTGTAAGGGTGTCTTCTCTGGTCTAAACAAAAAATCAACCAGGCAGCTACAGCTAATCCAAAACACTGCTGCCAAAGTCCTGACCAGAACCGGGAAACTGGACCACATCACACCGGTCCTCAAATCCTTACATGTTCTTCCTGTGGGTCAAAGGTCACAGTTCTAAATCTTACTCCTGGTCTATAAAGAACTACACGACCTTGGACCCAAATACATTTTAGACCTACTGGTTCCATATGAAGCATCCAGAGCCCTGAGGTCATAGGTCATCAGGAACAGGTTTACTGTGTGTTCCCAAAAATCAGAACCAAACAAAGTTCGTCATCATTCAGTTGTTCTGCTCCTCACCTGTGGAACAAACTGAGAAAAACTGTCAGTTCATTTAAATCAGACTGAAAACATTATTTTTCACTAGAGCATTTACTTAGATTATTAATTGCTTTTAAATGTTTTATGTCTCTATTTTAATTCTCTTTTAATGCATTTTTTATGTAAAGCATCTTGAATTCTCCTGTACATGAATTGTGTTGTACAAATACATTTGCCTTTGCCTTGCCGCCACAGAACCACGTGGCAAGGCGCAAGTTGCTACCAGGTTCAATCGCAAACATTACGAACATGTGCCTGTCAACTTTACAACAAAAAGTCCTGGTATTAATGATAATAAGGAGGAAGAGACAAGCGCTGCTGAGCGACACGCACGCCGTGGTAGCACATACACAATGAATGGGTTTACCGCCCGCTACCCGCGCTTGCATTAGCATTGAACAGAAAAAGGTAAATCCAGCAGTCAGATGTCCAATGCAGTACAGGTGAAAGGTCATGCAATGGGGAAGTGTCAAAACCAGTTAGACAAGACCAGAATCCAAAAACCAAGAGACAAAACAGGGCCAAAGCTAGGAAATCAAGACAAGATGAAACGCTCATAATTTAACTACCAAGGCAATATAACAAACTCGCACAGAGCAGTGAGAAACAACAGGTATTTATATGAAGAGAACCAGGTGAGACACATCAGGGCCCAAATGAATGAGGTGGTGCAACACCAGTGACAGTACGTAAAGCTAGAAACTGTGAACATGAACCCACATAACAAAATAAAAGCCCACAACATCAACAATGACAGAAAAAGGAGAAAAAAAATATATAATATAATACAAAAGAAGACACAAGAGCCTAGACTAATAAGAATTTTAGAGTTTGCAAATATTTATTTTATGCTCAACTACAACCAAAGACACATCCATATCCAGAATATCTACAGATTACTTTAATACACTTAATTTTGTTCCAAAAATCACTCCATAGTCTAATCTTTTTTTTTTTTGATGACTGTACGTATTCATTCATGTTTCAGTAAATGAGTCCTTGAATCTTCAGCATCACCTCAACCATGGACTATGAGACCGCTTTGATTTATCAATAAAGGAACTGACGTTTATGACTAGTTCTAACCTACTTGATAAGTTTTGTTTCACACCTTTTTATAAGTATTTCAACAAAGTGGAACCGTATATCCACTTCCTGTGAGTCACGGCATTTTTCACCAGTAACATCTACCAAAGATCAACACATCAAACGCTTCTATTGTTTGCACAGGAGTCATTTAGGAAGGTCCTGAATCGGCTAAATCGTTAATAATGTACAAAGCGAGACAAGGTGACTTGGGTTACCAGGTGGAGACGCACGGCTGAGTGATAACTGCAGTATCTGTGTTTGTTATGGAGAGCAAACAGCGCCCGCTGATAAAGCGGCTGTGACTTTGAACAACCCACTGACAGCTCCCACGCAAGCTGCGCCACTGTGGGCGTGGACGTGAAGAGCAATGCCTGGTCATAAAACGAAAACACGTGGGGTCTTATCAGCGGTTTTGGATACATTTAAACAAATCAGTTTTACTTTCATTTTATGTACGCCTGGATATTACAGTGAAGCAGCAGTTAATGAATAAATAAATACGTAAAAACCAAACACCTACAAATGACTGTTAAGACTTTTATTAAGTAAATTACTATTTTTTGGTAATTTTCCGAATATATTATAAAACAGTTACAGCAACAGTTACAGTGCAGAGAGTAAACTCAGATCTAATAATAATAAATAAATAAATATATAAATGAAAAAAATACAATAAATAATTATATGAGCATCTGGATGAGCACAGGGACATTGGAACTATCTCTTTAATTTGGTTTTAAATATATTCAGTGGTTCAGTTGGTCGCTCTAATGACCTTTGGGATTATATTCCATAACTGTTTTTCTTTCTTTCTTTCTTTCTTTCTTTCTTTCTTTCTTTCTTTCTTTCTTTCTTTCTTTCTTTCTTTCTTTCTTTCTTTCTTTCTTTCTTTCTTTCTTTCTTTCTTTCTTTCTTTCTTACTTTCTTTCTTTCTTTCTTTTTGAAGTTCCCACAAAGCATGAGGAAAACAGGTACAGCATTAAATGTAAAATTTTTTAAAGTGTTGAAGCCGGGTTTTATATATAACAA
>CM035785.1:8932355-9222355 GCA_020466265.1 Siphamia tubifer | reverse complement strand
ATTTGGAATTTTTCATTTATTTTATTTTGTCTTAGTCTATTTATTTATTTTGTGAATTTTAGTGAGGGTTTTTTCTCTGTGTTTTTTGTGTTTCTTAGTGGATTTTTGTGGATTTTGTGGCAAATTAAGAGTACAAAAAAAACAAAAACAAAACAGAGACAGAACAGCTGAGCGACATAAAGTATTTTGATCATGATTAATTCAAATTAATTCAAAGTAAACCTGTGATTATTCTGATTAAAAATATGACATGTTTTGTTACTCTTCTCTCTTTTCTATATATATAACATAAGAGACCATTGATGACTGCATTGTTAAAGATCACCTCTACATAACATATTATTTGTTCATCACTCAGTAGAAAGTAACCAAAAAAACTTTTTTTTTTTTTTTTTTTTTTTTCATTCTGGAGAACAATGCATTTAAATGAAAGCACTGCTGCCTAATTCATTAGTATGGGTGTTGCTCTAAGCCCTGCATGCATTCAGGGATGTTAATGCAAGCTGTAGACAGATGTGATTCTAAATAGCACCACACTGTGAGCCTTCACTAAAGCACACCATGACCCCCACGCTACATCTGAGAAATAAAAAAAAGAGACGGCAGCAGACGTGAAGCATTGCAGAAGCCTTTACGGTGCTGCAGAATGGGCTCAGCTGTGGGACAAAACTCATCCTCACAGAGTTTTCCAGTCCTGATATGTGTATTTGACTGTCTGGCTTCACTGTGGGAGGCAGATTTAATACAGTCAGTAATCACTAATACACTACAGCCTTGTTTTGGCGCCACAGAGCCACACCTGACTCCAGCCGATGTGACAACCACCCCCTGCTGGAATGTATATACAACCACTGACCAGCTTAGACCGTGGGCCCAGCGCTCCCCCGGCGTGGGCTGACCACAGGGTGAATGGGCATGGCAGGAGGGGGTAACGGCCGCAGAGTGCTGACCACCCACCACACGGTTAGACACTCTTCATCTGTGGGGCTGACCGTCACTCAAGTCTGCATGGCATCAACTACTGTATGTGAGACAAAAGCCCACCCACCCACCAAAGATGTCCCAAAAAAATCATTCATACATCTCATTTAAGAACAGTTGAAAGGTTGGATTTGATGTTCCTGTTTGGAAAAAGATAACCAAGGAAGGAAAAGTACTTGTAGTCACCACTGTGGAGGATCAATGACACCCTTCTAAGATCTGATTCAACACTTTTACTGTAGTTATGGTGCTGATGCAGAATGCCTTATTGATCTGAGCTGATTTTTTTACATTTATAGCTCCAGTATTTTTAGGCCTTCGCCGTGGACCACGTCGGCGCGAGGCCTATTGAGTCTGCTGTGATCGCCAGGAGACGAAATATGCCAGGGACACGGTCGCCAGGGACGACTCGAACCACTCACACACACTCACACATTTACGATAGCGAGCCGTGTCCGAGCATGTGCACATCACACACACACACACCGTATATTTGCTCCTGCTCAGAATGAATGGGAGTCTATGGGCCACGGCCACTCAGGGTCACTGACATGAGTCTATTAATTCTGCTGTGATCGCAATAACATCTGCTTTTTGAGCTCTAATTTGACCTCCTGAACATGCATGCATATACTTCAGAAGTGTGAGAAATTGCGAGTATTTATAGTTTCGTAAAAGTTGGTTAATAAATGTGTCTACAGCGCCCCCTACAAAAGTGAAAATAGTTTGTATTAGGCCAGATCACGCCTTAGTGAAGTTACAGCGATGACCGGTACACATGTTCACATGTAATAAAAAAAATCTAATGATGGCCACGCCCATAAACCAACAGGAAGTCCACCATCTTGAATTGTAATTTAAAAAATTTGGAGTCATGGTTTTCGCTGTCATTGGAATTGAACGAACTCCTCCTTGGCCGTTGGGACAAATGAGCTCAAAATCAGTGAACATGATCTAGACAAGTGGGACATCAAAAGTTACCCAAATTTTTTGGAAAAGTTGCCAAAGTTTTTGTGCTACAATGTCACAAAATTTGTGAAGATTTCGGGAAAAATTACCACAACATAAATTACTTTAACTCGACATATGAAGACGGCTTTGGCTGAAATTTGACTCAGACATCTATCTCTCGTTCCCACACCTGTTTATCAATAGAAATTGCAATTTTGCTCTATAGCGCCTCCTACAAAAATAGCTTTTACTAAAATGGCATTAGATCAGGCATACAAATACCTATTTGGCTCAAATTTGACTCAGTTGTCAGTCTTGCAGTTCTACACCCATTCAACAGTTCAAATAAGTCACTCAATAACACCCCCTACATATTTATACAAAAGCAGCTTGAGACTGCCTGCACTTTTAATTCTAGTTGAAAATGCAAATTCCAAATTAAACTTCATTCTGAATAAAGTCACTGGTTTATTCCAAATTTGATGTGACCTATTCTGTGTGTGTGTGTGTGTGTGTGTGTGTGTGTGTGTGTGTGTGTGTGTGTGTGTATGTGTGTGTCTGTCTTCAAGTGGACAGGAATTGTTTCAGGAATTACTACAGCTAATATAAAAATGCTTGGGTATTGACAAATATTTCAGCCTGTAACATGGACTCAGAAAGGTCCAGAAATGAGATGTCATAAAATTGTTTGAATTAGATTTTTGTAATCCCATAAATGTTCAATCTGTACTTTTCAAGAATTTACAAAAAGAAAGTTGAAGAATATTCAATTCCATGTTTGTCCTTTTCTTCTTATAACACAAAGTTTTAAGTATTTAATGACATAAGAATGATAAATACTTGACAGATTTGGAAAATTCCGTTTCTCCAAGAAAAAATGGAGTAAATTATTTACATATAGGGCTTTTTTTTTTACACAAAAATAGACAAAAAACACCAGGAATGTTAATAAATATAGATATTATTATAGTGCTAAAAGGGTTAAAGAGTGCATGGTGTTTCCACCTCCCTAAACAAGACATGATAATTAACACACACACACACACACACACACACACATATATATACATACATATACACACTTCTATCACACTACACCCAGAACCAAATGTGCAGTCTGTGAAATGGAAATGTTTCTAATATAATAAGTTAAATGGAGTCGTCAAAAAAAGCCTCAAGTCACTTTTCAGTCAGAGCAAAAAGGTTTGACCTTTTCAAGTGGTTTGGTAATTATTGAACACGGTAGTACGTTAGCGTGTAGCAGCTCACTCAGTCATTTATTTCTGAATTGGGTAATCTATAAACTGGGTAATTTCTTCCTGTGTTTCAGCATCATGACTCACTGGGCTCTGGCTTTCTGTGGAATCCCAAAAATCTCAGGAGTGTTGGTGAGATGCACTTTGATCTCCTGTTGGTGTTTAGCAAAGCGTCGCTGATAAATGTAGGTGACATTTTGGAACCATTTAGAGCAGGGGTCTCAAACATGCAGCCCGGGGCCCAAATGTGGCCCACCAATGGTTCCAATACGGCCTGTGAGATGAAGATAATTAATTAAATAATAATTAAAGGACTCCATATTTTCTTCTTAGTTTTTTCTTTGCCTATAAATGATGACAACTTCAAAATTTTTGCCATTGTTTTACTGTAAAAAATACTATTCAATTGTGAAAATATTTACATTTACAAACTATCCTGTAGCAGTAAAATGTGCGTAACTTAAACCAATGTGAATAACCTGAAATGTCTAATTAAAATTAGACCCACGGGGCAGCTATGGAATTCTTGTTCTTGATAAAAGTTTCATTTATTAATAAATGACCAATTCATTTGTCTTTCTTATCAATGAAAGTTTCAGTTTATGTTTTTCACAGAAAAAAAAAAAAAAAAAAAAAAAAAAAAAAAAAAAAAAAATATATATATATATATATATATATATATATATATATATATATATATATATATATATATATATATATATATATATATATATATTTAAATCTATTTTAGACTCTCAGAAAAGAAGGTACAGTAGGGATACAAATCTGTATACTAAGGTACAATAAGGCTGATTAGACGTAAATTTAAAAAAAAAAAAAAAAATCTTCCCCCTTCCCTACTTTAGCGGAGCTGACTGATCTCATCTGACTCTCTGTGGATATCATTGTCCAATCAGGGCGAAGTTATAAGTACAGTCTGAGTTCACTGATAGACTTTCATGCATTTTTTTTTTTTTTTTACGTAACAGTCACTTCAGTGCGACCTCTATGACTTCCGGGGAGGTCTTGTCTCAACGTACTTTCGTCACTGCAAATTTTCCGCGGTCAAAGGACGAACGTTCTTGTCAGTTCTGTCAAGATGGATAGAGTGAAAAGCAACGGTCCATTCACTTTAGCCAGCGCTCAGATTGAACTAAACTGTCAACAAAACAAGCACGACCACCTCGACTAAATATCAAAATAAAACAAGTTTTGTCAAAGGGATGAAAATCTTACACTTGAGGTATTTTGCGGACGTGCGCACACACAGGTTTTTTTTTGGTTGTATTTGGCATATTTTGCTTTAACAGAAGTCATCCCTAGTAACATTCTCAATTAAAATAGCATGTAAATATGTAAATATCCACTCAACTGTGGGCCCCCAGTGACCCCCGTGACCCTAGTGAGGATAAAGCACGTTCAGATAATGAGTGAGTGTTTTTAAATGTTATTGTCATGTTATTTACAGTGTGATAATATCCATGATATACTAGAAATGACAAGATCTAAATATCCTCTCAACTATTATTTAATATATGCTACTGTTTACAATGTGGTAATATAAATACAAAACAAAAACTGCAATTGTTAAAAGTATTTTAATCAAATACTTCTATTAATTCATCCCAGTATTACATAATATATACACAATATATTAATACAAGTGGTATTTAATGAATAATGAGCATGACTGTTGCTTCACACACATTTAAATTCTAAAACACTATTGTTAAGACATTGGGAGGAATCAGTGTTAAATGGGACCAGTGACGCAACACTGAACTGACACTTAAAAGTGTCAAACAACCGAGACAGTGAATGAACTGTGCTACTCCATAAGCTGTAAATGAGGGTAATAGGACCAACAAAGGATACATTCCTCAGACAAGAGGGTTTCCACTGCCTGTTCGCCAATAAAGAATGAGCAGACGCTGCTCTATAAACCACGCAGGGCCCTCTTACTGGGAAAACTTTTAGTATTTTATGCCATTCCCTGGTTTCACTGCGTCAATTGGCCAGCGGACGTGAGAAGAGCGGTTGTAGCCGGTTTAAAAAAAGGCCTACAGGGGTCCTGACTTTCAAGGTGGTCCCATTAAGGATCATTAGTTTTATAGTGCTCCTTACTGCTCCGACTTCCTGGATGACCTAAACTGAGGCAAGAACAACAACAGAAGCAAAACATATTCAATAATGGTTCTGTGAAGGTTCCTTTGATGAACAATTCACACATTGTGCATTCAGGCTACGCTCACACAACAACCATCCTGGGATTTTTCTTTTGCAGGTTCTAAAGGTGTTGCATCCATACACGTGTCGAGGGTTGGGCTATATGGCCTAAAAATAAAATCTCCA
Source organism: Siphamia tubifer (assembly GCA_020466265.1). Lineage (NCBI taxonomy): Eukaryota > Metazoa > Chordata > Actinopteri > Kurtiformes > Apogonidae > Siphamia > Siphamia tubifer. The sequence goes on along the minus strand of CM035785.1, from coordinate 9,216,815 downwards.
ATTTTTTCACGAGAAAATTCGATTTTTCTCCCGAAATATTTGTCTCAAGTAGTACAGGAAATGAAGCTAAAGCTAGGCTAGTTATATTAGCAGCAACATAAATTAGAAGGAAATGTAATGTTGGTGCGTAAAGGTAAAGTACTTTATTTGTCATTATACACTGTACAACCAAATGTGTCCTCTGCGTTTAACCCATCCGTTCTTTGATGTCATTGGGGCACCTGTAAGGAGCAGTGGGCACCCATGGGTGGCGCCTGGGGACCCATCTCCAGCAGGATAATGGTCAGAATCACCTGGATAGAGGATTTGACCCAAACACACATGTTTATGGGTGTGAACTATGTGTGGACTAAAGCTGAGGTACTACTGGAGCTGAGGTACTACTGGAGCTGAGGTACTACTGGAGCTGAAGTACTACTGGAGCTGAAGTACTACTGGAGCTGAAGTACTACTGGAGCTGGGGTACTATTGGAGCTGAAGTACTACTGGAGCTGAAGTACTACTGGAGCTGAAGTACTACTGGAGTTAGGTACTAATGAAGCTAGGGTACTACTGGAGTTGAAGTACTACTGGATCAGGGTACTACTGTAGCTGGGGTACTACTAGAGTTAGGTACTACTGAAGCTAGGGTACTACTGCAGCTGAGGTACTACTGGAGCTGAGGTACTACTGGAGCTGGGTACTACTGAAGCTAGGGTACTACTGCAGCTGAGGTACTACTGGAGCTGAGGTACAACTGGAGCTGGGGTGCTACTGAAACTGGGTACTACTGTATCTGGGTTTCTATTGGAGCTGAGGTACTACTTTAGCTGAGTTACTACTGGAGCTGGGTACTACTTTAGCTGAGTTACTACTGGAGCTGGGTACTACTTTAGCTGACTTACTACTGGAGATGGGTACTACTTTAGCTGAGTTACTACTGGAGCTGGGTACTACTTTAGCTGACTTACTACTGGAGATGGGTACTACTTTAGCTGACTTACTACTGGAGATGGGTACTACTTTAGCTGAGTTACTACTGGAGATGGGTATTACTTTAGCTGACTTACTACTGGAGATGGGTACTACTTTAGCTGAGTTACTACTGGAGATGGGTATTACTTTAGCTGACTTACTACTGGAGATGGGTACTACTTTAGCTGAGTTACTACTGGAGATGGGTATTACTTTAGCTGACTTACTACTGGAGATGGGTACTACTTTAGCTGAGTTACTACTGGAGATGGGTATTACTTTAGCTGACTTACTACTGGAGATGGGTATTACTTTAGCTGGAGTCTTACTGGACAAGGAACAAATAATTACATTTTGGTGGTGATCCGGAAGAGATCCTGGATCACCTGGATCACTTTGAAATGTTACATTGTGGTAAATGGAGAATACATTTTGAAGTGATCCAGAATCCTGGATCTCTTCCAGATCATCAAATTTCGGCATTTCCAGACCTCCCCATTACCAACCTACACCGTAAATGATCTTCCTAAACAGACAAAAACATCACCTCCTTGGTGGAGGTAAAAATGTGATACAGAAATAAATACAGGAAAAAAATGTAAAAGGGGGAATATTGAAGAAAATGTTATTAGAAATAAATGCAGGGATTAAAATGAAAGAAGGAACATTATAAATAAGTAGTACCTTCTTAATTATGGCAGGTTTGGTCCTCCATATAACATCAACAAAAAGGCCAAAATGATATTAACCCTTTAAACTTTCACTCAATTTCTCGTACATTTCCTAATAAAGTAAATTAAATGCTGTTCTTGAACCATTTTAATAACATGCAATTGGTGTTTGATTATATTATAAATTAAAATATTAAGATAAAAACTGGGATATTGGAGGCGGGTCCTGTTAAATGATACAATAGATAAAACATTTATGGATATTTATTGATGTTTTGATGTGTTTTGGACGACATGCGGACAATTTTTATTATTTGTTTTGCGTGTTTTTTGTTGAACTATGACTGCGTTTGTTAGAATATGGTTCCTCTGTGGATAATTATGAGACATAAAGGATCAGATCAGCTGTTTGACATTTGTATTTTAAACAAATGAGTGATTGTACCTGCTGTGGATATTTTATCTTATTTTATTAGAAATCATCTGATGTGTGAGAATCTCTGTTGTCAAACTACATTAGGTCATGTGACATTTGGGACAGGTTTGGGTGGTTTCATTAACATTTTTGAGCGACTACTTTGGGCTTATATGTGTTTAAAGGGTTAAACTTTTGAAGATTAACATGATTTAGTTTTTGTTTCAGTGTTTTTTTCAGACTTAATCACTTTTCATGGAGAAACGGATCCACCGGGTTCCTCATTCCATCTTTTTTTCTGGTATAAGAAACACTTTCAAGACACCAGAGATGATTTTGCAAACAGATACACACACACACACACACACACACACACACACACACACACACACAGAGGTCATCTGGAGCATCCAGCCTTTGGCATCTGAAGAATCTTAACAACATTTTAACGACCTGAGGAGGCAACAAAGACATCAAGAAGACACACTAAGAGGTGTGTGTCCTTTTGTGTGTGTGTGTGTGTGTGTGTGTGTTGTAACAGAGGGTGGAGGGCTTCCTTGTGAATAGAATAATAAAGAAAGCCTTATAAGATGTCTCACCCCTCACGGTCAAGTCTATTATTATTTTTTGGAGATTCCATTAAAATTAGAATCTATTATGTTCCAAAGAAAATACTATGAAGTAGGATATTTAATATCTAAAGAGGAAGTTTTATTTTATTTGTTTTTTTTGTTTTTTGACAAATATCTTTATTGACTTTGTTCTGTAATTAATAAAACAGACAAAATAACAAAAACAAAACAATATAGACACAATACCAAGTAAGTAACAGTAAGTATATGTATAAAATCAGAGATTAGCAGTATGAATGAGAAAAGTAAACATAAATAAACAACATGAATGAAGGACAATAAGCTATACAATCCCAGATAAACTCCCTTCATAAATATGTCATAAATCAATCCCATATCTTCACAAATCTATCATATTTTCTCTTGATCATGTATGTAATTTTTTTCCACGTCAATATAATGCAATAGACGTTCAGACTTCAATTTTGACTTATTATATCATGATTTTGACTTTTTATCTAATAATTTTGGCTTTTTATCTCACAATTTTGACTTTTATTTTTGGCTAATGACAGAAATTTTAGATGAGATATTTTATTAAATGACAAAGATTGATTTGAATGTTACAAAAAACTCATTTTCGTCAAAAAATGCTGTTCCTGCCTTTTTGCTTTATAAGGCAGTATAACTTTATATCGATATATTACAAAGAAAGTTGGGGACGCAGCCTTTGTTAACTATGCACCAAAGTTATGGAATACAATTCCAAAAGACATCAGGGAAGCCACTTCACTGAGTATATTTAAAACTAAATTAAAAACATTTTATTTTCATCAGCCTTTGAAGGGAGATAAAGAATGGAGTTACAATTCTGTGACCCATTCTTTACATTCTTTACATTCTTTATATTCCTTATAGTTTGTGCTGTATAATCAGTTCATTTGGTACTTTTGTAATTTTATAATTTTGTGCAATTGAATTTTAATTTCACCCTGTCTTAAAATTGTACTTTAATTTTTTATCAATGTAAAGCACTTTGGGCTACAGTGTCTGTGTAATGTTGTGCAATCAAATTGTAATGTTTTTTTTTATTTATTTCACCCTGTCTTAAAATTTTATTTTGATTTTTAATCAATTTGAAACACTTTGGGCTACAGGTTTTGTATGAAATATTATTATTATTATTATTATTATTATTATTATTATTATTATTATTATTATTATTATTATTATTATTATTATTATTATTATTATTATTATTATTATTATTATTATTATTATTATTATTATTATTATTATTATTATTATTATTATTATTATTATTATTATTTATAACAATGTGTAACTTATTTATTTCATTTTTTGCCAATTAAAAAATTCCTCTCTTAATAAGTTAAATAAATCATTCAATGAATCACTTAATTGATAATTATTAATAATTAAATTTTTTTAAAAGATTATTTATTAACTTAAACTCATCACTAAGATCATTCTGTAGTTTTACCTTTGACGCATGAAACACATCTTTGTTTGACATTAGTTTTTTATTTCAAATTGAAGCAGACCTCTTAAATTTTAAACGCCCTCTTCCTCCCTTGAAGAGGGATTGAATGCTCAACGGTAAATTCCTATGCAGAACTTGAAAGAAAATGTGCACTAGTTTCACCATAACTATATCAATAAATTTTAACAGTTTAGATTTTATAAAGAACCGATTGATTTATTTCCTGTATCCAGCATTATTTATTATTCTTATCACCCTTTTTTGTAGTTTAACTCTTATGCTTTGTTTTACAGGCATTTTACAGGCACCAAGTTTCTAAATAATATGATAAATATGATGTTACAATAGAAGAGTACACTACATAAACACTAAGTATTCAGTAAAGTTCATTCAATGACTCACCTAAACCAAACTTTTACAAATAATGTTCACAATTTACAGACATTTAACATATGAATGTGTTATTATCTTTTATATTTGAGGGAAAGAATATGTTAACAAAAGTATTTTCACAATGCACCATGAGCACTCATGACAATATATGGGGGGGAAAAAAAGCATTGGTAAAACTAAATAAAAACAGCAAAATTGTGGGAAACAGACCCTCAGTAGAGCAGAGGAAAACCACAGAGCTAGGATGAAAATATCCTCCAAGCCTTTTCACATTACACATATTGACTTGATCTACTGTAGTGTAAAAGTATTGACTGGAGCAGCTTTAGTGAGACACCATTTGAGTGCTTTTATAAATGGGGAAAAAGACAGATTTAACCATAAGGACACACTGGTACTTTTCTGGCACTTCCCAAATAATTTTTTACTCTATATGTAACCTTTATGAAGTATTTTACTGTAATATCATTTATTACAATATTATCTTTTGTGTTTTGTGTCATTCAGTCATTCATTTTCTGACCTCACTTTATCCTCACTAGGGTCAAAGGTCACATGCAGCCTATCACCAGTTCATTGCAGGACTAGACATATTAGCCCTGCTTACATGGTGGTTTGTATTCCTGTTTAATTCTGAATAAAAGTTAATTCCGCTTTACTGTAAAATGACCATGTAAACACCTAATTCCAGTTGAAAATGATAATTCTGAATTTAACTTAATTCGGATTAAAAACATCACTGGTTTATTACAGTCTTAACCCTTGAACCCCTGATGCATCAGTGATGATAGATCAATAGATAGATAGATAGATAGATAGATAGATAGATAGATAGATAGATAGATAGATAGATAGATAGATAGATAGATAGATAGATAGATAGATAGATAGATAGATAGATAGATAGATAGATAGATAGATAGATAGATAGATAGATAGATAGATAGATAGATAGATAGATAGTTAGTTGGACAAAACGCAACTTTGGTAGCTGTACGTTACATTTACATGTATTTATTCATTTGTCAGGGACAATGCAATTAACCCTTTGATGCATGAATTATGAGAACTTTAGTCACAATATTTTATGTTTTTATTCCTCTTTAGGCTGAAAAATGCAAAGTGATTGAACTCTGTTTAATGAACTTATTTTTTATGGAGTTATAAAAATATCCACTCAACTGGACAACATGTGTTTAAGATTTGAAGCAAAATAAATATGTATTTAAAACACACTACCAGAACACTATGAAATAAAACAATGGTAATAAGTCATTTAAGAAGAGACTGTTAATTACAGTCTAATGAAAAATAAGCGACTGATTTACACATAAACATGTTAGTGCAGATCAGGTGTTAAGAACAACCACGTTACAGTAATGATATGAACTGACTGATATGGAAATAAAATAACAAAACCCATTAATATACAAGAGAAAAAGTGTCACCTGGAGTGAACAGTTTGTGTCAAAGGGTTAATTGCATTCACATTTTTAATCAGATTAATCATAATGATGGCTTCATCTGTGTTAAATGTATTAATTTGTCAAATGTAAGGAGTAAAAGTAAAAAGTTGACAGAAAAATAAATCTTCAAGTAAAGTACACATACCTAAAAAAACAATGACTTCAGTATCATCTATAGATGATGGTGTGTTGTTTGTTGTTTTATTGTCAGAAACACTCACTCTGAACATCTGTTGTACTTTATTCCAGTAGAATATAAAATGACTAAATAACCCTAACCCTATAACTTACAGACGTTATGTGATAAATGTGAAGTGACTGATGGTCCAGAGGTAACTGGATGTTTCTTTGCTGTTTTTCCTCTTATTTGTAGCAGCCATTAGCAATGAAGCCTCTGATAATCTGTAACTGCAGGGAAGGAAATTCACTTTCAAAGAACCCAGGCCATTCTGTGTTCCCTCTCGTACCACCACCCCCCTCTGTCGCCTCCTCCTCTTCCTCCTCCTCTTCCTCCTCCTCTTCCTTCTCCTCCTCCTCCTCCTCCTCCTCTTCCTATTCCTCCTCCTCCTCCTCCTCCTCCTCCTCCTCCTCCTCCTCCTCCTCCTCCTCCTCCTCCTCCTCCTCCTGGGCTCAGAGCCTTTATGTTGACATCTGTCCACCACATTCCAAACCCATCTCCTCATCCATACCTGTTGGTCCATCACAAAAAAGCTGATTATTCTCCCAATGACAAAAACACATTCTTACAGGCTTGCAGTTGTAAAATGTAATATGTTTATTGCTTCTCTCGTACTTTGCGTTGCTTTGTGTGAGCATGTGTGGGCTCCACTCTGACTGAGGAGAACATGAGGTTCTTATCACTGCAATGAACCCTGGAAAATTAGTAAGACCCGCCTTCATACTGCCTTATTACACAGTAGATGGAGAAGTCTTTGTTAAGGAAAAATGGTGAAAATACTCCCAAAGTAAAAGTTCTGCACCTAAAACTACATGTGAGAGAAAGAATGTCAATTATCGGAGTGTGAAAAGAGTCGCTATTGTTCAGTAAAATGGACCATTTAACTATTGTATATGATCTTTTTGACTCTTTTTATGTTGAATTTGACTATTTTACATGTGCAATGAAGAGCTCAGTTCAGCAATTTTATTAAGCAATGTTGACTCCCCCTCTGTGGGGTTAAAAATAAACAAATAAATAAATAATAAGAACAAAATGCAGACAAATTATAAAAGGGAAGAAAAAAAACAAAAACAAACAAACAAACAAAAAACTCTATTTGTTACCTACTTTCCTATCTGCTCAGTTGTTGTTTTTTGTGTTCTGTTTTGTTTTTTTGTATATATGTATATGTTTAGTACTTCAATTATTTTTTATTATTATTATTATTATTATTATTATTATTATTATTATTATTATTATTATTATTATTATTATTATTATTATTATTATTATTATTATTATTATTATTATTATTATTATTATTATTATTATTATTGTTATTATTGTTATTATTGTTGTTTTGATTATTGTTGCATTCTGCACATGTTCAAAATAAATCATTCAAATCAAATCAAATCAAGTGTTCTAAAGCAATCTATTCTATTCTATTCTATTCTATTCTATTCTATTCTATTCTATTCTGTTCTATTCTATTCTATTCTGTTCTGTTCTATTCTATTCTATTCTATTCTATTCTATTCTATTCTGTTCTATTCACTCTTCATTGAATCATTCATTCTTGCAAGTCATTTATGTTGTAAATATGTACACTGTTAATATAGGTTTTGTTGGATTACTCAAACTTTTAAAGTGAAGTTTACTTATAAAATGTGATGATAGAGTGTCTTTAAAGTTCTGAAGAATGAAAACTTATAATATCGACTTTTAACCATTCACTAAAAATGTTTAGTTTAAAACTTTTTCATGTCTTTTTGGCCTATTTCTACACAGCTATTTTTTATTTGACAATGTTAAATAAAATTGTTCATTTAAATCCTTATGTTTATTAAGACAAATGACTATTTTGATTAGAGATGCGATTTTGAGTTTGGTTAAATGTTTTTAAAAATTGTTTAATCAATGTTGAATTAATCTGACTGCAGTTGAAGAATGATTTTACCTTTAAATCTGTTATAAAATTTAACTGACAATTTCAAGTACAAATAACTTGTCTTTTAGTTTTTTCTACTTAATAATTTAAGTCCAATACATTTAACATTAAAGTTGAACCTACTTAAACTAATTAATTAGTTCAGCGTTACTCAGACAATATGAGTGCAATCACTTGCCTCACATTTTTGAAGTAACCTCTACTTATCCAGACTAACAGTGATACAGTATAGTCTGTAAAGTTTTTATTACTGTTATTTTTATTATTTTATATTGTTTGTTGTTGTTTTTACAAAAGATAGATTAGTTTAGATTAGATAGGACTTTATTGATCCCTTGGGCAAAAACCTCAGGATTTAGACTTAGTGTCTCAAAGTTGTGGCCCGGGGCCCAAATCAGGCCCCCAGGATGATATTTTATGGCCCCCTATTTGACATCAAAGTTTAGTGTTAGCTACGTCGTTCTCACACGCACCTTTTTGCTGAGTGTAGCCACAGTTTTATTTTCTGTATTTTTATGACCCTTGGGCTACCACAGATAGACTCATGTCAGGTTTGTTATCAACGGTTGTCAAGCTAGCCAACTGTGAAGTATCTGGGGAAGTAGCCACATTAGTCACATGTTTGAAGCATACTTCGGAGTGACATGAAGTGGATGAAAAGTCCCCCCCCCCCGGAGCCAAATGTGTGTCAGCTGTAAGAGGACAAACTGCCAAGAGGAGACCGGAGAAGCCCGTGTTCTGAAGAAGCGCTCAGGTCCAGAAGGAAAAGGCATGAAGAACACTCATGTTAACAAAGGAACGTTCAAATACATAGGAAACGTTCATGTTGAAAAACAATGTTAATGATAAGAACTAGAAAAGCCCTCACAGAACACAGACTCCACCAAGGCATATCAAGAACCCCCCAATGAGCGCAAGGTTTCACTTTCACTTCCATGAGTGCTGCGAGTGCCCACCGATCACCACCAAACATTCATCACTTGTTCTCTGTATCAGTATCAACATTCCCTGAAAGTGTCAACCAAATCTGTCCATAGTTCCTGCTAAAAAACAAACAGATAAATGCCAACAAAAACATATCTGCCTTTCCTTGGTGGAGCAATAATACTCATACTAATGCTAATACTAATACTAATACTAATACTTATGCTAATGCTAATGCTAATACGAATACTAATATTAATACTAATGCTAATACTAATACTAATACTAATACTAATACTAATACTAATACTTATGCTAATGCTAATGCTAATACGAATACTAATATTAATACTAATGCTAATATTAATACTAATACTAATACTTATGCTAATGCTAATGCTAATGCTAATACGAATACTAATATTAATACTAATGCTAATACTAATATGAATGCTAATACTAATGCTAATACTAATACTAATACTAATACTTATGCTAATGCTAATGCTAATACGAATACTAATATTAATACTAACGCTAATACTCATACTAATGCTAATACTAATACTAATACTAATACTAATACTAATACTTATGCTAATGCTAATGCTAATACGAATACTAATATTAATACTAATGCTAATACTAATACTAATACTTATGCTAATGCTAATGCTAATGCTAATATGAATACTAATATTAATACTAATGCTAATACTAATACGAATGCTAATACTAATACTAATACTAATAGTAATTCTAATACTAAAACAAATACTTATGCTAATGCTAATACTAATACTAATACTATTAATACTACTACTACTACTACTACTACTACTACTACTACTACTACTAATAATAATAATAATAATACTTGTTCTCCTTTTTTTTAAATGCTTGAAACCCTTTATTGTGGAATACCCTGGATACACCCCCCCCCCCCCCCTCAGTAAACTGAGCCCTGATTTAGACAATAAGGCTGAATAATCATGATAGGTTTTTATTTATCCGGGTCCTTCAGTGCACAGTGAACACAACATGTGGAAGAGTCTAGATCGTGTCATCATTTATTTCAGTGCTTAAGTACCTTCTGAAAGTGATGTTTTTGGTTCTTCTTAACCCCCTCTCATAAAAATGCCACTCAGCGTCCGAACAGAACAATATGCCTACATGTTGATTCACACCCTCTTCTGTGCACAAAAGCCTGTGAACAACTAAATTTCACTTTTCCTCCTGGTGAAACCAAAACAAGAGCTGGGAAGAACAATAGCTTTTGGAAGTTGCTGCTCTTCAGTAAAGTAGAAGAAACAAAAGAACACAGTGATATATTTTCAGCAGTGGTAGAGGTTAATACAGAGGACAGTCTGTGAGCACAGCTGAGGACATAAAACAGCAACACGTTTTAATCTTAATTATGGATTCAAGCCATCGATTAGTATCAAATGTCATTTTTTTCTGAACAAATGTATTCTATTTTTTAAAGTATGCAGATAAATACAGTGTCTTATGCATGTATCTAATGTAGTGTTAACAATAGCTGTCATTATTATCATGTCATCAGGGGTCTCAAAACTCATTTTCTTCAAGGGCCGCAATTAACTAAATTTTATCTCCAGTAAAGCCGGACTAGTAAAATAATAACATAATAATCTATAAATAATACCAAATATTTGTTGTTGTTTTTTTGTTTTTTTTGGGGGGGGGACCCCATCAAAGTACAAAAATACTTTTTTATATGTATATAAAACTATCCAAACAAAAAAGATGTCAATAACCTGAAAAAAATAAATTTCTTCAGAAAAATAAGTGTAATTTTAACAACTGCATGTAGTTACAAAGACACTGAACACTTACTAACAGAAGTAGAAAATGGATCAAAATGTGCTTAATTTTTTTTAGACATTTTAATTTGTACAGATTTCTTCAGGTTTTTCACATTTTATTATTATTATTATTATTATTATTATTATTATTATTATTATTATTATTATTATTATTATTATTATTATTATTATTATTATTATTATTATTATTATTATTATTATTTATAGTTTGTAAATGTAAAAAAAAAAGTCATAATTCTGTTATTTTTTTGCACTAAGACAAAGACAAAAATTTGAAGTTATTATTTTTAGGCAAAATGTAATATTAATTTCCACATCAGACTAAGAAGAAAATATGTTTTTGTAGGCTATTCTGTATGTGGAACTGGAACTTAAATGAATTCCACAGCCTTGTGTGTGGAATTTTTGCACTTTGCATATTCACCTTTGGTGGACTGCATTTGGCCCCCGGGCCGCATGTTTAGTGAATTCATAACAGACCACAGTCACAATAGACATACAATCTTGAATATGGTAACAATTTACACGAAAATGGGTCAGAAATCAATGTTTTATGAAGGATTCTAAGGGTTTGCATTAGCTTCCTGTTTGTTTTAGGTGTTTTTTTTTCTCAGTACCATGTGACCATGTGACCTTCTACCACAATAACAGAAAAAAGACAAAGAAGAATAAGATGCACTGCAACACATGACCACTAGATGTCTCCAAAAATCTTTAATCCACATGAAAAGATTGTTCTTTACAGGTGTGTTTACTCAGTTCGTAGGACGTTAACAAAGGTCAAATATATTATTTGAAAGGCAAATAAAATAAATCCACAACAGTTGATACATGTCATCCTCTGCTTCAGTTAACCTCTCGTCAGTTCTTTACTGTTTCTCCTGTTGGCTAATCCTGGATTCCTCGTAGGCTTCTTGAACCACTTCTCGCCAATGAGGAGACATAACCCATGCCACAGGATCCGCCTGCACAGAAGAAGAACCACGAGAACCACTACCAGAGTTCCAGAGAACATGGTGCAACCTAGACTGTAAAGAGAAGAGCATCATTAGATTAACAAATATACTGGGATAAAATCTAAATCTTACACACTACAAAAATCCAAATGTTTCCAAGTATATTTTTCTCTTTTCGGGTCAAAATACATCATCACACTTAAAATAAACCATAAAAAGGAAAAACCTCAAAAGGAAATTTTCAGTGAGATATAAGAACTGACTTTTGGACAATAGATCTGGAAAATCTGATTGAAAGAAATCCAAGAGAATTTTTACTTCTTCAATTTGCAGTGTTTTTGCTTGAATTAAAAAAAATAAATAAATAAAAATAAATAAATAAATAAATAAATATATATATATATATATATATATATATATATATATATATATATATATATATATATATATATATATATATATATATATATATATATATATATATATATATATATATATATATATATATATATATATTGCAGTAGGAAGACAAATCTGCCAATGGTACAAATGAAAAGCATCTTGGTAACATTTCTGTAAATGCTATTTTCAATATCAATATAAAAACCCCCAAACCCCTTCAGAGGGCGGAGTAACAAACAAACAAACAAACTGGAAAGCCACACGGAGTGATGTAACTTTGAAAATCATATGAAATCTGTGATCTTGTCAAATCACAAATCCATCAGTATCACACATTATCATGTTAAATCACCAATACATGTTGAAAACAGCAAATCTCTGCTGTGATAATGCTAAATTGAATATGGCGTCAGACCGGAAGTTGTGAGTCAATTGGGATGAAATTCGGTCTATTTCATCCTTATATGTGTCTCCTTCTACAAGCCAAACTTCCCTCAAGAATTGGCAACGCAAGGTTGAGAAAAGAGGAAATGCACACACACACACACACACACACTCACTCACAAACAAACAAACATTAAATGTGCTAAATCTTACATACTTTACGAAGATGAATCAGAAAACAAATGACTTTAGTGCTGGTTAGTTCATGTATTTAATATATATGATGGTGTGTTATTTCATATATATGCTGGTTTATGTACATGTTTAGTACATATTCCACTAGAAATAATTTTTACATATTAGGAGTATGACGAACAAAACTACACAAAAAGGCAGTCTTGAGGGACAATATTAAGAATTGATTTAACATAGAAGAAGTCTGACAGAATGTATCAATCAGTATTCCCAATGTATTTGTGACGTCACTCTTGCGTTGTCATAATTTTGAAAACTTATATTGTAATTTACATGAAACACATCACAACAACTGTGTATATAAACAGTATTTTCAAGGTTTAAATGCTATAGTTAATAACAGAGAATATGTTTCCGTTGGTTTCCAGTAGGGGGCAGTGGAGCGCTTTGCTTCATTTTTGGACGGCGTTTTTCAGCAGTCGCTTTACGGCTTTTGCGCCATCACGGTCCGTTTCCGTTATTCTATAAGCGAGACTGAGAAAGACAAAAATAAAGTTTCCCTGTCTGGTATTTCTCTGTTTTACAGGTATGTAAACCACGAATCACTAAAGTTTCAACTCGGTAAACCTATTAACTACTGTGTGAATAGTTTAGAAAAATTAATGTTTAGAATATGTATGATAACTGAAGTTAACTGAAGTTAACTGAAGTTAACTGAAGTTAACTGAAGTTAACTGAAGTTAACTGAAGTTAACTGAAGTTAACTGAAGTTAACTGAAGTTAAGTGTGCCGCGATTTGAACAAAATGGCGCCGCGAGAAACATCTTCCTATTTACTCTGATTTGTTAGCATTTTATTTTGACTCCAGCACATTTATTTAAACAAATGATCATCCATAGAAACATTTTATGTTTTTCAGAAGTGTTAAAACAGTGCAATTACGTTCATTTAAGGCCCTGACAAGGAGTTAAAAAGCAGTTAATTCATCTAAACGGTTAAAAGGTACACAATTTAAGAGGATGTATGTATTAAAAACAGATAAAAAGTAAAGTTACAAGTATATGGACTTTACAGACATACTTTGTTATATATATAGCAACATGCTCTTCAGAAGTTAAAAGGAAACCAAATATAACCTTGGAAGTTTTGTTTATCATTATGTTAGTAAGTGATTATATCCTGGTTGATTGCTTAGATTAATATGTTACAGAAATGTACTGCAGCATAAGAAAAAAACTATTTTATTTTATATGAATTGTACATAAATTCTGATGAGCAAGAAGTGAGCAAGACAGAAGTAGTTTCCCTGTCTAGTAATTTCTCTGTTTTACAATATTATTATAATCTGTCAAAATGGTACCAGCCCAGGTAATCGTAACATTTGTAATAATATTTAACACATAAAGCCCCAAAACCAAGCTCCGACTGAGCTAAAATGTTTCACACCTATTGATCCATTAATCCTATCAATTCATGTAAATACCTGGTGTAAATACAGTTTGTCGTCTTTTCCTGGTTATTAGATATGACCCATTTGGAGATTCAGAGGCTCCATAGTTACCATGGAAACACTGTCATTACCTACAGCATTGATTCACCAGTAAAACTCATGGAATTGGATCATTGACAGTGGATGGACACATGTGTTTTATGTTCAGTTAATGATATATTTGCTGAAAGAGACACTTTTATTCAGTTTTCTGTTTCTTAATCTGTGATTTTATGAGCATCAACTGTATATGAGCAGTAAATTAAATATAAGAACATACATGATATACATTGTTAAATAAGTAGGATAAAATTACAATCAGTGGTAATAAGTCACTTAAGAAAGGTGAAATATACTGATAAAATAATTTGGGCACTGCCACAAATGTAGCACTGGGGCTTTATGGGTTAAATTATGCAGAGTTTTTGCAGCATATCCACTGTATGAGGACAGGGTCACCATACTGAAGAAAAGGTGATATTCTGATCCCTGTTTTTTTTTTCAACATGGACCGATTTCCACAGCTAAGACAAAGGTGAGACAGGTTGGACTGTTCCACAGCACACCTGCATTACATTACATTACTGCATTACAATCGTAATGCAGCAGATCGACCAAATCAACCACAGGAATCAACATACTAATGCCGGCAGCGCGAAGTATGTGCATCATCAACGCAAAATATGTTTTGGCCCCAAGGCTGGCCCACCTAAGGGTCTAACGGCCATGGCTCAGTTGGGAGAGTGGGTCGTCCATTGACCGAAGGGTTGGCAGTTTGATTCCCGCTCTGTCCTAGTCAGTCCATTGTGTCCTTGGGCAAGACACTTTACCCTCCTTGCCTCCAGTGTCACTCACACTGCTGTATGAATGCATATGAATGTTTGGTGGTGGTCAGAGGGGCCGTAGGCGCGAAATGGCAGCCATGCTTCTGTCAGTCTGCCCCAGGGCAACTGTGACTACATATGTAGTTTACCACCACCAGAGAGAGCATGTGAGAGTGAATGAATAATGGATCAATAATGTAAAGCGCTTTGGGTGCCTTGAAAAGCGCTATAGAAATCTAATCCATTATAATCTGGCCTGTGGAATGAATTAAGATATTTCTTAATTTTGATTAAGGTAATTATCCATCAGTTGATTGTTTTTCTCTATATGTTGGTCCTATGATGAACAGGGTGTGCTCCAGTCCCCCCCCGGTGCAAAATGAGGATGAAATAGGTTCAGATGAATGAATACTAACAATCAAATTAATTAAAATCACTTTAGACCAGTCAAATACTATCATAATAATTCAGAATTAATGACAACTACATATTGTCCCCCTCCTTGTTTTCATGCAAAAAAGGATATTTCCATGACTATGCTTACATTTACAAACTATCCTTTAAAAAATACAAATGAATAAATAGATAAATGTGAACAACCTCAACAAATATGATCAACCTGGAATGTCTTAAGGGCCAATATTCTCCTTGTTCTTAAAAGTTTGTGTATTTTTAGATCCACTGTCATCTGTAAATTGTAATCCCCCCCCCCTTATTATTTTACTGGTCCAACTCACTTCAGATGATATTGTGGTCCGTGAACTCACATGAGTTTGACGGCTCTGTTCTAATCTCTCTCACACACACACACACACACACACACACACACACACACACACTCTGCAGGACAATGAATGAACATGTCCAGCGAAAACTAATGTTTAAACAAAATTATTGAATAAAGCCAGTAGAGCTAACATTGAAGAGTTACAGTAAAGTGAGGAAAAGTAACTTGTTCCTTCCTCAGTGTGTGTGTGTGTGTGTGTGTCCTCTTCAGTCTGATAACAATGATGGCTCTGTGGAGGGCCGCTCCACTACAACCCTTGATAGAGAGATACAGAGAGAGAGAGGGAGAGAGAGAGGGGGATAGAGAGAGCACGGGAAAAAATGAGGTCTGATTTGTGGAGTGTGCCTCACACCCTCCTGTGGGTGCCCCCTCTCCTCTGGGTGCCCCCCTCTCCTGTGGGTGCCCCCCTCTCCCCTCTGCTCTCCTCTCTCTCCTCTCATTCCTTTCTTCTCGGCCACTCTGATGTAATCCAAAGGCCTCCGCAGGAGCAGCTGCACAGCGAACCAGCCTTCCCTCCTTCCCTCTCCCTTTCTCTAAATCTCTTTCTCTCTTTTCTTTGCACTTCCAGAGGCATGCAAGGCGAGGCGAGGCGAGGGAGAGGAGGGTGCTCAGACACAATTGGGGTCTTTTTCTGCCCTGAAAAAAAGGGGGCTATCGCCTCACATCTCCTTCTGTCGCCCCTCTACTGTACTATACTGCATGCGGGTGGGTGGTTGGGTGCTGTGGCACAGTGTCTTGGTGTCTTGGTGTGCTGAAAGGGCAGCATAAAGAGACAACTCCACATAAATACCAGAGCCAGACAGCAAATTTAGCTGCAGACAAACAGTGGTGGCTTTAAACAACACAGCGAGCGGGGATATTCTGAACTAAGGTTATCTACACTTTCATGTGCACTAGTTACACATGTAAATAGTTTGAACTTACACATGAGCTTTATCACTATGGCCTCCGCGCTCCCAAGACAATGACTCAATCAAAAGTAAAGGTACGTCATCAAGCACTGGCGGCTTTTTCTGGAGTAAACTATTCCCCCTGATGTTTTGGTTTATTCTTGTTCTCCATGTTCTGTAGATCAAGTCTAAAGCTCTGCTAGCAGCCTCTAGAGGTTACACTATTCATTACCCCGAGTACTGAATGACACACTTCCATCCTTTTCCTGGTAGAAGAATCACATGCCATTACATCACATTGTTTTATCCAAGTGGAAACATGACTGTCCACAGTCTCCCAGCTGTTCGACTTCATTACTGTGTCTGGAAGGCGATGTTCTGACCAAAGGAACCCCTTCATAGGCCTAAGTCATATGGAAGGAACTCAGGAACTTAATTCTACTGGGATTTGTAGTCCCCCCTCCCCTCTCATACTAAGCCTGTTCTCATTATCACATATTGCAATTGGCTCAAAACGCCTTGGCTTTCATTACCTACGTACCCCATACTACTAAAACTACTACCACTACTACTACTACTACTAGTATTACTACAATTACTACTACTTAGTAAAACCACAAGCAGTATTATAGGCCCTCACCTCCCCTTGTAACCACCTGATAATGAGAAAACATCATATTGTACGCTCAAGCCGACATTATGAGATGCGTGCACTCTTATACGTCTGGAAATGACCACCTCTTTCATTCAGGATCTATCTGTGCGTCCGTCCGTCCAGGCTTTTAGTTTGTCTGCATTTCATATATGCAGAAAGACTGGAAATTAACTGAAATCTCAACTAACTAATAAACTCTGAGTTCTTGGGATCAATTCTATACCTTGCACTTGCTTTTCTTCATCTGCTTAAATATTTATTTTGTTGTTAGTTTTTTTACCAACTGTCTATTGATGAATGTATGCGTTGGATGTATTTTAACTGTGTATTCCTCCACTGCTACTGTCTATCTTGACCTGGACTCCCTTGTAAAAGAGGTTCCTCAATAACAAATTCCCTAGTTAGATAAATAAATACATAAATAAGTCACCCAAAGTGTAAACCACCTCTCAGAAAATCTGCAGATGGAAGGTTTTTCATTTCAGCCATTGGTGTGCATGATGCAGGATGTCAAAAGAGATGTGCACTGTAAGGAAAAGTGTCAAATCTACTCACTGAAGCTTACAGGTGTCATAAAATCAGTTCTCTGCAAAGTAAATCACTATTAAAGTGTCTAATCTTTTCACGACTGGGATCAACTCAAACCTCCTAGACTCAACATGGCTTAGTTTAGCTTCATATGGCCCTTAAACATCACATCCCACTGTAGGTATTGTCCACCTGCAGGGTGTTGTCATAGAGCAGGGGTGTCAAACTCATTTTAGTTCAGTTCCACATTCAGCCCAATATGATCTGAAAATGGTAAAATAACAGTAAAATAACAGTGAAAAGAGTAAAATTGTCATTATGACAATCTTTACATCTGTAATGTTTCCCACAAAATGTCTACTTGACATGTCTTTAAAAAAAAACAAGTGCAATTTGAACCATTTTCTGCCTCAGTCTATCAGTTTGTCATTTGCACATGTGCAGAACAACTGACATTTCAATTACAAATACACAGAACATTGAGTAACAGGAAGAATATTTGTAAAATTACACTTCTCAGATATTTCATCTTGATCATATTTGTTCAGGTTTCTGTAAAAGTATGGTTTCTTAATGTAAAGATTTTCATGTAATTTGACCTTTTTTACATTAAAATCTGCAGTTTTCAGTATTTATAGATAATTATGATCATATTTTACTGCTCTGACACAGTTGAGATCTAATTATTCTGTATGTAGAACCTGAATTAAAATTTTTGTTGTTCTTTATCCAATGGGCCAGATTGGACCCTTTAGCGGGTTGCATTTGGCCCCCGGGCCTTATGTTTGTCACCTGTGTTCTATAACACGAGCCACATTGAACGATTTATTTACAAATTTTATTTATAGAGCATTTTTCTACAGAGAATGAGCATTTTACCATAGTTATGAAATACTTTACAGTGCGAAACACAATTAAAATGCCATCAAAAAACAATCAAATATGGATTAAAATTAAAATATGAAAAAAATAATATGATAGTTACTTACCAAGATTTTTTTAAACCATTTGTAATTCTGCAAAATAAGGCTATGGAGCTGTCTACGTATGTCTAAAACACACTATTTATGATAGGTTATAGTGTTGGCGCTTCAATATCACAAGGAGCTTCTCTTTCTAATTGTATTGTACAGATGTAAGTATGCATAGATTGTAATGAAATGTATTTTAAAGTTATTCTGTACCTTGTCTGACAGGTTGAATGGGTGTCTAAAGTCACAGGAATTGGATGGATGGTCCGTCCACAGCAGTGTGAAGCTCAGAATGTTCGACTGTGATCCAACATGGAGCTGCTGTTTCACACACCAGCGCTGGAAATGATGTCCTTGGTTCGACTTTCTGATAAAACCTGTGTCAACAGTCGGCTGTGGCTTCAACGCTCACATGCAGGGTCAGATCATGGAGGTACCAGATGCGGGGGTACCAAACTGGACTGGCTTTTATTTGAGTTACAAACACAGGTGGGAAGTAATGAAGTATAAGTCATTTACTTCACCTTTTGTTCATCCCACCCCCTCTACTTTAATATTCCTGCTCAGACTTAACTGTTCTTACCTCAAAAGAAAAAAAACAGAATCATAATCACATTTTAAAGCTGTAAACAAATATGTCCAATTCATTTTTAAACATGGATAACTGCAATAAACATGCAACGAAACAACAGTAAATAAAATCTAAAATAATGTTAATAATAGTAATAAAAATACAAATAACATTTTTATTTAATTGTTGAAAAGGAAAGAAAATTGAGGTTTGTGGTGAGAGGAAAAAAAATACAAATAATAACAAGGCAGTAAGAGACGGCAGACCTCCACCAAGGCTTGATTTTTCATCCACACGTGACGTGACAGAGCCATAGGTGTTGACCCATGTGATGTCCGAAGGTGAGATTATGTGAATGAAAAAAACACCAGATTCTATCTTGTTTGAATCCTGAGATATTACCACTGATGTGTTGGCCTTTAGTGTGATCTTGACCTTTGACCTTCACTGCTCAAAAACTAATGGCTTCTTCTTTGACCCATTATCTGTCATTCCTGAAAGTTTCATCAAAATCCATGCAGAACTTTTTTGTGTAATCCTGCTGACAGACAGACGGACAGATAAACAGACTTTAATTTTTTATTTTTTTTTTGTCTGCATTTGTTCTCATTGTTTAACACCACAGAGAGGGTGTCAACATTGTTTGAGATCAATGCATTTTTTAGTCTTGCAGCCAAATGTTTTAATATTTAGACTTGAATTTAATACCTCCACTATAACGAGAAAAGCACAGACCTCCACCAAGGCAGACCCCCCCACACACACACACACACACACACATACACATACATACACATACATACACACCAACATCTAATCATTTGTTGATCTCCCCATTACCACCATACCCTGAACATTTAATCAAAATCCATCAATAAGTTTTTGAGTTATATTGTACACAGACAGACAAACGGTTTTATTAGCCGACATTGCATGTCAGTGCCTGGGCCTAATAATAATAAAATTCACTGTGTGTGTGTGTTTGTATTCCTATCTTTATGGGGACATTGATATGTTTACACAGTCACACCATGGGGACCAAAAGCCAGGTCCCCACGAGGGTTAAATATAACTGTAAGGTGAAATCTCTGTGAAGTATGCACATTTAAGCAAATGGCTCCCCCTATAAACACGTTAACTTGTTTGTTTTTTTTATCTGGAAATCCCCATAAAGCATGGAGGAAACATGTTTTCCAAAGGTTTCGAGTTTTTTTCCCAATTTATTTTATTATAATAATAATTATTATTATTATTATTAATAATAATAAATCATATTTTATTATTTGATTGTATTTATTTTTCATATTTTTGTTTTTCCAAATTGTATGTCACGTGTGTATATATGTGTGTGTGTAGTGTACATAAAGAAATGAACATAATCTGGTCTTCCTCATCCATTTTCTCTGCTGGTCACTGTTGAACAGGAACATCATGGATGTGACACAGTTGATTAGAACACTGACACATTTTCTCTGTTCATCAACTGAGTCTGGAGGAGATCATGAGGTCTTGAAGTAGTCTGAAGTAAAATATTGTTTTTTTTTTTATTGCAATGTGAAGTAGTAAAATTATTGAACATTACAGGAAGGTTCAGTAGGTTTGAGGTATCTGTACTTAAGGATTTATTTTTCTGGGAACTTTTTTCTTTTACTCCCTATATTTTTGCATAAATATCTGTACTGTATATTCTGTACTTTTTCAATTTAAATGTGACAGAATGTAAAATATGTAAGTTTTTACCCATTACCATATGTTTTTGTAGGTCACCTGCTGTGTCAATGCAGAACTCTAATCACAACCATTCATTGTAGAATCAGTAACTTTTATAATTTTGCATGGTTATATAAGTGTATGTTCATCCCCCTCCAACAAGAAATGGATCTGGAGAAAAGGAGCGTGCATGTTATTTTGTTCATAATTTAAGGGTCTCCTCACATGTATTTGTGCGTGTTGGAAAAACATTAAAAATGGGAATTATACATGATATGTCCCCTTTAAGATAAAGTCATACTAATTTAAATGAAATATATATGGGTCATTCTGTGTCAAGGAATCCACAGAAACAGACAGAAAATGATCAGTTCTTCTTATGAACTTATGAAATAATACTAAGTTTTAATAGTTTTGAAGTAAAAGCCTTTTAAAATTGTGGGAATTATTTTGACAAAGTTGCGTTTTGTTTTCTATCTATCTATCTATCTATCTATCTATCTATCTATCTATCTATCTATCTATCTATCTATCTATCTATCTATCTATCTATCTATCTATCTATCTATCTATCTATCTATCTATCTATCTATCTATCTATCTATCTATCTATCTATCTATCTATCTATCTATCTATCTATCTATCTATCTATCTATCTATCTATCTATCTATCTATCTATCTATCTATCTATCTTTTGATCTACATAGTAGGTGTTTGGTCTCCTATTAGGGATGTGGTCGAACACTTGGTGTTATTTCACGTCTATAAGAGGAAACCTATGTGAATCTTTTTGAGGATTTTCTGCCAGGGTCATGTGGGAGGGTGTGGATGCTTTGACACAGAATGACCCACATATAAACTGTGGCAAATGCACTTGACACAGATTACTGTTTCTGTGCGCCTGCTTTTTATTCTCAGTTCACAATCTGAGAAAAAAAAAGTTTGTACCGGTATCCCTGTGACCTCTGACCCCCACCCCAACTGAAGGAAACCACCACCAGCGGAAAGCACTTACCTGTGTGTGTGTGTGTGTGTGTGTGTGTGTGTGTGTGTTTGTGTTGCAGGGGCCGGCAGTGTTTATTTCTGCCTGTCTAGGTGTCATTCCTCTAACTGAACATTGTACTTCCCAGTCAGCGGGTCAGAGGAACCACAGAGGTCACATATGGTGTGTCCTACAGGCATGGATTCATTTTGTTTCTGTGTGCGAAAGCAGGTTGGGGTCGATCAGCCGTGTGTTTGTTGATACTTTCAGAGAAAGGTGAACCAGCTACTGCTTCTGGGAACCATCCAAAGAGTCAAGCATGTTTGGAGGGCTGTTTTTCCTCTGTGCTTTGTGGTTTGACTGCAGTTACTCATGTCAACTATTTATTCATTTCCCATCATCAGGGTTTCCTTTGAAGCAGCGTGAGGCCCGACTCCAAAAATGCTGACCCAAAGGTGTTAACAGGAACTATCTACCCAGAGAAAGTCTGTGCAGGATTATACGTTTGTCATTTAACCCATAAACACCCAGCGCTACTTCTTCCCAAACACATGTTCAGGGCGTTTGCTGTTTTTCCAAAAATAAAATTCCAGACTTTTTTCACATTGATACCCCTAAAGGTACAATTCCATTAAAAAAAATGGCCAAATTATCAATATTTTTCCAAAGGTACAATTCTGGAAGATGTATATTTACCTCCGCTAAGGAGGTTATGTTTTTGCCAGAGTTTGTCTGTCTGTTAATTAGCAAGATTATTCAAAAAGTCACGGGTGGATTTTGATGAAATTTCCAGGATGTGTTGGGAGTGTCACAAGGAAGACATTTAGGTGGTGATCCGGAAGAGATCCTGGATTTTGGATCACGTTCAAATGTATTCTCCCACTGTAAAATTTCAAAGTGATGCTGAAAATTTCATCCAAATCTGTCCATTCGTTTTTGAGTTATCTTCACCCCCCCCACTCCTCCTCCTCCTCTCGGATCACCAACAAAATCTAATTATTTCCAGATCTCCCCATTACCAACCTACCCTGAAAATTTCATCAAGATCCGTCCATAACTTTTCAAATTATCTTGCTAATTAACAGACATGGGTGTCACACCTGTGGGGGATAGGGGTGTTGCGACACCCCCACTTCTCCAACCAGATGATTCCATACCCCCCACTTTTTCCTGAGTTTATATATGGTATCGTTACTGGATCCAGGAAACAGACAGAGTTGGTCTCACCTACTTTTTATTTCAGGATAAACAGTTACTGTCGTCACAATCACACCAAACAAACATCAATAACATTTTGGGGCTGTTACAATATCTATGGTTTAAACTGTTTACCCGCCCGGGCGGCACAACAGCATATGGAAATGAAGCGCACCTCAGTTCACCGGGCGAAACGTAAACAGCTTTTCTTCACGGTGTTAGCAAACAGTCATCAACCAGTAAGTAATGAGAAATGATGCCGTTGTTAAACTAAGTTAACTAAACTATGTCTTTACATTTACATTTATATTTACATTAAGCCAAAGGTTCGCAAACTTTTTTTTTAGTGATGTTCCCCCTGAGGAACATATTCTTAGTCGTCTCCCCTGACATAAAAATCCTTTTTATATCATAATTTTGACTTTTTATCAAATAATTTTGACTTTTTTATCACATAATTTTTAACTTTTATCTCATAATTTTGACTTATGAATTGAATAAATGTTTAATTGAGGAAAAGCAAATTTTTTTTATTTTTGGCCATATATGACTTTTTTAATATAAAAAATGTGTATCATTAATTGATAATTCGTTAATTTTCCGATAATAGACTCAGAAAATTTTGCTCATGTGCCACAACCTAGAACACCCCCACATTTTAAATGGCTGTGACACCTTTGCTAACAGACAAACAAAAACATATCCTCTATGGTGGACCTCTCTTCGTTCAAAAGGGTGGGGGGCTGCCTTTGCGGAGGTTTTCGCTCTCAGAGTGCTTTTCTAGTTCTATATTTATTTGTATTAATATTGTTTCTTGCACATTTGTTTTGGACATACCTGTTTTTCTGTTTGTCATTTCAGATGTCCATCCAAAGTGCTCTCTAATTTAGGGTAATGTTACTGTCATCAGCGATCACGGAGTTTCACATGTTTAACGCCGGCTGACATGGCAGCGCTGATAATCCTTTACAGATGTGTGATTATGTAATTAATACGGCCGTGGATGCCATAAACAGATGTAGCTGTGAGTGTGTTGATGCGTTGGGTGTTGTTCTGGTTTGAACATTACCTTTTATCTGCACAACACAGCGTTTTTTCCATTCAATAGTTTCTTCTTCTTTTCCAGCCGTGTCTCATTCTTTTGGTAAAAATGACACCTCTTCTCTGCAGCTGTTAACACTTTCATGTTGTTCATTTTTGGTGTCAACAGAGGTTTTAAATGACTTATCAACCAAGTGTTTTATTTGTTTATGGTCAGAGTGGAAGTGGTGCATTCATAGTAGTGCTGCCTTCACTGACTGTTGGTCCTTTCTGCGAGTGGATTTGAAATTACAACTGTGTTGTGTTAAAGTGCTTTTCTTTTCTTTTTAGTTGTTTTGCCTTCATTTAACCAGGATGTTCCATTGAAATTACAAATATCTTTGTCCTAATAATCCTTCCATTAAACTGACCAATGGATGGGCGGTGCCACGTACAGCAAACCCCATCCCTTGTCAACGTTTTACCTGATTTTTTTATTTTTTCAATGATCACGTATCATTGAGAAAAAAAAAAGACACATTTTTGGCAACCTTGACCTTTAACCTACATTCACCAAAATTCAATGAGAATTACTGTGGACCACTGCGCACCTTTTCAGAAAATTTCATGGAAAATATTCCAGTATTTTTTTGTGTTAAGATGACAACAAAAAAACTCAAAAACAATACTCCCTCCTCCCCTTCAGAGGGCAGAGGAACAAATAAAACAAACAAACCTCAATGAAAATATAACCTCCTGGAAAAGTAATTCAGAACCATTCCAAAATGGATGAATTTTTTATAAAATATCAGGGCCAAAACTGAGAAAAAAATGAGGATTTGAAAATCTATCTATGGGTGTCAGTGAATTTTGTTTTGAAAACATGGCTGTAAATGTTCGTACACAGCACCACAAATAAAGACACTGTTGAATTGAATGGTCCTAGTGGATTTTTTTTTTTTTTTTGTAATCCAGATATGCAGGTTTTTCACGAGTCTCGGTCTCATTACAAAACCTGTCCATTTAAACACATTACACAGTATCTGCTTCAGACATTTAATGTGCTAAATCTTACATACTTTATTTAATAAGATGATTCATAAAACAAATGACAAAAGTGTTGGTTAGTTCATGTTTTTAATATATATATATATATATATATATATATATATATATATATATGATGGTGTGTTATTCCACATATATGCTGGTTTATGTAGATGTATACAATGGATTAGTAAATTCATTTTATTCTGTATATTTTACTTGTACACCAGTGTTTTTTGTTTGTTTGTTGCAACAGGGTTCACTGGGTTACAGTTAGACATGAACATTCAAATAAACTCATTCAAGAGTTGTTGTTTTTTTTTTGTTTGTTTAAATGAAGCAAAAAAACCAAATCTTCCAATAGAACAAGTAAATGGTAAGTTGGTAAGATTGATTGAAATAAGATTTTCCACATATATTGTCTCACTGAAAAGTTACTCTTACGGTGATTATGTCTGATTTTAAATGTGATGAGATATTTCGACTACAAATAAGAAAATACTGTACATTTTTCCAGTGCGTCTAGGTTGTGATTTAACTCATGTCCTATTTGTTACCTGTGACTGAAGCTGCAAACAGAAGCCTGGCTGCATCACAGTCACTGTCCATCATCTGAGACGGAGCTGGAAACCCCATGAGATGAGCGCAGTGACGGGATGAGAGAAAGGAAGAGGAAATGGGCTGATGATCAGCCACATGGAGCGAGCAGACTGATGTTTGGCATGACCTGAAAGACAGGAATGTGTGTGTGTGTGTGCTTGTATTTCTATATTTATGGGGACATTGATATGTTTACACAATCAAGCTATGGGTACCTCTGACACTATGGGGACCAAAATTCAGGTCCCCACAAGGGTTAAATACAAATCTGTGTGAAGTACACAAATGTATGCAAATATACAGTCATTTTTTTTTTTTTTTTTCCAGAACTCCCCATAAACATGTGCAAAGCCAAACAAGTATTTTTCAATGGTTTGGAAATGTGTTTACTTTTTAAAAATGATTGTTTTATTTATTGTTATTGTTATTGTTTTAAATTAAACTTTAATTTTTTTCGAAAGGAAAAAAAAGATCTACTAGTAAAGATCTACTAGTAAAGATCTACTAGTATGCAAAATTATGTGGTTCTATTGATACTTCTTTTTTTTTTGGAGTCCCCATAAAGCATAAGAAGAACAGATGCAAAATGAAATGTGTATTTTTTTTAAAGGTTTGAAGATATTTTTTTTTAATTTATTTTATTTAATTTTGTAATATGCATTTATTTGGGGGGGGAAATAGCTGTTTACACTCACTAGCCAGTGGCTACTTTACTGACAACTGATGATTACAAACCTGGTCCTCATGAGACATGGAAACCAGTGTGTGTGTGTGTGTGTGTGTTAGCCTGGGTTACCATCCAAAGATTGAAGCTCACAGCCAAACTACCGACGACTACAGCCAGGATCGGCGCAGGGTGGCACACTCCACAGACAACATGGCACTGTATTGTGTGTGTGTGTGTGTGTGTGTGTGTGTGTGTGGGCACGCAGCACCCTGGGTGGCCTGGCCTGTTTCAGCTGCCTGTTTGGCACCACGGGTGTCTGGGCAGCAGCATTTCAACCAGACTAACTCAATACCCAGCTTTTGACTCCTATCACTAAAAAGCTTGTCGACATCAGCCAGTGTCGGTGCATTGTGGTAAAAAACAGGCAGTGAGGCTGGTGCCCACAGCGTCCTTTAAGGCCCCTGCCAGTACAGCCTGTCCACTTCTGATAACACTACATGCTTTAAAGAGCAGACAAATGCAAGGTTTAAAAACTGTACGTTTTAATGCCTCTGACTGTGGGAGGGTTTTGGCTCTGTCCTTGAATTCAAATTTTACTGTAAAGCACTTTTTAAATCCCTTCTGTAATAAAAACTGTAGGATCTATTATTATTAATTTTATTTTATGAAAAAAATAATAGGTTGTGTTTATACTTACTACCCAATGGCTACTTAATTACAAACTTGGTCCACATGAGAGACGGAAACAAGTGTCTGTGTGTGTGTGTGTGTGGGGTTAATATTCCAAACAATGCCTATATATATACATATATATATATATTGATATATATATATATATATATATATATATATATACACACTGGGGGCGATTTGGTTATCACCCCCCCCCTCTCTCTCTCTCTGATTTTGGACACCACCATTTAGGTCCACTGATTTTGGGCCCCCACATTGCCAGGATCCCACCTCAGCCAGTGATCGCCTGCCATCACTTTCATTGCGCTGGGGGGTTTCTCCGTCCCCTCCTGAGTGTTCTCCGCCCTGGGCAGAGGCTCGTTGCCGGAGCCACGAGCCATCTTCACTCCCTGAGATTTCCAGACTGACCCAGAGCCACACCACAGAGGAAATGCACCCAGTGGGAGCATAAGCCAGACCCGAGGTGAGGTCCCTCCCAGAACGAGTGAGTGACCCAGACCCAGACCCAGTTGAATCCCTCAGGCAGACTGCGTGGACCCCACCTGTTTACCTCTCAACGGTTTTGCGTCCTCTTGAACTCTCTCTTCAAAGTTCTTTTCAACTTTCCCTTCAGGTACTTGTTGACCATCAGGCAATATTTAGCCTCAGATGGACTTTATCACCCGCTTTGGGCTGCATCTGTAAACAACCCGACTCTGACAAGACCAGACCCGAAAACAACATCCACATTTCCCACACCCGCCCATGGGACAGAGATCCGGTGTTGGGCTCTTCCATCTTCGCTCACCACTACTGAGTGAATCCTGGTTAGTTTTGTTTCCTCCACTTAGTAATATATTTACAATTGGGAATGAGGGTCATAACATCCAATGCAAGCTTTTTTTCTGTATGAAAAAAAAGACATCCCCCTCTTCTGGTTTTTTGATAAATCGCACCCTATTACTAAGCAGAGGAAAACACACCAAGATTCCCTCAGTAGCAGCGAGTGAAGGGGGAAATGCCCAGCACCGAATCCTCATTTCCCACGGGCGGGTGTAGGAAATATGGCGTACGAAAGACCGTTTGTCCGGTTGTAGTCCAGTGTCCGCCAGGGTCCAGTCTTCTCAGTCGGGTTGTTTGTGAATGCAGCCCAAAGCAGGTGGTAAACTCCATCTGAAACTAAATACTGACACCACACTGATAGTTAACAAGTACCTGAAGGGCACCTTTCCTCCGTGGCTGTGCACCCGCGACTGGGGATGAAGGTGGCTCATGGTTCCAGTGGCTAGCTTTACAGACCTGCTGTTGCCAGGCCGGTGCACACGAGGCTAAGGTGGGAGCCCGGGCGCAGCAAAATCAGTGGACCCTAACAGACCTGAATGGTGATGTTCAAAACTATATATATATATATATATATATATATATATATATATATATATATATATATATATATATGTAATAGTAGTGACACCAAAGTAGTTTTAAAGCTCAATGATGTTAATATTTAAGTGAATATGGCTGTGGTTAAAGTAAACTGTAAAAACAGTGCAGTGTATGTGTGTTTGAGTGTAAAGGGACACAAACCAGTCCACAGTCACATGTGGGGACTTGCACATGTCCCCTTAAATATCCAGGAAATAAATATCTGTGTGAGTGCAGGGTTGTGCATGGCAGATTTCATGGTTAGTTGATCACAGGCATCCCAGGCCTGACCCTCATGACAGCTGCAAGAGCCACTGCCCCCCCGACAAGACACACACACACACACACACACACACACACACACTGCAAAGGTCTTGCTCCTCTCACTGTCCATCTTCTTCCGTCTGTGTCTTCTTTCTTTCTTTCTTTCTTTCTTTCTTTCTTTCTTTCTTTCTTTCTTTCTAGGATTAATCAAGTCATACTGGGTCTTATGTTCCTTCAGTCAATTACATCTTATTTATCTATTTTAAACTAATGTGAAGTTCAGTGCTTCTTTAACTTTTATGTGATTTAATGACATCACTCCACATCAGTTCTACTTTGTGTTGCTGTTCTTATTTCTTTTTGTGTGGTTATGCCTTTCTGCTTGGCTATATAAATGACATTATTATTATTATTATTATTATTATTATTATTATTATTATTATTATTATTATTATTATTATTATTATTATTATTATTATTATTATTATTATTATTATTACAATACAATAAAACAATATATGAATATTTCATGAAATCAATAAAAAGGATAAATCCATTAACCAAAAGCTTTCCTAAATAAAAATGTCTTGAGTCTACAGATTCGACTACAGGTGTGGGGGCTACAGTCTGAAAGGACAGGTCTACTTGAGTTTTAAAATGAGTCACCTTAAAGACCTTAAGTCACCAATATATTTGGGGACCTGACCATGCAACCCCTGGAAAATCAAGGCTAAAATTTTCAAATCAATATGAAATTTGACTCGGAAGCCAATGAATAACTGACAGAACGGGCGTGGTGTGTCCTGTTCTGTTCCTTATCCTGCTGTTCTTTGCTCATTGCCAACTTTTCTCTTCACAGCAACATTTAAACTGGAACTGAGTGACATACATTTATACTTCCCCAGGTACTTTGGACAACTGTTGACTACAAACGCTGTCAGAAGCTGTTACGAGACTATGTAAGGTAGCCCATAAGTGATAAAAAAAAAATGACATAAAATAAAACATGGTGAGGGGTGATGCAGTGGTTAGTAAAAGATGGTCCTGGGTTCAATTCCAGCACCAGTGGGTGGAGTTTGCATGTTCCCCCTGTGTCTGAGTAGGTTCTCTCCAGGTACTCTGTCTTCCTCCCACCATCCAAAGTCATGCACTGATAGGTTAATGGGTTCAATTAAATTACCCATACATGTGAGAGTGAGTGTTTGTCTCTATATGTGCCCACTTACATGAGAGTTTTTATTCCTGTTTACTTCAGAAAAAAGGTTAATTCCTCTTTAAGATCACCATGTAACCACCTAATTCCAGTTGAAACTGACTATTCTGAATTAAAGTTAATTTCAAATAAAGTCACTAGTTGTAAGACCAAAAAAGAAAAAAATTCCAAGGCACTGTCTTATAAGTGAAAATTTAAAAAGCCTTTATTAAATTGGCTTGGTTATAAAAACCTCTAAAATCCTATGAAAAACCATCAAAGCCTTCATCAGGATGTCAGACATAACACAAAGCAGGAACAGGTATTTTTTTTAAAAGTGTCAACCAATCACAAGCCTACACATTGCAGCGCTAATCAGGTAAAAAAGTGTAGTATAAAAAAAACAATGTAATACATAAAACCTCCACCAGGTGTCATCCTTAAAAAAGTCAATAAGACATCAAATAAAATTTTACATAATACAGGGTCTAAAACAACAAACAAACAAGTTAAAAACAAGAAGACAAGGACAACCACATAGTAATAGAGTAACACCAAAGAGTAAAAAAAACATAAAAAAACCCGCCATCCAAACCAATCTACAATAAAAAACCATCTACATTAAAAATCTACAATAAAAATCAGAGGAAAACGCTAACATCAAGGTCATCATTTAATCCTGGATACTTTATTCTAGCATCACTCACATCATCTGGTTGCATTTAGCTACGCTCACACAACCATCTGAGTACCATGATGTTCAGGTTTTCTTCAAAATGAAGGAGCCAATCAGTGTCGCCAGGTGGGACTAGCCCATGACTGTGCGCCGTTGTGACTGGTGTGATATAAAGCGACACGGCTTGAGTTTAACATGAGTGGCTGAAGCAGCGTGTCAGTCAAGATGATGGACAGATTCTTCATCTAATCACATAAGGATTTTAGATAAGGCCCCTCCTTTGAAAACGGATTGTTTGCAGAAGGGACAGTCAGGTTAGATTTATTCCAATGTTAATTTGAAATTTGATAATTCATTTGACATGTAAACAGTTAATTCTGCTTTATCATTATTTCGGTCATTCTGCACTTGCTCCGAGGCTTGTTGCAATGACGCACATATTCCACGCTACTGGCATTAGTATGTTGATTGCTATGGTTGATTTGGTCAATTATTACAAAATTATATGTAGTATCTGGTCTAACATGTTGATATTTGAAAGAATTAGAAGAAAAATACACTGTTTTCAGTACGAATATGAATTTGTCAGGTGGAAAAAAAGTGGTAAAAAAATCACTTATGTCATCATGTCACAGGCTTTGACATGATGACAGGTTGAATTCAAGTGGCAACTTCACTACTACAAAATCTGTGACTCTATCCATGGTAAAAACTGGATTTCGTTTATGATTGAAAGCAGAGGGAAAATGACACAAGTGGCTACAGCAGCTGATGACGTTTTTTTTTTTTTTTTTTTTATCACTTTCTTCCATCTGAGAGATTTGTATTCATACAGGAGACAATTTCATTTCATAAATGTCATTTGTGATATCATACCTTTTCGATTCATATTCTGTCAAATATCAAACACACAAAACATTCTAAGTACAAATGGACTCAATCTACGTTACTTTCCTGCGAATACGCTTAATTTTGTCCCAAAAATCACTCCATATATGTGTACTGTTTACTGCATACACAAGCCTGACATACTTCAGTGACGGATGCATAACGATCGTGTTTCCAGATGGCTCTCCAACAAGCAACAATGGCCGGATCACATGACTGTGCCGGATTCTTTCCAGGTAACTTTTCCCTTTGAACGTGTCACATAGTCTGTAAAAGGTAAATAAATGCTATGAATGTAGTCTTTTTTTTTTTTTTTACTTTTTTTTTTTTTTATCCAGGTTCTCTTTCATCCAGCTTTGCTTCTTCCCATAGCCTCTGCTGCTATTCATCCTCATTATGAAAAGTTAAAGAGACTCAGTGGCTGCCCTCCATT
The DNA here is from genome assembly GCA_020466265.1 of Siphamia tubifer. Taxonomy (NCBI): domain Eukaryota; kingdom Metazoa; phylum Chordata; class Actinopteri; order Kurtiformes; family Apogonidae; genus Siphamia; species Siphamia tubifer. The sequence continues at coordinate 9,184,534 of CM035785.1, read as the reverse complement.
TACACCTCACTCTAAACTATAGATCAAGATCACAGAAGGGTCGTTAGCCTGGCCGTCGGTATTGTTCCTCCTCGTCCACGTTTATCATGTCAGACACCTTGTATAGACTCCCCTCCTCAGCCCTCGTACCCACCGGCCCCCTCTTGTGACCCATGGACGCTGACCCATGACCTCCATGGGTCACGGAGGGTCTGAACGCCAGCGCAGACTGCCTACTGCAAGGCTAGCCCTGAGATAATGAGCTTTCCATAGCTTAGTTTAGCTGCTGTGGTCCTTGTGAAAACCACGATTAGGACATATCTGCGACACAACAGCCGTCTTAAGGTGCCGCCTTTGCCTCGGGGTGCTGCAGTAATCCTGTGTTTTTAGCAGGATGAGGTCTTCCAACACATCATCCCTGTTAAAGCTACTGTAAGTCTGTGGCCCCCAGTCCCCTTCCACCCCAATCTGCCACCCTTGTCCTCCTTGACCTCTAATCCATGCCATCAATTACCAGCAGATAAACTATCACAAGCACCTTCATACTGTTAATTACTGGGAGCTAAGGGTGTCAAACATAAGGCCTGGGGGCCAAAAACCTGCTCACCAAAAGGGTCTAATCCAGACAGTCGGATGAATATATTTGGTTCATTTATTTGTGTATTTAGATAATAATAGTTTATACACTTTGAATTTGGACCCTCCAGGTCCTGCAGAGCTATCTCTAGATTCATTCTGGCAAATAATGAGTGGATTTCGACAACCTGTTTCAATCCCTGCTTAATTTGTTATGTTTTACAACTACTTTGCACATGTAAATTCAAGACTTCTGACAAAGTTTTCTCCAACTATGACATAATTGTTTGTCTGCAGCAGTGGTTGTATTTCAAACTGATACTAGGCTGATGCAGTTGGCAGCCATGGTTAGGACTATACCCCTTAATACCCCCAATCTTTAATGATGTCATGACGTGAGGCACCCCCAGCAGGACTCCTCCCTAAAATTCTGAGCAAGGAGGTGCACTGGACCCCCACCCCCACCCCACCCCCCAGTGCTATGCTTAGTTAATTTCCAATATTTGATTTGGATGTTAATGAAAACAGAGTTAATTTAAAGGTTGTTCTATCAAAAGTGAGAAAATATCAACAGGTAAATGTAAAAATAAGCATCTCCATCCACTGTCACTGATCCAACTCCATGGGTTTTACTGGTGAATCAGTATTGTAAAAGATGACCGTGTTTCCATGGTAACTACAGAGCCTCATATCTGATAACCATGAAAAGACAACAAACCGCATTTTCCAGCAATCATTTTCATATTAGTACATCAACAGGTGTGAAACATTGTAGTTCAGTAGATGCTTTCGCTTTTTGTATTTATGGGTTAAATGTTAATACATACTTTGGGAATATTGATTAAGATAAGATAAGATAAGATAAGATAAGATAAGATAGACTTTATTGATCCCACAACGGGGAAATTCACATGTTACAGTAGCCAGTGATGTAAAGCAATAGAGGGACAACAAAGAGAAGAAACATATAGATAAATAAATAATATATGTACACAAACACAGATATTGAGAAAAACAAAAAGACTATATAATTGATAGTATTGAATTTTTCTGTGTTAAATCAAGTCTCGATATTGTTCTTCAACCCTGGCGTTTTTGTGTGTTTTTTTTTTTTTCATCATACTACTAATGTGTAAACGCTTTAACAATATATTAATTTATTGTCTTATGTGAGAACCAGTCACTGTGGTAATATACATATTGCTGGAGAATAAGACAATATGAACAACCGATAATATCACCAGAGTAACGCCACAAAAAGTGAGAAAAAAGTGAGTAAATGGGTGACAAACATAGAGCCCATGGTTCAAAACTACACCTCCAAAGGGTCGAATCCAACCCCTGGGGTCAAAGATGTCTAAATTATTTTAGTTCAGGTTCCACATACAGACCACTATGATCTCAAATGGAACAATCCAGTAAAATCCGTTCATAATAACCTATAAATAATAATAAAATCAACTGTTTTTCATTGTTTTAGTCTAAAAATAGGAGTTACATGATCATATTTACATTTAAAAAGTATCCTTTCACAATAAATATTAATAACGTGAACAATTACAAATATGAAGTGTCTTAAGGAAAGTAAATGTAACTTCAGCATAATTTTCTTAATGTTTCTCAATGTTATGTTAATTTTCGTGCATGTTTTGTTCTTGTTAATTCCTTATGTTTCTTTCTTTTATCACATTTCTGAAAGTTACTTAATATTTTGTGTATTTAATAATAGATCTGCTGTGATTTGTAAGTTGTAATGCATGTGTAAATGATAAACTGAGGCATAACATTATTAAAATTGCACTGATTTTTTCTTGTACATGTCTGACATTTGATGTTTTTCACATTTTTTAAAGGATAGATCAGAAATGTAAACAGTTTCATCGTGTATTTTTATGATTTCACGACAAAACATAGAGAAAAGTTAGAAGTTCATATTATTCATAGGTTATAATTCTATTTTTATTCTATATTATTTTACTGGTTTGGCCCACTTAAGATCTGATTGAGCTGCATGTGGCCCCTGAACTAAAATGTTCTGAAACACCCTCTGTATTAGTAGAAATGAGTTCATATTTATCTAGTTAGATGACTAAGTGTCCAATGACACTTAAATTAGTATAACATCTACAGCATTACTGCCACATAATGACAATCTAATGTAGAATATGTTTGACTTTAATAAATTACAGTCGTGGAAAAAAGTTCAAACATTTCCACACACCCTTAAAATTTTACAGTTTCCAATTCTGTCATGAAATATTTGCACAATTATTATTATTATTATTATTATTATTATTATTATTATTATTATTATTATTATTATTATTATTGTTGTTGTTGTTGTTGTTGTTGTTGTTATTATTATTATTATTGTTGTTGTTGTTATTATTATTATTATTGTTGTTGTTATTGTTATTATTATTATTATTATTATTATTATTATTATTATTATTATTTCGAATAGCTAATACAAAGAAAAAAAATTAAATATTAAATTATTGACAGTTTCAACATTTTTTTGCTGAAACATCCAGTTTTTACCTGAACAGAACAGAGCACGTGCAGAAGGGAGCATGTGTGTTTGGAGAGGGGAACAATACGGGACAGATTTTAACTTAAGTTTGATTTTCATTGCAATATTTCACAAATGCTTGGGATGTTTTTTTCACCACTATATGTTCTAAATGATTTGTCATGGTAGTTAAACAGGAGTTCAGAGATGAAAATGGTCCAGAACATTGTGTATCTTTAATCACACCTAGAATCAGTTCACTTGAGTTTCAAAATAACGCTCCACCAGCTCTAAAATCGATAACTCACTCCTTTATCTGATAGTAAGTTTCATTTTTAATGGATTAAATCAACATATTGAATTAAATATTAATCCTGTTTATGTGTTGCCAACTTAAGCACATTAGTTTTATTTATTACCGTACGCTTATATTTCACTAAACGTTTTACCACTAATTATAGTAAGAAACCAGAGAATTCCAGACAGTTCACATACATATAGGCTTTCCACGAGAGACACGAGGCAGAAAGAGGAATGAAGGAATGAGGAAGACGGCGCATGGCTGCATGGATGGACAGATGGATAGATGCATGGCAGGTAGCTTTAGCGGCATTCCAGCAGCCAAGACTGGCCTCATTGTCCTGTGTGTGTGGGAACCTCTGAACACTTCCTTTAAGAGCGATTAACAGGAAACCTAAGATTCTGGATTACTGACCCTTCTCATGTTCACCTCAACCTGCTGTAGATCAAGCCATTCAACCCCTGTTACTCATCCTCACACACACACACACACACACACACATATATGGAGTGTATGGACTTCACATGCTGTATGTTTGAGCTGGATGAACAAAACATAGGATTTCTTATTGTACATCAAAATCAATTGTTTAGGAATGTTTTATGGTTATAGTTTTTTTTTTTTACTATTTACATCAAACATCTTTGAAAGATATGATCAACCAAAGCAGATTTACTCGTATTGCATGCATTTGTTTTCAATCCATGCAACATATTCCATGCATATTCACTAGTTTTAAGTCAGTCTGTCATATAAATCAACTATACTGGCCACATTTTCTGCAGGATTTTATGCCATTACCAGGGAGGGGAGGGCTTAGCATGAATTTGGTGTGTACATACATTGTCTACAGAGGATTTTGGAAATCCCCTTACCTTTTCCTGAATATACACATCCTTTATAAGCTTCCCTCTAGCACCCTCCTTAGGGCAAAACATTTGTAGCTCCACAAAGTCTGAAAGAACAGTCAATTCATTAGAATTACAAGCCTTTGTTGGCTGCACTGAACATTACAGCCTCTAGGTGGGATTAGCAGAGCTTGAAAGTTGTCTAGTTGGACATGAAGGAGTAATGGGAACACAACCCGAGGTTATAAATGTTCAAGTTACTCCACAGTTAACTCAGACGTCCACAGAAATGTAAACTATGCTTTTCATGGGGACTCCAGAGGATGCCATGTGGAACCGAATGAAGTGATCGGCTGGTTGTGATTTATCCTCCAGGCTTCGGAAACCACTGATGATTGTTGAAGCCGAATCAGTGTCGAGAAACTTTAGGGAAAACACTGGAGTTTTACAGTAAATCGTACTGAACATAAACATGTGTGTGAAAAAATACAAGAAAAAGTTAAGATTTTAATCAGTAATTTGACAGTTTGAATTCTTTAACTGTTGCTCAGATGTGGTTTTGACATAAATAATTACATGATGTCCAGTTTGTGATATTCATTTAAAGCACAAGTGTCAAACATAAGGCCCGGGGGCCAAATGCAGCCCACCAAAAGGTCCAATCTGGCCCCTGGGATGATAATGTGTGAAATGCAAAAGTTACACTGAAGATAATTAATAATCAAGGAAGTTAAAATCATTTGAGGTCAATTCAATGTAAAGTGGATGGAATTAGTAAAATACTACCATAATAACCTGGAAAAAATGGAAACAAATCTTAAACTAATTTTTCTTTCAGTTTTAGTGTAAAATAAAGTACAAAAAAGACTAGCTTTTTTTTTTTTTTTTTTAATGTGAATAACCTGAAATATTTGTGGAATTTTACCAATATTCAACCTGATACTAAATGTTGTGTATATTTATCATTCTACTGTGATCTGTAAGTTGTGATGCATGTGTAGAAATGATAAAATAAAGCATAATATTATCAACAGTGCACTTATTTTTCTTAATAATTTAGAGGTTGTTCATATTTGTTCATTTTGTCTTCACATACAGTTTATAGATATAAACATTTTTATTTTTTTTTCACTCAAAAACACTGATATTTTAAGTGTTGATATTATTTTATACATTTTTATCTTATTATTTATATTATTTTACTGGTGTGGCCCACTTTATACCATATTAGGCTGAATGTGGCCCCTGAACTAAAGTGAGTTTGACACCCCTGATTGAAAGTGATGTGAGGAAGTATCACTGTGAAAGCCTCTGCTGCCATCTAGTGGAAAAAATGACTAAGTACAGTTTAGTGATGGGTCAAAATGAATAGTCCCATTTAATTAACAAATAAATAACATCAGTTCGAGCAGGGGTGTCAAAGTGTGGTCCTCAAGGGCCGGTGTCCTGCATGTTTTAGATGTTTCCCTCTTCCATTACACCTGGAGGCCATTGCATCATTAACAGTCTGATAAGGAGCTGATTATTAACTCTTTATGTGTCAGGGATGATGCATTCTGAATTGATAATTTTGTTTAAATATTCAGAAAATTTCAACAGTTTTACTTTATTTTGTGCATGGAAAAAAAAGCAAGAGGTGGTTTTTGAAATGTATTTTATTTCACCATTTATTTTTAAAAATTGCTGTGACCAAATGTCAATACTAGTTTTCTTCTTTAGTAATTTTTTCCCATAATTTTCCACATTATTTGTCATATTGTAAATATTTAGTAGTTTTTGTTCTTTTTTTTTTAAATTATTTTTCTACATTTTGGTTCTTTTAATTTTTTAATTATTCTTTGATTTTCTGACATTTGTGTCTTACTTTGCTCATGTTACCAGTTACTTTGTTAGTTCTCAGGAGTTAAAGGGTTAAACTGAATCACATGGAAGAGGGAAATATCTAAAACATGTACGACACCGGAACCCGGACTGGAGTTTGACACCTGTGCCCTATTTAAACAAAGAAAGTAAAAAAAAAAAAAAAAAGTATATTTATACATTTACTCCCCTATATTCCAGACATGAATATTATTTTAATTCCTGCACTGCATTTGTGTGACATCTTTAGTTCAGATTAAAAATTATAACTAACTTCATGTAGAATGAAATAACACAAATATCCACATTTTACACCAGATAATCTGTATAAAGTTTAAAAAATATATTGTTTTTACTGGACAGTGATGCTATAAACATATGATGATCTGACGTGTTAATATAGATTAAACTATCAAGTGCATTACAAATAATTAAACCACTCAATGATTAACCAGGAGTTTAACAATTGGCTGATCAGGTTCCATCTGATGCTTTTGCAGCCAGTTGTAGTAACTCGCTAACCAAAGTATCCATTTACAAAAGAAGTACTACCAATATGATTTAGAACAAATCATGTTTTTCTTTCACACACAGGGAGACTAGATACATGTTTACACAATTACATAAATGTTTAAAAATAAATTAGTAGTGTTTTTTTTCATAGGGAGCTGAGATTTCCAAGCAGCACTTGAACACATCACACATTAGCTTCACCTGCAGTAGTTTTTCATGCTGTAATGTGAACAAATCCTACCTTTTTTGTCTTAAAATGTCAAAAGAAGACACAACTGTTGGCAACACCTGTACTTATACAGACAGATATGGTGTGTTGTCACAACCTGGAGGAAAATACCAACATCTGGAAGGAAAGACTGAGGAATATAACAGCCCCAATTATGTGAGTAGCTACCTGTTAATATTTGATTATGAATCTGGACTTAACGGAAGAAAATCAGGGTCACTGTGGGGAAAAAAAAGTATAATATTTTGCTTTAACTGATATTATGACTCTTTTCCCCTCTATTAAAATTTTTGGCAGATAAATAATAAAAAGAAAATAAAAAAATAGAAATTAGTCAGTATTCTGACTTTTTTTTTTCTAATGGTACATAATGCTAATGCTACTCTATTAGCCTACTTATAATAATAATAATATTATTATATTGGACCATAATTCTATTTTCCCCCAGTGACTTTAATCTTCTTCCATAGTGTTAGGCATTGACTGTGGTCATCCACTGGAACAGAGGGCCTGCATGGCAGCCATCTTATGATCGGGGCCACTCACTCTTACAGTTCATTATTTCCACAGAGGAATGATGTACTTATACAATTAAAGTTGTCATAAATCAATCAATTCTCAAGCAATATTGACGAGGTTTGTGACAAACGCCAGACATGCTAGATAGATAGATAGATAGATGGATAGATAGATAGATAGAAACTCAAACAAAACGTTCACATGTGCTCAGGTTTTTATTAACTTTGCATGCACAGCTTTATTTTTGTTTTCATTGACAAACATATACAACATTTTAAGGAAGTTTTTCGCATCAGAAAGTGTACTGTACAAAACACGCAGACAGAAAAAAAAAAGTTTAAAATATGTGGCATTAAGTAGCTTTCAATTGCTTATGGAGACATGAATCATAGAAATGTATGAATCATTTATCCAGGTCTCATTTGTAAATGAGATGGAAAGATGGTTTGACTCCCTCTCCCAGATGGACAGTTTGCTTACCGTAATACACAGGATGATGGACAGTGAGTTAGATCATAGGTAGAAACAAAGCTAATGTGGTTCTACTCGTCTTCTAGGTGTTTATTTAACTCTTACTATGACAACTTGTTAACAATATATTTTTTTACCTCCATACATCTTACCTGTGATAAGTAATCCCACGAGCTACAGCATCCATAGGCTGAACAAAGTCCAGCATCTTTGGTGAAGCTCTTCTATTGTTTAAATAACTATGCTGGAGTCAGAGGGAGAGAGTGTGTAGTGTAAGTGTTGAGTGACAAAACCAGCAGTGTGAAAAATATCCGAGCATCTTGTATAGTAGCTACATGTGTGACGTTTCTAATCAATTAAAGTTGTAAAGTTGTGTTTTTCCAGTGTGGACTAAAGTCGCTTCTCCTCCCTCTATTGTCAGTGGATTTCAGTTCTGATTTTATGATCTATTGAATGCAGGGATGTCCCGATCCAATATTGATATTGGAAATCAGTCCAATATCAGCAAAAAAAGTGAATATCGGACTGAATCTAAAAACTCCGATATAAACGCTCTGATATAAGCTGTCCATTTACCGCACTTCTATAATAGGTGACTCTGGTTTGATCACACTCCAACACAGTAGGTGTCGGTAATGGCCCTTAATTAACATTGGTACCGGAAGAGCCTGCAGCAAGGTGTAGTGATGTCAGCTGTGTGGAGGTACGTTGTAGCTAAATGCAACATTTGTCAGGCGCAAGTGTCCAGTGGAGGGACAGAACCGGGAAGGTTCAATAGCACATTTGAAAAAACACCACAAAAAAGAAGATGAGGATTTTAGCGAGAGCAGCAAGGCAAGCAACAAACCTCGCTTCAGCAACCCACACTGGCCCCGCCCACAGTTGTTTCCAACATATGCTGACAGTAAAAAAAAAAAAATACTTGAATTGTTTGCACTTTAAAATTGAATTTATTCTATTCAATTGTATAATGATGTTGGTAACCAGTGGTTATTTTGCACTTTAAATATAAAATTTTGTTTTTTATTTGATATGTTGAAGGTTAAAATTTATGTAACCAATTGGTTAATAATAATAAATGGGTCAGTTTTTCCTATACCTACTGTTGCTGACTATTGTTTTGTGTTATATCACTACAACATCAGTAACAGTAACATCACTTTATCAAGCCTTTTCCACACAACAAAATAAGGAATAAATATATGTATGATTCGTGCCTATATCGTATTGATATCGGTATCGGCCAATACTCAAGGCTACAATATCGGTATCGTATTGGAAGTGAAAAAGTCGTATCGGGACATCCCTAATTGAATGCCTCCTTTTTGTTGATGGCATGACATCACAGCTGTGAGGTCCAGATGAGCACAAGGCCATTGGCGTTATGTTTTTAGAACTGCTGTGTCTGCTGGTCAACACACACGAAGGGTTGTCGATGAACATATTTTGTCTCGTCTTGTGCATCAATTTGACATTTAAGGCAAAAAAAAAAGAAGAGCAGCTCAGTCCTCAGGTGACGGACAGGACATGATCTGACTATTTTGAATCCAGAAGCATTTTTTTCTGATTGTCCTTTGATACTGAAGTGAGGTTTGAAATGATCAATTCTTTTTCATGAAGTTTTTTTCACCGTTTTCTATTAATACTTTTACTTGGGCAAAGCAGATTCTTCCATTTTTGTCTGAACTGGTTGTTATAGTTGCATGGGGCTGTACTGACACCTACTGGACAATAAGAGTACTGCGTAAAATTGAAAATAAAGTGACTTGATACTGTATTATTTATGCATTTATTTTTAATCACATACAATTTGAGTCTTTCCATTGTGGAACAGATGTGTTTTTATTGAGTTGTTGTTGTTGAATGCAGACAAATCACAATATCGGTAAATGTACACAGTAGATTTAAATGTCATACATTTTATTGCAGTTGCAGTACAAACTACAACAGTATAAGACTATACAGTAGTGGAAAAATATGTGTTCAGACACCCTTTAAATCTTAAATATCATGAAATATTGGCAGATATTTTTGTTTTTCAAAGAATATGATTACATCGGTCAGACAAAACCATGTTTGTAATTTTTTTTTTTTGGTGATTACAAGAAAAAACACAATGAAATTCATTCCTGACAGTTTCTACTGTACATGTCATGTCCAGTTTCAAAAGGCATGATCTCAATGAAATACCCAGACCTTGATGGAACAGAGCACTTATAGAAAGGAACATGTGGGTTCCAAGAATGGAACAATAATTGTTGGTGGAAATCAGTGACTTAAGAATGATTCTTAATGTAATATGGTGACCTCTCATTACTCAGTTACATTCTAAAAATAACCTGCAAGAAGTGAAAGCCACACGGCAGTCAGCTTATTTATTTATTTTAATGTTCTATATGTTTTAATGGTGTTAAACCCTTCAAAACACACTTTTAAACAAGAGAGAAATGTGACAAAATGATAATGCTCATCTGAGAAATGTGTATAAAGTTCGGACACATTAGAAATGATCACTAGTGACTCTGTGTAATGTTCTTTTTCCTGCAGTCGTTGATCCACAAAACTAGAGTCCATCTTTACTATGGACTTGTTTGTGGACATTTACAGCCTGTTTTACGTCCTTATTGAATGTGTTGTTATTTTCCTCCTTTTTTATATAACGAACCAAAAACTAATTTCATTCTGTAATGGCGCCTGTGTAACTTTTACCTTCCTTCAACATGTTCACAAGTCCACCTATTTCTGCCGTGATTAGCATCTTCCTCTGCCTTTTTGTGTGCCTTCGACCACATGTGCTTTTGTCGGTGGGAAACATTCCGATGACACTGTGGATTTTGTCGTAAGGACAAAACTGTCAAACATACAGCACTTCAGTGTCGCACTGTTCGTTATTGAAGTTTTATGTGAATTTGTCAAAGCTGAACACGTTCTCTACAGGAGACAGAAGAGAGTGACAATGGTCTGTAGGCCCTTAGCCAATCAGGATGCAGAATACAGTACACGTTCAATTGCACTAAAAAAAACAAAAACAAAACAAAACAAAAAAACAATAGGTAGATGACCCATGTTCTAATGTAGGACCACTGTGGACCATAAATGCACGGGGTGTCCAAAAAACATTTTCCACCACTGGTCTACAAGTAACATGCTTCTGGAATAGAACTAATGAAATGTTCTCACATGTGTTACTGATAAAGAAAATTTAAGTCTTAAATGCTGGTTGGCTCAAGTTTCCAAGATAAGTCTGGGGTCAAAATGTGAAATTATTAGAATGAACAAGAAAATAGGTTTTAGTCCAAAGGAATATTGGTGTTAGATCTATAATAATAATAATAATAATAATAATAGATTTGAATTATATTGCGCTTTTCAAGGCACATTAGTGTTCCATTATTCATTCACTCGCGCATGCTCCCCCTGGTGGTGGTAAACTACATATGTAGTCACAGTTGCCCTGGGGCAGACTGACATTTCGTGCCCACCGCCCCTTTGACCACTACTGAACATTCATACTCATTCATACACCAGTGTGAGTAAAGACTGACTAGGACAGAGCGGTAATCGAACCGCCAACCCTTTGGTTAATGGACGACCTGCTCCTTCAAAACACTGTCTGTACATTATGATCCATTCACTTTACAGCAGAGGTCTTCAACCCTGGTCCTCATGGTCCACTGTCCTGCATGTTTTAGACAGTTCCAACACACCTGATTCAAAGCAGTGGATCATGTTCAGGCTTCAGCAGAGCTTCTTAATGAGTTGATAATTTGCATCACGTGTGTTGGACCTCTCTGCTTTACAGGTTCTTTCGCGTGGAATATTAACAAATCCATTGTATACATGTACATAAACCACTATATATGTGGACTAGCTAGGGCTGCACCATATGTGGTTGTTTGTGAACGAGCTTATTCTTTTCATGCACCAACGCTGTGGAACAGTCTACCTTTGGACATAAGGCAGACATTCTCAGTAGGTGTTTTTAAACCAAGGCTGAAGACCCACTTGTTCACTTTGATTTGATTTTGATTTGATTTGAATGATTTATTTTAAACATGTGCAACAATAATCAATACAACAATAATAATAATAACAATGACATGTCCGAAAAGGAGTAGAATGAAGCATAAGCTTATTTAATCCTACCCCTTCTTCACTTCCCCAATAACCTTAATTCATCTTATAGCAATATAGTGCATAGTACAAAAATGATGATAATAAAAATAACAATAACAATAATAACAATACCAATAATAAATAACTCAAGTACTAAACATATACATAACAAATAGTTTTTTTGTTTGTTTTCTTTTTTTTCTTCTTCCCTTCCTTCTTCCTTTCCCTTTCTTTTTTCTTCCTTTTTTTCTTTTTACTTTTTCTAATTTGTCTGCATTTTGTTCTTATTTTTTTTTTTTATTCATTCACTAATTTTATTCATTTATTTATTTATGTATTTATTTTTATATATCTTTTAACCCCACAGAGGGGGAGTCAACATTGCTTGAGATAAATGCATATTCCAGTCTTGCAGTCTTTGTCCAGTCTTTGTGTTTTATGTCTTGATTTGTTTCATTGTATTAATGTTATATGTTTTTATGCTTCATTGTTTGTAATTGATTTAATTTTTTTGGCTGTACAGCACTTTGTTTGAAAGTGCTTTATAAATAAATAATTATTATTATATTGTATATTCATACCACTGTATATTGTGGCATGAAAAAGAAACCCTCAGGAGTATATAACAGCTGTGTGGTGTCGACACAAAAGGTCAAACAGATTGGTGGTCGACACAGAACATGTTTCAGTGTCATCTTTCTTGTAGCCCAAATAATTCCACATAACTGAGGTTGCTTTTGTTTCGAGCACTGAGCCTTGGTATTGGCTGATTTTATTTTTTATTTATTTTTTTATTTATTTTCTCCTGTTTGTTGCTCATTTTTCAGTCTTGTTACCAGTGACTCACTCCAAACTGGTTCAGAATGATTGTGATGTGCTGAGTGTGTGTCAGGTTCCCTTGAAATTAGATGAGAAAGTGTTGAGCGCATTTGTCTCCTACATTGCAGGAGCTGTCATGTGACTGTTGCAAACTCGTACATTGTGATGTCGATGCTCAAACAATATATTGTGCAGCTCTAGTAATAACACACCATCATATATTTATATATTAAAAAAAAAAAAGAGCTAACCAACCAGCCAATCTTTGTCATGTGTTTCCTGATTCATCTTATTAAAGTATGTCAGATTTAGCAGTATAATACATAAGATATGGCTATATGCGCTCATAATTTTTTATTTATTTTTTTTGATTGTTAAACATCCAGGAATAGACCTAGTAATTCCCATTTGAAGATTGTATAATATTTAACATCCTGTGTAATAGACTGTTGTAGTTTTTCATATTTTTTACACAAAAAAATAGTGCATTCATGCAAGTACAGATGTGAAATGAGACATAAAGACATAAAGGTGCTTTTTATTACATGTGCCTTTTCTGGTGTTGAATAGATTTTTGATTTCCTTAGTCGACCTTGTGTTTCCCTGGGGCAGCAGTGGGAGGCACATGTGTTCAGTCAATAGCTCCAATCACTCTCAGAAACCCATTGGCAAGGTTGCATTAAGAAATAAATCACCATTTTATCTATGAAAGCTGGAGAATGTAATTTAAAATTGTGACACCCCTGCAATCTGAAAGCAGTCTTCTTTTATTGGGTAGAGAGTCTGGGAATGGGGCATATAGGGGTTTTAGAAAAGCCTTTATTTCTTTCTGAATGACCCAACATTCGGTGCTTTTACTGACATTCACGGAAACACAGACATGTATTTATGCGTTTGTCACAAAAAAAAAAAACAAAAAACGAACAACCTTTGCCCAACACTCGAGGATCAGCGTTGATGATTGCACTGTTGCACAGATGTCTAAAGAACACACTTTAGTTTCACATTTTATTTGAAATATACAAGAGTGAGCAACAGTCAAAGCCCATCATTAGGTTTGTTGTTGTAAAGTTAAATGAAAGATGTTTCTATTTGGGATGATTCTCATGAAAGCCTGAGGTTTTAGTGGTTAAATGTGAAATAAATTCTATATATAGCATTATTTTACTGTAGAAGAAAATGTGTTTTTTTTTTTTCTTTCACACTAGGTCATTTTAAAACATTTTATTTTTATTTTCTATTTTCTATACATGCAGTGGTTAGCACTCGTGCCTCACAGCAAGAAGGATCCTGGGTGGAGTTTACATGTTCTCCTCGTGTCTGTGTTGGTTTACTCCAGTTTCCTCCCACCATCCAAACACATGCACTCATAGGTTAACTGGTTAACTGGTTAATCTAAATCGTCCATAGGTGTGAATGTGAGAGTGATTGTTTGTCTACATATGTTCAGCCCTGAGATGAACTGGAGACTCATACAGGGTGTACCCCGCCTTCACCTATTGTAGCTGTATTAGACCCCCAAAGACCCTTTCCAGTGACCCTAGTGAGGATAAAGGTTCAGACAATGAGACAATACTTTCTATACATTTTCTGGACAAATTCTCATTACCCAAATGTGGCCTGACCCAAATGTCTGGTCTTTGAATTAGTGGAAAACATGGCAATAAATAAATACAATTACAAGTACATTGTTATATGTCAAAAGTGTTTTTTGTTATTTTAAATATGAATATTCGTAATGTTTCAAGAAAAGATCATGTTTTTGAGTTGTTCTCATTACTTCAATATGCTGAATTTTGAGACATGCATTGAAAAGCTATTGGAATTTGAATATGAACTCAAACTACCCACAATGCATCTGTACTAACAGAAAATCCAAGATGACTACAAGATAAGATATCTTTATTTTATGCTCCTGTAAAATTTAATGATTTGTCCCATAACTGCATGAATACGACAAGACCCGATTCTCATAAACCAAATTAGTCAGCATTTCATCATGAAAATGTTTTTATTATTATTATTATTATTATTATTATTATTATTATTATTATTATTATTTTAAATTACTTTGGTAATAGGGTGTTTTTCACAATGTGCTGAAGGTCATTATTTAGCTAGGTCATAATAGCTAACGATGCAGTTAGCATTGTTGTGCTGAGTCATCGCATCGCTGCAATGCATTTTCTCATTACTGCGTTTTGTGAGAATCACCCAGTTGTTTGTGCTGCCTCTGTCATGGGGTGTGAGGTCAAACTAAATAGTGACTTTAATCTTTGGAACACATTTAATTCAGTTTTGTATGTGTGTTTTAAGGCTGTGCATATGAAGAGTTCATTTGCAAAAACAAATGACTCCATTTTTCTTTTTTTTCCCAAAATGTCATTTTTTACTCTACATTCCACAGATAATACTGATTTATTTGATAAATTATTTATTTCATTTGGTAAGAGTCACTAAATTGAATAAATAATATATCAAATCAATGAGTATTACCTAGAATGTAGAGTAAAAAATAAAATTTTCTGAAAAATGAAAAATGGAGTTATCTGTTTTTGCAAATGAACTCTTCATATATTCTCATTATTCCTTGCATCAGAAGAAAAGGAAATTAGAAATAATAAATATGCAAGTTCATATTTAAAATTTTAGATTTGAATTCTGTTTGTATTAGTGATTGACTGCTTTGGAATATTTGAGACAGATGCCAAATTATTTATTTATATTTACATCAGCTTTAGCAAGTGACTGATACAGGCTGTTAATATTTCTAAGCTGGTATTTAGAACTAAAACTGATCTTATTTTGTCTCTGTCAAATGACAAATTTTAGAAAATCTTTTTGACTTCTAATTAGAAAACAAACCTTGTGACAGTTGACCTAGTAAATATTACTACATGTAACACTTCACTTCAATGTCAATTAGTGGGCCAGAAAATATCGTCCTTCAGGCCGTAATTGGCCCCCGGACCACGACTTTCAGACCCCTGGTGTAAACAGTCCTCTTCTTTTCACACCAGCTGTTTCCATACCTAATTAGTTATCGACCAATATTGATGTTTTTTCGGGGGGTCAATACCGATTTGTTTTTCTACATCAGCCTTAGCCGATGATCAATACAGGCCAATATTTCTAAGCCGATACGGATTCTTTTTCTTTATCAAATGATACCAATTATCAGAAAATCTTCTTAACTTACAAAAACAAAATCCAAATTCTGACACTTAACCTAATCAATATTACACCAAAAACATATTTCTAAAAATTCAGAGATGCTATGAACTTCACCTGTCAGTAAATCATGGCAGCAAAAAAAGAACCGATACAAGAAAAAAAAAAAATAATCGTAAATGTCAGCCAGAAGATGTATATGAATCTGTCATTAGTTTACATTATATTTGAATACCAAACTTATTTTCATTCATATTTCATGTCTCACTCTTTTGTGGGATAAATAAATATCTGTCTGTGTAGCTGATTGATTTTAGATTTTGAGTGTGAAAGTCATGAGTAGATGATCTCCCATGGATCCGCTGCAGCTCTAGTCTTTTACTTCTACTTCCTGTGCATATGTGGGTGCGTGGGTGTGTGGGTGTGTATGTACATCCGTGTATAGCATTGATGAAATTACACAGTACAACAGACAGCATCCTGTTTCTGTTCCCTCCAGCAGAGGCACAGAGTGTCTCATATGGTTAAAGACAAGTAAGCCGGATTAGCATATTTCAGGCAAATGGGGAATGGGCTTTGTCAAGTGGGCTTAGTGCTAAAGCCTCATCGACTAGCGCTCACAATGCTACTATACAGAAGAGGCAGGATCGGATGTGGGAGATTGAATAAAATCTGTTGAGAAGTTGTGCTTTGATTGTCAGTTCACTGCTGCCGGGGATTTCGGAGAGTGCTAAACTTAAAGATCAGATATGCACACAAGTGGGGTCATAACATAAAGCAACAGTCGGAATATACTGTAGCCTCCATTTACTGTATACAGTGAGGGAGTGCTGTTGTTAAAATGCTTTACAAAGGCACGCTGTTACTTTTAGCTACATCTGCACTTTACAAAAATGGCATGACAATTAACCCCACAAACATAGTACCCTGCGAACGTAATAAAAACTTGCTGCTTTTAAAGTAATGAGCCTGTAAATGTAATAACTTTCACACAAATGTAATAGCAGTCGCTGACTGATTTATTACATTTATGGGAAGTTATTGCAATTTTGGGTTGGCTGTTGAAAGCTACGTCGGAACACAAATTGCAATGCTAATTAGGAGTGAGCGCTAAGTCAAAATGAACATATCATGATTAAAAACACTTTAATTAACAATGTCAATTTTGTCATGATTCTTTGCACTGATGTTTGAGACTAATTTGCAAGGTTCTTCACAGTACAGCTAAACAGTTTCTCTATGTAAAATGTGGTTGAGTGGGACACGGACTCACAAAATTACAGGAAACGTCATACAATTTAACTTAAAAAAACACAGACAATGCCACCTGGGATAGACCCAGGACCAGTAGGACGCAGGTTCGTTCACTGATGAGGCAGAAGTGTTCTATATGTCCCAATTATTTATTTCATCGTGCTACATACATTGCATAGTTAAGTTTCTTCATTTTCTTTTTTTTTTTTTAAATTTCAGTTAAAAATCTACATTGAGTCATATAATTGCAAACAAAACAGAATATTGACAGAGGGTGGGGTTGTGGGGTGCAACCAAAGCCACTTCAGGTAAACCGAACCTCTGCTTGGCACACGGAGTACAACATCGTGGGGACGCTAAAATAAACAATTAATACACAGGTAACAATATATTTTAAGAGACACATCGGGACACACTCATACCTGGTATTAGTGAGGTGGACGTATGTGACACTGACCCAGAAGGCGAAAGTAAGCGTGTGCAGAAGAAGGACGACAGTAGTGGTGCTTTTCTACTATGCGCCTCTTATTGACCATCATATGAATTCACCCTGCTACAAAAAGATAGCCAAAGAAAAAAAAGTAGTCCACACAGGGCTCTACAGTGCGCCCATTTCACTCGCATTTGCGAACGAGGAAAACAAAACAGTCGCAGATGTGCGAGTGCTTCTTGCAGCACACAATAAGGCACACGGACCTGAGGAGCTAATGAAAGTCTACTAGAAATTAATTAAAACTGCATGAACAGCTCCACATAGTAAAGACGAGCATGGCACATATTGAAAGATTAATCATTCTAAAATATATCTAATAACAAGGCAGCCAATACAACGTTCTAAAATGTATCAAAGGACAAAGCATCCCATAATACAAAATTACGTTATGGTCTATTTTTTTTTGTGTGCTCCTAAATTTTTTAACTTAAGGGCATGTGTGCTCCTGGAAAAAAAAGTTAGTGTAGAGCCCTGAGTCCACAGAACCTTCCAGAACATTGTTTTAATTTAATTTCTGCAGTTTTTCCAACTTGTCCCAAGAACATAACTGTAATAAAATGTAAAAAAAAAAAGATCTGATGAAATATACTCTTGAAAATAAGAACTAACTAGCACTTGGTTTTTGAAGTAGCTTTCCATAAAGATGAAAAGTAAAACAAATACAGAAGATTAGTTTAAATGCCGTTTCTTCAGCAGATTGAACAAGTTCGTAGTGTTGATAGATGTTATTTTAGAAGGAAATGTAACAGACCTGTATGTGGGGCATGTGGAGGACTCTCATTTTGCCTTCTCATATTAAAGTGTCTGAAGATAAATTGAAGAAAAATCAGCTGTAAACCCCCCCCCCACCTCTGATTCCATGATCTCTGTTTTGTCAGATTGTCGATACATTTGGATTCTTCATAATCAAATATTGTTATATCATGCACCCCTAATGCAAACTATGTATTAAAAAAAAAAAGACCTACACTTTGTAAAGTCCTTGATGCACACATAAAAGGGTCAAAACATAAAGTCAGACAACAACTGTCCTCATCTAGATGTTTGCAGCAGACGTTAACACTAAGCCCTCTTTGGTGTGTACAGGGCCCAACACAAGTAATGCATTTGGTACCTTTTCCCAACCACTATACTTAACGGTACGTTTTAATATTTTTTTCCAGCAGTGGTGGTCTTAATTTTTTATTCTCAGAGGTCTAAAAAAAAAGGTCTGAAACATTAAATTTGGTGATCAAAAATGTGCAGCTACCATGTGTAATACATGGCTCTGAAATAAAACTGACAATTTAGCCCAGAGAACCTTCCAGAACATTTTTAATTTAATTTAATAGTTGGTGCAATTTTGCCATCATCTGCCAAGGGCATAAACATGAGGATGTGTAAACAACAACAGTCTGATTAGGCTAAGTGCACTCTTGCAACGTTAAAAACTAAACTGCACTTGGTTTTTGCGGTAGCTTTCAATAAATATGAAAAGTGGGGAAAAAAAAAAAAAAAAAAAAAATATTAATGAGAAAATGCCCGTTCCAAACAGTACCTTCTGGAACAGGTGGCTGGGAATTTAGCAATTTACCATTGCTTGTGTTTTGTCATTTGTGGAAAAGCCAACTGACTTGATGCGTCTGTGCCTCAGTATCCTCCTCATCCAGAGCTGTTGAATGTTCTATGGCTCTGATTACATCAACTTATAGACGATTCTATTCCCTCTCTGCTCTGTGGGATCGTCGGTATGTACTATTGTTGTATCAAGGGGTGTTAGAAAATATTGGTTCTGCAATATATTTTAATATTTAATTTAATCAGAATCAGCTTTCTTGTCATTTGGCATATCACAAAGACATGACCAACAGAATGTCGCTTCGTCCTAGCTCTCTAGACTGAGACTGGACACAGCTGGAGTGTCCAGGACTGGACCCCAATGGCACGTCCGTTTGTCTGACCGCAGCCAAGTGGCCTTTGACACCTTTAGTGCGACCACTGTTTTGTATATAGCAGCACACGGGTAACAAGCACATTTATTATAATGACAGACATCAGAAAACATTACATAGCGATACATTTAAATGGCGTCACAGCCATTTAAAATGTGGGGGTGTTCTAGGTTGTGGCACATGAGCAAAATTTTCTGAGTATCATTGGAAAATTAACGAACAATTATCCATTAATGATTAAATTTTTTATATTAAAAAAGTAATATATGGCCAAAAATAATAACAAAAATGTGTTTTTCTTCAAACATTTATTCAATTCATGAGTCAAAATTATGCGATAAAAAGGATTTTAAAAAAATCACACTGATTTTACAGACACTGTTCTTTTTTCTTACAAAAATGTTTTGTCCATGTCAGGGGAGACGACTAAAAATATGTTCCTCAGGGGGAACATCACTGAAAAAAGTTTGAGAACCACTGGCTTAGGGTAAATGTCACAGAACAAGACATAGTTTATTTAACTTAGTTTAACAAAGGTAACATTTGTTATTACTTACTGGTTGATGACTGTTTAACACCACGAAGAAGAGCTGTTTACATTTCCGGTGAACTGAGGTGCGCTTCATTTATATATGCTGTTGTACCGCCTGGGCAGGTAAACAGTTTAAACCATAGATATTGTAACAGTTGCTTGTAATTGATGTTTGTTTTTGACGCAATTGCTACCGACGGTAACCGTTTATCCTGAAATAAAAAGTAGGTGAGACCAACTCTGTCCGTTTCCTGGATCCAGTAATGATACAATATATAAACTCTGGAAAAAGTGGGGGGTATGAAATCATCTGGTTGGAGAAGTAGGGGTGTCGCAACACCCCCATCCCCCACAGGTGCGACGCCCATGGTGAGTACTACAGTATGATGCTTTTTCTGTTAAATATTGGGACATATATGTTCA
Organism: Siphamia tubifer; assembly: GCA_020466265.1. Classification (NCBI taxonomy): domain Eukaryota; kingdom Metazoa; phylum Chordata; class Actinopteri; order Kurtiformes; family Apogonidae; genus Siphamia; species Siphamia tubifer. The sequence goes on along the minus strand of CM035785.1, from coordinate 9,163,987 downwards.
CTATAACTCTATTTGTTGACATTTATTCAAATGCAGACATGGCAGAGGTTCATTTTTGTGTTTCTTTGTATCTCATCACTTCACATGTTTTTTTTTGTTTTTTTTTTTATTAAATAATGCTTATTTAACACATTACAAAAGCACTTTTTATGGTCTGAAAAAAGCAGATGTAAGTTACTTTGTTGGGATTGTCCAAAAATGTTATGTTAGTTATGAACTAATAGAATTTGAACATTTGAGCAGGAGCTTGTAATGTATGTAATTCATATTTTAACAGAGTAACATTTTGTGAAATAGCATCAGATCATGGTGTGACAGAATAAAATTTTTAGTGTTTGTGCATGATTTGGTTCTTCCATGAACCATGGGTAATGGTGGTTTTAAAACCCACCTGAAAACATTTATGTTTAAACAAGCATTTTAATCCAAGGCTGACTAAAGGATGTTGCCACCCGACTACATAGAGTGCAAATACACTTCAATTACAACGTGATTAAATGTACTTTTTGTCATAACTCCTGTCGCTTTAAGTGTATTTTTTTTGTCTATGCCTGCTAGAAGGATACATTAAGAGTGATCTGAAGGTACTTAAGTCGACAGCAGTAAGTGCATCTGTTCTCAGCTCATATTAGAATGCATTTTCACTTGGGTCTCGGCTAATCTCTTGTGATTGGATCTCGCCTACCCACTCCTTAGGCAAATAAACACATTAATCTATAGCCTAGGCAAGGTCTGATTTCAGTTTTAACAGGTTGGTCCTTGTCTGTTATTTACTGCCTAAGGTGATGTTGTGAATCAATCACTATGTCTACATTGGTTAGTACTGTCATCAGACCAGGGGGTTTCTGTGTGGAGGATGTATATTGTCCCTGTATTATCAAGGTTTCTTTCCTCCAGATCCTCTGGGTTTTTCTCAACATAAATGTACAAGCTAGTCGACTTTTAATAGATATTCAGCTCAAAGCAGAAGCTGATTTTTCTATTTGCAGACAATAAACGTGAACTTAATTGTCAATTATTTTGCTTTTTTATTCTCACTCAAGATAATGCTTTCGTGATGGTTAAATCATTATCTATTTAAAGTGGGTTTTTTTGTTGTTTTGTTTTAGATTATGCTATTACTGCTATTTCCTGTTGTCATTCTAGTGTCTTAATTTGATGTTACTTCTACTATTACTTCTTACTGTGTTTGCTTAAGCGGATGATGTTTGCAAAGCAGAAGGTCCTTCAGTCCATCCCAACATGCATCTGTATTGACACGGTTATAGGAATATGGACATATTTACTATACATATGTTCCTGATCATCTCTAAGGGTCTGTCCCAAAGCGTACCCTCATGGCAATTAGCACTCGTTTTGGAGTAGGGCTGCTCGATTATGGAAAAAAATCATACTCACAATTATTTTGGTGAATATTGAATCACGTTGAATTTTGAGCAGCATTTCCTGAACATATTTTTAAAAAACACTCTCCTGTCAAGTATATCAAAAAATCTTGTAATGTAGTAGTAAAAGGTAAATTGTTATACTGTACTCAACCTTTTGAAAACAAGAAACAAATAAAATACAATATGAATTAGATATACTTCAGTAAATTAATCCAAAGAAAAAACATTAATAACTAAGTCCAAAATAAATGCTTTGATAAATTGGTCCAAAATTAAGTTACTCACATTTGAATGCACTGTCACAACATTAAAAAAAAAGGTTAAATATAGAAAGGCTCGCCAAACATTCTTAAGTCACCGGCCTGGATCTTGACTCTCCACGCATGTGGGGCGGGACGTAACAATTGAGTTGTGTATGCGTGTCTCAGAACAGAAATACCAAATAATCGTTCTCCAATTGTATGAAGTTTGAGATCGTCTTGAGCCAAAATCATAATTGCAATAAAAATTAATTGAGCAGCCCTGATTTTGGAGTCCACTTCAGAATGAGTCACCAATGGTAGGCATTAAGAAATTTCCAACACAATGGGATAGTGATGTCATCAATAAGTGACGAGGCTGTGTATATGACGAGCAGAGGTGGGTAAGTCCAGGTTCATTAAGTCAAAGTCTAACCAAGTATTGGTTCAAACCTGTTCACTGAACACAGGTGATTGCACTAATTATCACATTTACCTGGATTAGGCATTGTGCTCATCAAAATGGGCTGGTTCAATGAACATGTTTGAACCAATACATGGCAGGACTTTGACTCGATGGACCTGGAATTACCCACCTCTGATGATGTGGAAGTTTTGGTTGAAGATGGGTTTGCTGGGGGCTGGGGTGGGCGGGGTTGGGGTTAGGGTGGCGGGTGGATCCTCGTGCCCCGGGCTGCCTGGGTCGGTCTTGGTCCACTGGGGGTGTCGTTCACGGTGGCCCCGGTGGCTCTCTGGGGGTGGCGCCCTGCGGCTCCTAGGGCCTGGGGTGAGGGGTGCCCTGTTGGCTTGGCCCTGCCTTGGCATGATTGCTCTTCTGAGCTTCAGGGTCCTTCATACTTGCATGTTTGATCAGGTCTCGCCAATAAAAGAAGAGTTGATGCTGAAACAGACACCACCATCCTGGTCATTGTTAACGTTACCGCTATACACTGAATCATTCATAAAATCAAAATAGTTGCTCAGGAGATTGCAGCTGTGATTGCTCTGGTGCCATTTTTTCCCCCCATATTTCATTAAAATGTTTACACCAAATTCCAGATTTTTCAAGGTCTGGAAAACATTTCAAAACTCCAGACTTTTTAAGACTTTCATGACTGGAACAAGCACCTTGTCCACCACAGTGAATGAGTGGATGGACACTTAAGTCTAATCACTTCATCCTTTATTCCAAGTAAAGAAATACCATTGACTAGTCACTGTTGTCACTTGGACTCAAAAACATCCTCTAGTGGCTATTATTAGTGAACAGCCATAAAGCTACCAAGGCTTCCCAGAAATTGAAGAACTTTTAATACATTTTCTAGAGTACATAAATCAAAATATGAAGGACCAGGCAGTGAGGATATTCCAGGGTTCATTGTCGTTCTAGGGTTCATTGACCTTCCAGTGAACAAATGAACAGAGGAATGATTACTTAAGATAATTTAAACATAAAAAGACAAATGGCCACTGTATTTAATAAACCTAAATCTCATTAAAATTCTTTACCCAGGAAATGGAGACAGCTGAATAAGTCTAATAAATTGAATACTTACACAAATGAAAGAACTTACAATAGAAATTGTGGATCTGTATCCAACTCAAATCACTAGCTGCTTCAAAACAAAATGAAGAGTGTGTTGGCCTTCATTCAAGGTGAACTGAAGATTTGGATTGTAAAACTTTGGTTCGGTTTGTTTTGCCTTCACAATGTTTGCAGATGTCGACATTCTGTTAATTTCACTCATTTGTGGTTTTGGCCTATTTGTATGAATTGATAGAATGACTGCTTTATTGTCATTTGTCATGTCAACAGCAGAACGTAAACATTTAGCATGTCGTAGCAAGTGATGTTATGTTAAATTCTTTACAAAAACTACTGTTATGACGCTACCACTGTCTCCAAGAATTCAGAAGTTACAGTACAGTGCACAGATAATAGCAGCACATATATGAGATATACTTAGACATCATACATATACATATACATAAACAGGAAAAAAAGACACGAAACATATGAACGTCACTGGCAACCAAAGCAAAACTAACTTTCTTTAACCCCTTCTTGTACCTTTTAAAAGTTCACACTGACCTCAATAATGATGTGAACCCCAGATATGGTGTGCTTTATTTGTTGGAGGTTAAGCCATGGGATAAGAGGGGATTTGGGGTCGCAATCAACTACTGTAGTTTATGTGGTCCATATGTGGATGGTAGGTCTAGGTGATATATCAATTTTCTTGATTAATTTGATATTTTTGTTTCAGCCGACTTATTAGCAAAAATAAATAAATAAATAAATAAAACAAACAAAACAGAAAACTAGATGGTTTTGAGTTGGTGATGTCTTCAGGTCCTGTACTGGATCGTCTTTCACCTAGCTGCTCGGGAAGTGATTATTTCAAGGTTTTACAACCACAACATTTTCCCCAGTAGCACTTGAGACCTTCCAAGACTGCCCTCTTCATGCAGGGAAGTGTCTCGGGACATTAAAAAAACTGTCTGCTGATGAGGGTTTCTGCGTTGACCCGGTTGAATTGTAAGACATTTGAAAAGACCCTAATCATCTACTGGTTTTGCAACCAACTTCTATAGTTAGTGGGCCTAAGCACTCCCATCCCAGTAGACAAGGATGGTGGTTTGTTCTTTTTCCCCACTGGTACTGACTGGGCTCTGCCTTTTTTCTTTACCATTACTTAAAAAGACCTGGAATTTGGAAAACGATACTAGTTTTTTAGCATCACCTCTGCCCAGGTTCAAAGCGATAAAACCTGCAGACACTGATTAGTCAGACAGGTGTCTCTGTGATCCATCGGTGTACAAAATACAGATGCAGAAGTTGACAGTAAGTGTATTGGGACATTAATCTTCAGGCCATAAAACTACACCATGATCAGTCTTACGTGGCCGATACGAAACCTATGAGTTTCAGTTTTCCCCAAACTAATGCCATGGAAGTACCCTGTCGCCCTGCTATGATGTTCAGGTACTGTAAAGTCAGTACCATCTGATCATGGAGATGCTCTCCAACGATACAAAATTAAGTTGAGTTGGTACCAGTATAAATGCAGCATTAGATGAATACCCAGTGGGGGTAGTCCAGCTCTTCTGAGCATCTTCTTGTCCATCTTTGAGACTCGGGACAGTTTCATTGGTGTTGCCTAATGGCTTTGTGTATCAAAGGACAATGGGGAAAAATAACATAAAAATATTCCCCAGCTTGATGACTATACTTTTCATCACCTACACTGAGCTGATGTGATGCCAAAACATCCAGGTCCTGCTTCAGAAATAAGGGGATTTCATTCAGAGTCCTATTCATATTTTTTTGTAAAGTAAGTGGTCTGAAATCCACCTTTCTCTGCAGTAGGTCATGATATTTTCATCATTAGAGTTGGCACTGACTTCACACCACACATTAAATGTCACTAATCAGAACAAAGCAGTTATGAGATGGCAAAAAGATAATGAAATTTAGCTTTAACATTATCCGAACCACATTTGGAAGAATTTTTTTGGTGGTGTGAAACGGATTGAAAGCATAAAGAATGACTTTAAAAGGTCAGTTGTATGTTTTTGCCGCAATAAGACGTATTAGATTTTGAAGGTCATTGAACACAACACACATTTTTGAGCATTGTGTATGCGTTTTGACATTTTATGACTTGAGTTTAGATTGAATTTTTTTTTTTATGACTTCCAGTTTTTTGGTCTGTGTGTGATTTTAAACAACACTTATACATCGGGTGACATGATAAACACACTCAGTCACACCAGTGTTACTCTGTCACAAACTAAAAGGGGCACTGAATATAATCAAGAGTGTAGAAGAAGGGGGAAAAAAAATTTAAAGGCCAAATGTTGTTCTCTCTTGGTAATCAAACATGTGTTTTCACTTTCTTTTCACTCACTTGTAAAATAAATAAACATACCTGTAAAACAAAAATATGCTGTCAGAACATTTTCCAGTTCCTGTGAATGATTTGTCATCCAATAATAATACCTTTCTAGGCCCAGTAGTTGAGTGACAGTAGGAAAGTGGAGAAAACCTTGCAGTCTCCTGGTACTTAAAGCTGTTGACATACTACAAGCTACATCAACAATAGTGAATCTTCATCTCCTGTTGTCATTAAATATTTGGTCATATCCAAACATGAACCGCTGTAACCTCAATACAACTACATGTCCAATAGGCTGCAGAGTCTTTCAAACCAAGCTATTTTTCAGCCGATTTGTGGTAAAATATTAAATTGAATAAACTTTGCTCTCAAATCTCTTGAGATTGTTCCGGATTTGTACAAATCTCATCCCATTCATATTCATGACCTGATGACACACATCTTTCCCTGACAAATCTAAGGGGTTCAGTGCCTTCATTTTCTCCACTTTCTATGGCAGGGGTGCTTAATCCTGGTCCTCGAGGGCCGCTATCCTGCATGTTTTAGATGTATCCATCATCTAACACACCTGATTCAAATGATCAGCCTGTCATCAAGCTCTGCAGAAGACTGATAATGACAGTTAAGAGGGAAAAGTCTCAAACATGCAGGACAGTAGCCCTCAAGGACGAGGATTGAGCACCTCTGTTCTATGGGCAATCTATAATATTAAAATGTGCCATTAAACTCACCAGGGGTTTATCTATATCGTTTTTGGTCATGTTAGACTATGAACTTACCCCAAAGCTGTTTTAGAGAACATAACATTACTGGAAATAGTTGGAGTTTTGCAGGGGCGTCACAGCCATTTAAAATGTAGGGGTGTTCTAGGTTGTGGAACTTGAGCAAAATTTTCTGAATCTATCATGGGAAAATTAATGAACAATTATCCATTAATGGTTACATATTTATATAAAAAAATATATATATATGGCCAAAAATAATAACAAAAATGTGTTTTTCCTTTATTTATTCAATTCATAAGTATGTAATTATGCAAGTAAGTAATTATGAGATAAAAAGTCAAAACCATGAGATAAAAGTTTGAATTTCAAAAATCAGACACTGATTTTACAGACACTGTACCTTTTTTTTCTTACAAAAATGTTTTGTCCATGTAAGGGGAGACTACTAAAAATATGTTTCTCAGGGGGAACATCACTGAAAAAAGTTCTAGAACCACTGTCTTAGGGTAAATGTCAGAGAACAAGACATAGTTTAGTTAACTTAGTTTAACAACGGCATTATTTCTCATTACTTTCAGGTTGATGACTGTTTGTTAACACCACGAAGAAGAGCTGTTTACATTACCGGCGAACTGAGGTGCGCTTCATTTACATATGCTGATGTGCCGCCCGGGCGGGTAAACAGTTTAAACCATAGATATTGTAACAGCCCCGAAATGTTATTGCCATTTGTTTGGCACGATTGTGACCGACAGTAACTGTTTATCCTGAAATAAAAAGTCGGTGAGACCAACTCTCCGTCCTTTTCCTGGATCCAGTAACGATACAATATATAAACTCAGGAAAAAGTGGAGGGTATGGAATCATCTGGTTGGAGAAGTAGGGGTGTCTCAACACCCCCTTCCCCCATGGGTGTGACGCCCATGGAGTTTTGGGGAACTCACATTATTAGTAGAGATCAGTGGGCCTGTTTACATGAAAGTTTTTATTCCTGTTTAATTCAGAATAAAGATTAATTCTGCATTAAATGACCATGTAAACGCCTAATTCCAGTTGAAAATGGTAATTCCGAATTAAACTTGATTCTAAATATAGCCACTGGTTTATTCCACAGACTAAGGCTGAATCTCATTTCTCCCCTTACCTCTTCAAACAGAGCTATATAGCGTAGGGCTTGAAATTCAAGCCCCTATGAATTGGGACACCCCTTGAACACTCACCTACATCATCATGTCTGCTGCTGGATATATATTTTTGCTAATATTTGTATGAAATCGTAGCAGTATGATGCATTGACCACTTTCTCCATGTTTACATGAATAGCTATTTTATTTAATCTGAATTTTAATAATAATAATAATACATTTTACTTGTATAGCGCTCTTCATGGCACTCAAAGACGCTCCAACAACAATAACAGCAAACACAAATTAAAGCAGACAGAATAAAAGTAATCAAACATTAAAAGCAATCTTGAATAAATTAGTTTTTAAAAGGGATTTAAAGGTATTGAGTTTGGGAGGAGTAAGTTCCAGAGGTTTGGGGCGGCTACAGAAAAGGCTCTGTCCCCCCAGTTTCGGTGCTTGGTTTTGGGCGGTGGGGCGAAGAAGTGGGCAGAAGAGGATCGGAGGCTGCGGGAGGGGACATGAGGTGTTAGGAGGTAAGTGAGGTAGGGGGGTGGGGCCTGGTGATGGAGGGCTTTATGGGTGAGGAAGAGGATCTTCAATGTGATTCTGTGTTTGACGGGGAGCCAGTGAAGGTGTTGGAGGACAGGAGTGATGTGATGGCGGGAGTGGGAGTGGGTGAGGAGACGAGCTGCAGAGTTCTGGATGAGCTGGAGTTTATTGAGGTGTTTGGAGGGTAATCCATAGAGAAGGCTACTGCAGTAGTCAAGTCTGGAGGTGATAAAAGCGTGAATAAGTGTTTCTGCGGTGGAGATGGACAGAGATGGACGGATACGGGCTATGTTTTTGAGGTGAAGAAAGGATGTTTTAGTGACCTGTTTGATGTGCTGTGTGAAGCTGAGAGTACTGTCGAATATATATATATATATATATATATATATATATATATATATATATATATATATATATATATATATATATATATATATATATATATATATATATATATATTTTTTTTTTTTTTTTTTTTATGGAGAAAATTACCATTACACGTTGGGACAATGTCAAACTTTATACAACAGTTATCACAACTTAAAGAGTTAATTATGGTGAAAATACTACATATGTGTACTTCCTTTGTAGATACAGCCATTTTTAAAATGATTTGCATTGTATTCTGGGAAATTATTAGTGCCCCTCCATTTGGAGACTGCCTCTGGAAAATCTCAGTATTGACTCCTTCCCCTGTGGTTTAACGTGAATTGAGGCACCCCTACCCCACATGCAAAATTGAGGGGAAGGGCTAAGGAGTGAAATCAGATTCAGCCTAAGACCCCTACTTTGGTTTCAGTGTCCCCATTCTCTGTTTTCTGGTTCCATGCACATTGTGACGATGTCCCAAAACCTCTGTTGAGAAACACTGGTTTAGATGCAAATCATGATATAATCATGTAAGAATATGGGTGGGCGACCCTTCCTTCCAAACAAATGTTTGTGACTACTTAGTCAAGGCTGGGACTGAGTTTCTCTGTATTCCCCTGTTGACACTGGGATTGGTTCAATGAAAAAAAATAAAATCATGGTTTTGTCATTGTGGATGGCATTACCTTGGCCTCTTTAACCACTGGAGTATGTCACTTAATTCACACATGAAACAAGTCTGTACGATGGCTTTCTTCCACCTGCATAATTGGGAACATCCTGTCCCAAAGATATACCGAAAAACTAGTCCATATATTTATTACTTCCAGGCTGAACTAGTGTAACTCCTTAGTGTCGGGTGTCCCAATAACTCTATGAACAGCTTCCAATTAATCCAGAATGCTCCAGTGTGAGCGCTGACAGCAACCAAAGAGAGACAGATCATGTTTATCCAGTATTAGCTTTGCTGCAAGGGCTCCCCACAAAGCTCCCTTGATACATATATCCATCCTCCATTCTACATCAAAGATTCTGTTTGGCATACATGGTGACATTTAGTGGTGAAGTGATGAGTGTAACCAACTAATATCCCTCATCTCATTCTACTCAACAGTGGTTTTAGATGAAAAAAAAAAAATCAGTGTCTGTGTTGATGCCTGTAATACATGGAAATTGCAGAAAAGAAGTTATTCACACAATTTTTCAAATGTCATTGTTGGCTTTTTTATATATATATATATATATATATATATATATATATATATATATATATATATATATATATATATTGTTGAAGAAAATCTTCTAGTCGTGAAATTATGCTGGGCTGTGGTAGTCTATACTTTTAACTAAAATATACACTGTATTACAAATAGTAACAGGTGCTCGGGTGGCACAAAATAGCTGCAAAGACAGACTTTGGTCCAGACAAGTGTTTATTTGCAAAATACAAGTTAAACACTCCGTGAGGTTTGTCTCGAGACACACACACACACCGTAAGGTAGAACCCACACTGATACTTATACCTTTTCTGGGGCCTAGCTAACCACACCCCTAGGCCCCTCCTATCTTAGCTAACCACGCCCCTAGACCCCTCCTATCTTAGCTAACCACTGTCAATCATTCCGCCGGTAAGTTTTTTATTCTTGCTCTGTCTCCGCTGAATGTTTTTTTAACGTACAGTGGGACGGGTTTCTTTTTTGATCGTCCAGATTTACGCCCCCTGGCGCCGTCCAGTCTAGTCGTTTTTGACGTTATGACAGATAAAGGAAAATAAAGGAAAATAAAGGCTGGTACCGTACAGTCTAGTTGTTTTTGACTTATGACAGAAAATAAAGGCTGGTGCCGTACAGTCTAGTTGTTTTTGACTTATGACTGACAAAGAAAAAAATAAAAGACCCCTTGCAGCTGTGGTTTTCGATCCATTCCTCATGTCTCAGGATCCACATGAGCAAGGTGTATCACGGCCTTTGACCTCACAACCCCCCTGTATTCTGACATTTTAAATTTACCTGGCGCCACTACATTTTTATCTGTTTGCTTTGCATTTTTACAACCCTTTTGCTGTAGTCAATCATTTGCCCCTTCCTGCAGCTGTGTTTTGTGATGTTACATGTATTAATGTTTTAATACTCAACAATATATATATATATATATATATATACACACACACACACACACACACAGGACACATTTGCCGACATTTTCAATGTCAAACAATGGTTATTGAGTGTCACTAGATTTCTTTTTCTCTTTATTTACGTTAAGTTCGAGCAAATATCTTATATTGGTGATGGAAAGTTGAACTGCTGTGTAGTCTTTTCCATCAAATCAGAAAAATCATAAATTACATTCAGGGCTCCACTCTGTGGTCGCTAATGCTTACATGAAAATGATGTTTCATGCTTTCCAAAACACTTTTATGATTTTAGCCGAATCAATGCTAGCATCTTGGAATATGTTGGTGTCATCAGAATAGAAACTGATGTTCAAAGCTCACCTCGTTCTTTAGACACATAATGTAAACTGAACCATCTGAATCAACTCCACAGCATAATAGGTCCCCCACAGAACACAGACACAAAGCATTGTGGGTAATGGCCTCATCCTACCCTTTTTTCAACCTAATGGACTTGGAAACATCAATCAACCTTTTTGCTTTCGACAAGGTGATGGTTGTTTAAATAGTATCCATATTTAATAGTTGTGTAAAGATAATTAACATTACTGTATCTATATTTTAGGTATTTATTGAAATGCAGGCATGGCAGAGGTTCATTTTTGCTTTTATTTTTTATTATAATAATGTTTTTTGAAGCATCCTAAAAGGGTTTTACTTCCTGAGAGGCAGATGTTAGTTCCTTTATTGGGATTATACAAAAAATAATGTGACAATGCTTGTTGTTAACTAATAAAATAAAAGCATTTGAATAGAATCTTAAACTGCAAAGTCTGTAAAAGGTACTTTTTCATAGAGGAAAAAAATTTTGATGACGTATTTGCTGTTTTGATTAAATGAAAATGACCTTAGTGTTTGTGCATATTTCTGGTGTAATTAAACTCTGTCATGAAATAATTAAAAAAGAAACAAACAAAAAAAAATTAACCATCTCGTAGTATATTCTGTTGATCCGTATCGCGACATTTTTACCAATACACACCCCTATGTTAGAGAAGTGAAATGCTACTCCCTACATCAGTTGAAAGGCTAAAAAAAAACATGCAGCTGAAACTGTTTTAATCATCCAGTCCCTGTTTATAAAGTTAAATCCAGAAGGAGACTTTTTGGTATTGGCCGGAAGGTGTAAAATAACACTAATTCTAAGGTAATTAAAGCAACAATTCTAATTTTCTGGAGATTATTCTGTAATGAAAACATAATTGTGCTATTATATTAATTTTGGTAAACTACTAACACAGTGAATACTAAAACAGTTCTAATGGGCCTGTATAATCCCTGTTGATTAATTTCAGAGTGCAGGTTTACTTATGTTCCCAGAGTTTCAAGATATCGTTAAAGAAGTGGTACTTTTAATCTTAAAAGTAGAAGTACCTTTTACTTTTAATTTTAAAAGTAGAGACGTTTTAATCAACCTCAACCTAAAACAAGAGCTGGTTTCAAAGCAGAGAAGTTTTTTTTTAGTGTTCAAACTTACCTTTTTGATAAAGCTTACAGTTAGGGCAGCCTCAGAAAACCTTGAACTATTTGTAAATGATCCTTCTATAGCTTTGATTTACCGGGGGACATTTGATGTGCTCCTTTCTTTATTCATTTACACAGTATGTCACCTCTTTCTATTCTGTCCCATATTTTCTCTGTCTGTCTGGCAGGAATCTGTCCAGAGTTGCGTGTTTCTGATTTAGTGTGACTAGCCCTTCCAACCTACCCAGTGTTTATTTTCACGTTGCTGTGTCGGTGACAGCCAGGGCTCACCTCATCCGGGTGAAGCAGACGGCGACTCATCTCAAGTACTGCCAGAGGCTCTTTCCATTAAAGGGAGTTTTTCCTTCATGCTTTTGCTCAGCGTTTGCCTTCAGGAGATTTGTCAATTTTTTTTCTTTTTCTTTATAATATTATAAGGTCTTGACTCGACTGTGTTTTCTGCTTTAACATGATTTTTTTTGTTGTTGTGATCTGGTACTGTACAAATAAAATTGAACTGTAGTGAATCGAAATAGACGAGTCAGCTCTTCCAGTCCTAAGCTTCAAAAAGGTAGGATGTACTGTCAGGTGACGGAATTGGTTAGCATTCTATTTTACTAGTGTTCATGCAGCACTTGTCCACCATATTGTATATTCATATACACAGTTGTTCGTGCATGAACACATTCATTCACTCCCATGACTACAATTATTGTTGCTAATCTGTCACCCCCTCCGCATCCCTCTCTCCCAAACTAATTCAACCTGGACAGCCCACACGTTAGCTAATCCAACTCTGGCATTTACATTTAGAATGCTTTTGCTTTATCAAATCATCCCAACATTGTGGTAAATTCACTTTCCCTAAATCCCCTTAGAAGAGGAGATTAAAATGGTGGAGCAAGGCAGGTCAGGGGGAAAATAAAAGCAAATTGAAAGGTGCTCATTTGTCAGCTCGGCAGCTTTCATGGAAGCCTTATTGTGTCAAAATGTAATTAGTGCTCCTCAGAAAACGGTTTCGAGTGGCTGCGGTGGTCTCAGTAATTCCAGGGGGCATTCACGGTGCCAGTGGGACACGTAGGCTGTGTCAAAGCCTAATGCTTTTCTTTTGTACAGCCCATCGACTGTCCTCACAAACCCAATCAACGAGATATAATTATGGGCATCCAATATTGAAAATGGTTCGCCATGAATACTTTTATAAGAGATGCTGCTGACTTATGATCTTATTCATATGCTATCAGTTTCTTGCACTTCTCAGACATCACCTCCAGCACACACACACACAGACACAACACTAAGCTGTAGGGTAATGGATAGACCAGGTGAAATTAGAGGTGTCACTCTGGTGCTAAACATTAGGCAATAAAAGTGCTATTCCAATTTGGTGAGCACTGTGAGGTCCAATAGCACTATAGATAAGGCTGAGGATGTGTTTAATGTATGAGGTCACACAGGGCTGTATACATGCCTACATTCTGCTTCACAATGGCAATTTATGGACAATCGTCATAGAGAAGGGATTTTAAACCCTCCATGGGCAAAATTCTCAATTTTTTTTTTTTTTATAAGTTTCCTTTCTATTATGAGAAGAAAAAAAAAAAGAATTCCCAATGCAGTAAATTGTTCTTAAAATACAATTGAACTATTGGAGTCTATACTGTACTTACCTGGATCTGTGGAAGTACAATTGCAGATAAGACGGCAGAAAATAGAGCCATGGTTTCAAAAAAGGATTGTAAGAAAGGGAAGGATTTCAGCATTAAACAGCCTACATGTAGTATTTTTGTTTTTAAATATGAGATAAAGACCTAAAGCTATCATTGGCGTGTACAGAATAAAGAGCTCTAAAGTTCGGTCAAATACACTGATGTATTATATTTATATGAACTGTGAAGGAGCCATTTCCTTTTGTCATTTCTGTTCATTTGTTTTTCTTTTGAGTCTTTGCCCTCAAAAGGTCAGAGTTCACTATAAATGGGAAGGTGACCTGGAGCAGGTGTGGCTGATTAGAAGCAAAGCCTTTTACCTTGGCTGTCAGACTGTGACTCACCTGACTTATTGATCTCGATTTTCATTTTATTTAGTTTTTTGGCTAAAGGATTGTCTTAGGAAAAAAAAATTATGAATCATAATTAAAATATATCTTTATGGCTTACAAGCGGTTGAAACGAATTAACCTTCTTTGAGTCTTTCCATTGTCTTTTCATTACTTTAATATCACAAATATAGTTTACAATTAAAGATAATTACAAAGCCAAAAGTCTTTTGTCTCATGTGAGTGCATGCTGCCTGGGAGGCTGCGTGGCACTGACTAGCTCCCCCCAGACAGTCTTTTTTTTTTTTTTTCCATGTTTGACCCCTCCTCCTTCTTGGCTTTAAAATGGATTGTACTTGTATAGCACATTTTATACACCACTTGGTGCCCAAAGCGCTTTACAATTCCTCACATTCACCCATTCACACACACTCATACACCAGTAGACGGCTGCTGCCGATACACATGGCTTTGGTTACGTGTAACTTTCTGTTTGGGGGTGTCTTGTAATGTAAATTACCCCATCCCTCTACACATTCCTCAGAGCCTGTCTAAGCACAGACTCGATCACAGACCCAGACTCCAAGGAGTACAAATATTAAGATATATATCTGATATTATTGTAATTTCTACAACAGGAGCTTTATATGGTTGTATTTTTTGGAAACTATTGAAAAGAGAAAAAAAAAAGCAAGTATTTTTTCAACAAACTCTGGTCTTTTTGTTGTCTGATCACACCAACAGAGTAACAGGTGTCCTTGGTCACCACCAAATAACGACAAACAATTGGACTTCAACACAGAATAAATTGTCACTTCAAACTGCATTGGCATATGGGTGAAGTCGAGGGAAGGTTAACATCTGGTTTAAAAAAATTACGATAATAACAATCTACACCAAACTTATGTTTTTGGGTCGGTAAATCTTATATTTTTGGGAAAATATATTTCGAAATGGGGGAAAAAAATGTGGGGAAATTTGTTTTAAGAGTGTGAATGTTTGGAAAGTGACAGTTTTCTGCTGTCATTCTGCATTAATTTTAGAAACTCATAAATAAACCAAAATACATTGGTATTTGACTATTATATCATTTATGTTGTATTCTAAACACACAATGTTTAAAATGTATAAATGCATCTATCCAAAATACATTTGAATATACTGTTAAAGTATGTAATATTCAGCATAATTAATGTCTGAAATAGATAATTTCTAAAAAAAAATAAATACCAAGGAGCACTGTTGTTTATGTTGTAAATACAAAAAGTACATGGTGTTGATCATTGAAATAAATGTTTAAGTTGATATATTCCCGAATGGAGTTTGGGCCAACCAATATAACATTTATGAATACTACTCCATTCCAAACTATTGACACCACTTAACAATAATTCCTCTGATATTATATTATGTACAGTTTATATATATATATATATATATATATATATATATATATATATATATATATATATATATATATATATATATATATATATATATATATATATACCGTAAATTCTGGACTATAAGCCGCTACTTTTTTCCCAAACTTTCAACCCTGCGGCTAATTCAGTGATGCGGCCAATTTATGTAATTTTTCTAACTGCCGCCAGCAGGGCTCGAGTAGAAAAGGTAAGATTTAGACCGGTGGAATATATGCGTCAAGGAAGACTGAATGAAAAAGGAGGGGCGGAACAAACGCGGGGTGACGGGTTTAAGTGGGGACTGGTGAAGGTGAGGGACAGATAAAACAAAGGTGAAGAGGGGGTAAAAAGTTGCTTAAAGAAAAACCCGCGGCGGTGTGTGAGAGAAGACAGAGGCTCGACCAGACCCTGTAGATTTTTTTTGCACGTTGGCATCATTTTCCGTTCATTTTGCCGGCTGTGATTTTTGGACTGTGGACTTTAACCCTTGTGCGGTCCTTCGGGTCAAAGAGACCCGGTGGTTCACAAATGTACCTTTTTATACGTACTGGAGAATGCCATTGCTTACTACTGAAAACAGTAATATATCCTTGGGGGGTGGGGTGATGAGTCTATGGAACTGAACTTTGGAATCTGGGTTTTTAAGACCCAATTGTTGGACACAGCCAGTGTGAAGGACCTTCGTAAAAGGTTTGGGTTAGTTTCATTCGCGGGACTTGAAGTCGGGTTTGGGTTAATTTTGTGTTTGTGTTACATGTTTTAATGTGGGCACATGCGGCTTATATACAGGTGCGGCTTGTGTATGTACAAAATCGGTTTTCCTCTTAAAATGTGGTGGGTGTGGCTTATAATTAGGTGCGCTCTATAGTCCGGAAATTACGGTATATATATACTGTTATTCTCTCCACATAGTTTTATTCCTTCTGTATATATACTTTTTCTTTTTCTCAATATCTGTGTTTGTATACATATATTATTTATCTATATGTTTCTTCTCTTGCTCTCCCTCTATTGCTCTACATTGCTGGCTACTGTAACATGTGAATTTCCCAATTGTGGGATCAATAAAGTCTATCTTATCTTATCTTATCTTACAGAGAATCTCAAAAATTGTTGGAAGGAATGCTTCTTGGACTCTAAACAAAGGTTTATTTTTTCTCGTTTGGAAACAGATTCATAAAGTAGTTGAATGAATGAATGAATGAATGATTTTTTTCGAACATATGCAAAGTGCAACAATAATCCATACAACAATAATAATAATAACAATGACATGTCCAAAAAGGAGTAGGATGAAGCGTAATGACTAGGAAGAAAACTCCATGGCTCTCTCTTTTATTAAGTATTAGACCTTTATTTTCATGCCATGGGCATATGTAGATCTTAAAAACAGCTTCGACATGTTTACGCTTCAAGTTTCATCAGGAAAGCTGCAGATGAAAATAAAGGCCTTTTGAAGTTTAAAGAAAGTAATTTGGAGGGTTGTTCCTGTGTGTCATCTACATAGAATCCCTTTAAAGTTAAAGTGAATATGATTTTCCAGATGTTGTCAATAGTGACACACATCATCTGAAATTTAAAAAAAAAAAAAAATGGTAAGATGTGAAAATGTGAATTTAGAATGATGCAAGGGTTTCACTCTGAAGGAAAAAGCTCCACAAACTAGCAATGATGAATGTGGTTGCTTTGACAGGTCAGGTTTTGAGTCGGAGATACTGTATACACTTTTTTTTTTTTTTTTTTTAATAAGAGATGGTCAAATATTCTGAAAATAAGAGCCAGAGAGAGATATGTGAGATCTTAGAAAAGCTACTGAAGGACATTTTGATAGCTGCTTCTAACATTATGTCAATATGAAGTGAAAAAGTACCTTGCCGTTAACGTCTACTAGCTTATGCAGCACTCAAATGGAGACAGTTTTTAAGGCTGTAAGTGCAGTTAGATGGACGCTGCCCAAAGACGCTGGATCTTAGCAATGAAAAACAAACTGAATAAGAGTGAGGTTAAAGCAAAAGAAGCAGAAAACTGAAGATGAATCATGTCATGTACCGTTATTAGTTTTTCTCTGGGGTTTGGTTTGTCATTTGATGCTTTAACATCAAGAAGTGTGTGTGTGTGTGTGTGTCAGTCAATGCTTTTTTGAGTAAAACTGTAAAAAATAGTTTTGCTTTTTCACATTTGGCATTCGACATGTCATATATTCCAGGGAATAGGGAATTATTTTTCTCTCATATGAAGGGAATTTATCTTGCCAGAATTGGGTACCACAGGTGGTCCAGAATAGATCCCATTAAATTTTAGTGAATACAAGTCAAAGGTCAGAGTTGCTAACAATGTGTGTTCAAATTGTTAAGAGATGGGGAAAATGTGTGCAAAGCTACTTGACCAATATCTGTGAAATTTTCAGAAAAGGTGCAAGGAGTCCAAAATAGATCCCATTAAATTTTTGGTGAATATCTGTCACCAAAAATCTGTTTTCACAATAATCAGAGACAGGGCATATCAGGATTTTCCTTATTTATTCCTGTATACTCAGGTTTGCATATCTTCTTTCTGCTTTCACTCTTGATGTGCATTGACTTCAGAACCTTAAAGGACAAAAACTGAAGTCGTTAATGCCCTATCACAAACAGTAATGCGTTTATTTCTTGTGTTGTAGGAAATTAAATGTTGTTTTAAATTCATTCATGTTGAGCTGATTCATTAACTGATCAGCTTATATTAAAATATATTGACTCTGAAAAGCAGGTTTGGTGAAATACAGACATTTGAAAAATTAATCACTTGACTAAAACTCTGCTTTGACTTGACTGACTTGAGACTTGAGGGCTAAGACTTGTGACTTACTTGAGACTTGCATGTATGGGACATCTCTTAAATGACATAAAAATTACCACCTTAATGAATGCCATTTATGTCACTTTTACCTAGAAATTGCAGAGTAATTGCACTGGAAACTGCATGGAAATTGCTTGTAATACAGTGTAAATGGTTACAAAAGCCTTATTACCATGAAATCGCATCTGTAATATAAATCGTTACCAATGAACTTTACTGAACAGACATATTTTGGTAATGAACACGAAAAACTGAGGAGTCACTTAAGAGCAAAAAGAGCTAGTACTTTAAGAAGTGCCAGAATTCCCATCACTATGAAACAGTGACCTTATCTATTGGTGAACTGTATGACGTTAACGCCTCTGTGATGAAGAATTGGCTTTTACACAAAAGAGTCAGTGTGTATGGGCTCATAATTCATGTTCATGAAGTAAAAAACAGTTCCACTAATGATGAAGATGACCCCCAATGTCTGACATATCATTGTGTCCTTGAGTAAGATAGTGTTTTATTAAAGAAAAAAAAAAAAGGTTTTCTGCAGGGTTTTTAAAAAGTGATAAATTAAGAATGCAAAGTTTAATGGCCATTAAAAGTATTACATTTAGTCAGAAGTTTTTATTTATTTATTTTTTAAATGACGTATTAGTTTTTTTTTTTTCCCTTTTGAACAATGTTTTCCATTTTGATTAAATGAAAAATCTCACTTGTAAAGTTTGCATACGTTCTTCGATTGCAGGTAGATTTAAAACTAATATATGTTACACGTATGGCTCTGGTGTAAGAGTCGGCCGGCGGATATATTGGGACAATTTTTTAGTTTTTGAAGTGTATTGCCATCAGCTGATTCACATATGGTTTTCTTGTAAACCACATAGTTTACTCACAATGTTGACGTACAGTATATACCCAAACACTCAACATACTGTCGTGAAAAACAATACAATACACCCAGATTTATTTATTTTTAAACATTGTTTTTGTACTGTTGTTTACACTTTCCATATTTTACGAGTTATTTTCACTTGTTTTACACTGTGCACAATATTTTACTTGTTTGTTACTTGAATTGTTTTAAATATTTTATTTTATACAGGTTGTTTAAAAAGTGTCTTGGTGCTTTTAGTTTTGCAAAAAATACAAAGATATTTTTATTTTGGACATTACTTGATTATTAGAGGGTCAAGGTTCATACAGTGTACAATTGTTGATATATTTTAATATTTTGTTTTGTATTACTACTACAGTAGCACAATACTGAATTTCAAAGTGAAAATGGCTCTCCTAAAATAAAAGTGTAAACAGCCATAAAGTATGTATATATATATTTTTTTTTTGGTGTCGTAATATTTGTTGGTTAAAAGTTAAAATTTTTGTTTTGTTGTTGTAAGTAAAGAAGACGTATCTGACAGTTATCATTTGACTCTGTGTGTGTGTGTGTGTGTGTGTGTGTGGGGGGGGGGTATTGGCTACAAAAATCTGAAAGTTGTACAAAAAGAAAAAGGATTAAATGGTTGTAAATTCAACTTGAAGATTGGTGTAAATGCCCTGGAAAAAAAAAAAATCACCCCCTTCACCTTCATGATTTTTTTTTAGTTAGTTTTGAAAATGGATGGATGGAGAAGTGTTTAGTTTCATTAAGGACACCTGCTCATGGTCATGTAAGTACTGAAAAGCCTGAATCTCTCCAAAAAACCTCTAGCCTACCCCGGTTGCCATGTTTACATCACCACTGATTGGTCTTGGAGTCGACAAATAACTATGATTACTGCAGTGGTTTGACCTGTGATTTGTGCCATTTGTGCATTGGTGGATTGTTGTGCAGTACAAGTGGCATAAACATAATTTATCACAAGCAACAAACAAAACAGCTGCTCTCAACCAACTGCAGCTTTTACACATTTTGCCAATTGGCCCAGAACCTCCTGATGAATAACACAAACACTTAAACTGAATAGAGGGGAAGTGTTACATCTTGTAAACCACATTCCCACTGTGAGAATACGTCTGGTTATTTACCCAACTTAAGCCGTGAGCCTTCGTGAAGGATCTGCGTCTATTGTTTGAAGTTTATTTCACAGTTGTGCTCATGAGTTTACATGCCATAACAGATTTTGTGATTCTTGGGATATTTTTCAGACAATATGAATAATAATGAATAAATAATAAAAAAAAAAAAAAGTTTTTACTTTACTCGTGGCTAGTGGTTTGGTGAAGTTGGTTAATATAAAAAATGTGTTTCCTCTTTTTAAATCCTATTAATAACAGAAACGATCCAAATTAACCTGATCAAAAGTTTACATACCCTAGTTCTTCATCCTCACCCAAAATATAGACTCACTTTATTATGAAATCAGAAGGTTTTACTTGCAAGCATGGGTGTCACACCCAGTGGGGGATGGGGGTGTTGCGACAACCCCACTTCTCCAACCAGATGATTTCATAGCCTCCACTTTTTCCTGACTTTATATATTATATCGTTACTGGATCCAGGAAACGGACGCAGAGTTGGTCTCACCTACTTTTTATTTCAGGATAAACAGTTACTGTCGCCACAATCGCGCCAAACAAACATCAATAACATTTCGGGGCTGTTACAATATCTATGGTTTAAACTGTTTACCCACCCGGGCGGCACAACACTCATATGTAAAAGAAGCGCACCTCAGTTCGCTGGGCGAAATGTAAACAGCTCTTCTTCGTGGTGTTAACAAACAGTCAACCAGGAAGTAATGAGAAATGTTGCCGTTGTTAAACTAAGTTAACTAAACTATGTCTTGTTCTGTGACATTTACCCTAAGACAGTGGTTCTAGAACGTTTTTCAGTGATGTTCCCCCTGAGGAACATATTTTTAGTCGTCTCCCCTGACATAGACAAAACATTTTTGGAAGAAAAAAGAGGAACAGTGTCTGTAAAATCAGTGTCTGATTTCTTTAAAATCCTTTTTATCTCAGAATTTTGACTTTTTATCACATAATTTTGACTTTTTATTTAATAATTTTTACTTTTTGTCTCATAATTTTGACATAATTGAATAAATGTTTAATTGAGGAAAAACACATTTTTGTTATTTGCGGCCATATGACTTTTTTAGCATAAAAAATTTAATCATTAATGGATAATTGAACGTTAATTTTCCCATGATAGACTCACAACCTCGAACACCCCCATATTTTAAATGGCTGTGATGCCTTTGCTTGCAAAGAATCAACTAGATACACAACCTTTAGTGTAATTCTAGCAATATTCTGCCTTTAACTAAGGATGTTGGTTATTTGTAATTGTAATGTAAGCTGTAATTGAGGCAAATGGGGACAAAATCTGATTAAAATTTCACTTATTTTTCTCCAGATATGTCAAGTGGTTGATGTTGTTCCACATTTTGAAGGAAACATTGTAGATTTAAGCATCAACATAACTTTTTACGTGTTATTTTACTGGTCTGGCCCTTTTCAGATCATATTGGGCTGAATATGGAACTGAACTAAAATGAGTTTAACTCTTCTGTTCTAACGTATCAAAGGCAATAACACAAGGAATGTGAGTCAAAAAACACCTTATTGTGGCTCCTCAACAACATTTCATATCCAAAATCTTCATTATTTTTGTCTTTGTCAGTGATGGCAATATATGAACAGGATGTATGCTGGCAGAATAAGCTTTATTATTTTGGTCACGCAGTTGCAGGATCAGCATTTCCTTTCTTTCTCCGATCTGCATGTTACTGTTTTCAAAGTCTCCCTTCCAACACGAAAGAAAAGCATCTCCATGTGACGACTACATCCTCAGATACACATCTTATTATGCGGTTTTCCTTTGTAGGGATTTAGTCATTTTAACAATACAACATACTTCTCTTGCACACATTTCCACCAAAACAACTCCTCTTCCTCTTACTATTTTAGAAAGTCCTGCACTCACAAAATCTAAGTCTTACAGAGTGTATTTTTTTTTTTTAATTATTTGTAGTCCAAATATTACTTAAAATAAGACAAAACTACCTCCTGTAAAGAATACCTTTTCAGTCAGAGCTAAAAATTTTTTTAGACAACAGATCTGGAAAATCTTGTTGCAAGAAATCTTACCAAGATCATTTTCATTTGTTCTATTGGCAGATTTATTTATTTTTGCTTAAAGGGATAGTTAACCATTTTTCACATGAATTTGTATGGTGTCTCCGTCTCTACTCGGGCATTAACGACTTCAGTTTTTTTTTCAAGTCGACTTATCTATCAATAAAATCCAAGTCAAGTTTGAGGGGTCATGATGATGTCATCACATTGTCAGTGGAGAAACAATACTGGCTAAAAAATGATCCGGACACACCACTGTCCAGCAATAAGCAACTTGTATTAAAGTTTTGGGGAGGACCGGTGATGGTCACGCACATACACTAAATAGTATAGTATATGGCTGCAAGACTGGAATATGCACTGACCTCAAGCAATGTTGACTCCCCCTCTGTGGGGTTAAAAGATTGGAAAAAAAAACAAAAAAAAAAAGAATGAATAGAAAAATAAAAAAACAAAAACAAAATGCAGACAAATTACAAAACGAAAAAAGGAAAAGAAGAAGGAAGGAAAGAAAACAAACAAACAAACAAAAAAACCTCTATTTGTTACCTACTTTCCTATCTACTCATTTGTTTTTTGTGTTCTGTTTCGCTTTTTGTATATATATGTTTAGTACTTCAGTTATTTATTATTGGTATTATTATTATTATTATTATTATTATTATTATTATTATTATTATTATTATCATTTTTGTACTATGCACTCTATTGCTATAAGATGAATTCATGTTAATGGGGAAGTGAAGAAGGGGTAGGATTAAATAAGCTTATGCTTCATCCTACTCCGTTTCGGACATGTCATTGTGTAGTATTATTATTATTGCTGTTGTATTGATTATTGTTGTATTGATTATTGTTGCACTTTGCACAAGTTCGAAATAAATCATTCAAATCAAATCAAAGTTCACTGCATTGTTTTTAAACCAAACAAAACAAAGGCTAAAACCTTAAGTTTTCTTTTAAATTTAACTGCACAACATCAGTAGGGTGAACATATGTCTACATATTATCATACATATTATTACCAACGGCTCTAAAACCAGACTGTCCAGACGTCTGTCATGCATCCTCACTTTTTACATAAAGTGCAAAAAGTTTAAATCAGCGACCACCACACTACACTGCCCACATCATGTTTGGGAAAAAAAGAGCATGTTGTCTGCGCTGCTACTCACACTTTAGCTAGCGGATGTCTCTTCAGATGGCCATAGCATTTTTTTTTCATCTAAGGTGAAGTATTTCCACACATACGGTGTGTGTCGGTCACTCTCTTGTGTTTTGTCAGACTCAGTTTTACCTGCAGCAGCCATTTCTTGTTTAGTTCTGACTGGTCTGTGTTTACACGCTGAGGGAGAGAGAACTTGTGCTACGGGAGTCGACGATTCTGTTAATGCCCTCGTCTTTACTCTGGTGCACCCACTGTGACTTAGCCCCGACGGTGTCTTGTGAGTTTGAGTTCTTGGCAACAAAATATGTTTTTCTTCTCAAAACAGTATGTGTTATAATGAGTGATTTATTTGCATAACCACACCGTCATGAAATAAAAGCTCACACCTTGTCATTGGAGCTACTTTCTCTCAATAGCGATCAATGCACGTTGTCACTGTTAACAGCTGTGCGCCTTAGGAAACTACTTTCATCAGTTGTTCGGCAGTGTTTCCTGCTGTGACCTGCAGGAAAAAGACACTTGGTAGGATTCTGATTTTTGCAATGTGAACACTTGTAATAAAAAAAACCCCTCTTTAAACATGAATACATATATTTAACCTATAAAAAACCCAGTGTTTTTTGTTATATTTTGTACTTCCAAAGTACTGAGTACAGTAAAAACTTATTTTTAGAAAATAGAACTGGAAAATCTTATTTAAAGACATTTTACTAAGATCACTTTCACTTGTTCCATTGGCAGATTATTTATTTATTTTATCTTAATTCTTTTGCAAGAAAGAGTAATACTACACAGGTCTGTCCCATTGTCCATAGCATTCCCAAAATGTATCCCATGGAAAAATCTTGTTGAAGAGCCCTGGTTTAAAAGTCTGAAGTGAGCATCCATGTGTCTACTCTTTAATTTCTTCTAAGCATGTCATGGATTTACTGTTATACTGGAAAAGTGTATTTTTCTCATTCCTCATCCAAATATTTCATCACACTTAAAATGAGACATAATCACCTGAAGATTAACTTGTGTCTACTTAAGAACAGATTTTCACACGATTGAAGATTTTTTTTTTCTTAATTTAAGCAAAAATAAATAAATAATGGAACAAGTGAAAATGGTCTTGGTAAGATTTCTTGAAATGACATTTTCAAGAAAAATTGCCTAAAAATAAGTTTTTATATCTCACTGAAAAGTTGATCTTTGGGTGATTATGTCTGATTTTGAGTGAGACGAGATAATTTAACTAGATAAAATACATTTGGTAGGATTTGGATTTTTTTTTTTTTTTTATGTGAACCCTTGAAATAATAATAAAAAAAATGCAGACATTAAACCATAAAGACAGTGTTACATTTTATTAGTACTGTAAGTTATTTATTGACAATATGTCTGGAAAATCTTATTTCAAGATTTTATTTCTTTTTGCTTTATTCAAGCAAAAATATATTGTAATATAAATTTTTTACTTGTTTCTTCACTGATATTTTTTTTTGCAATGTATGGATATTAAATGGGCTTTGAAACGGGCATTAAATTCTGTTCAATGTAGTCTTAAGAAACAACATGAACAGTCTTAAATCTAAGTGGTAGAAATCTATAGAAAGCCTGATGGTTCCTATTGAGCACTGATAGGAAGTCATATATGGACTTTAATTTAATTAGTTGATTTATCCTGCAGTGAAAGCACCGCTCACTTCTATTGGCAGATTGATCTCCTGCATCAAGGCCACGGGACTCTAACATACCGGCACAACCTGACAACTTCGCAAATTCAACTTGTTATTGATTCTTGATAGAACACGCTGGCGAGCTCCAGGGACATAGACCCTGTTTTTCCACAGAACATGTTGGATCAGAAACGTTCTTGTTCTTGCACTTGTAGCTCAGTGCATCGTGTCACGGCCGTACGCATCAGCACCAGGCCTCTGCACTTTTCCTCTCATCGGTTTAATGTTTTTCCACCTTCTCTGGACTCTCACTCTCCAAAGTCTGTAATATAATTGAGACGTCCGTTTCCAGATGGCAGATTAAAATGAGACAATATGTGAGATTCAGAGGAGAGATAAAAAACGCAGCTAATAGTATAGTCTAAGTGCTCTTATTTAATGATACCTTGATTAGCTGTAGTTTTTAATGGATCTGCCACTTTATAATAGAGTGTGTCAGCTGGTAAAATTTTATATCAATTTGAAAATATTAATATCATTACATCTTTGTTATTTATATATCCACTCATCATTTATCCTATCACTCAACAATATTCAACATTTATCGTAACATGCAAATAGTACAATGGATTTACAAGTCTCTAATACAGTTGGGTGATTGTCGTGAAACTAAAGAAATCAGTGGCTAAATATGAAATAAATTATCGATCGATATAGATATCATTTTTTTTTTTTTTTTTTACTGTAGAGGAAATTTTTTTTTTTTCTCCTTTCACACTAGGTCATTTCAAACATTTTACTTTCATTTTCCACTTTTTATACATTTTCTGGGAAAATTGTCATTACTGAAATGTAATTGACCAACATTTCTGGTCTTTGAATTACAGAAAAACATGGCAAACACAGAAATAAATTAATACAACTACAAGTACATTGTTATATGTCAAAGGTTTCATTAAGTGTTGGTTTTTATTGGTTATTTTAATAATGAATAATCATAATATTTCAAGAAAAGATTATGTCCAAGAGTTATTTTCATTACTGCAATATATTTGAGAACTGTATTGAAAAGCTATAGGAATTTGAATATGATCTGAAACTACCCACAATGCATCTGTACTAAGAGAAGATCCAAGATGACTACAAGGTGAGTTATCTTTATTTTATGCTCCTGTAAAATTTTAGGATTTTTCTCATAGCTGCATGAATATGACAACACTGATTCTCATTTTTTAGCTCATCTGGACACGCTTCGTCCATCGTCGTTGTCCACAATTCACTAAAATCACTTCTCCTCCCTCAATTCTCAACAGATTTAAATTCTGGTTGATTCATTAGATAGATCTAAGCATTAGGCACAAAACTTATTACTTTGTTTGTCAAAATTAAAATTGTAAACATTGTGCATTTTCCAGTCTGGCTCTAAAATCACTTCTTCTCTCAGATTTAAATTCTGATTGATTCATTAGAAAGTAATTGACTCATTATTAGTTCCACCACTGACCTCCTGGTTAGCCTTTAACAGCTTTAACCACAGTAATATGTCATTACTTACTTTTGTTCAGTCAGATGTTACCCCAGAAGAGCTTTAGGGGTTTCCTACACTATTCACACAGTTTTTGTCATTTGTTGATAAAAACACACAGTGGGATTGATTTTATGATCTATTAAATGACTCCCATTTGTTGATAGCAAGACATCACAGCTGTGAGGTCCAGATGAGCACAGGCTCATTGGCACTATCTTCATTTTTTAATTTTAAATGTGTTTGGTAATGGGGTATTATTTTTCCGAATGTGACAATCATTATTTAGCAAGGTCATAATACCCAATGCTACAGTATTGTGCTGAGTCATCACATTCACTACAATGAACTCTCATTACTGCAGTAGTTTCATGTTTCACGAGAATCACTCAGCTGTGGAAAAAAATGGAGAACACTGCAGTTTCTTTTGAAATCTGTGTCTGTGTGTGACAGTCATTCTGTTCCTGTGTGTTGAATTCTAATACAAACACACCTTATTTTACTGAATAAACACCTGATCTGTGTCTTATTTCAGAACACCACTACTTTCACCAACACTATCTTCTTGCAATAGGACTAGCTTAGTGGCAAAAAAACAGTGCTATTCATATCACAAAAGTAATTGAATTCCAAAAATAACTATTGAAAATGACTGGACTTCTGCACCGACAATGTTCCCAAACTCTGAGGACTGTTTTTTTTTCTATCTGTTTTTTCTAATGTTTCTAGCCTCAACTACTGTACGTCCATAAAGGTCTGTATGACAGACCACCAGATGAAGAGGAAAAATGCCTAAATGTGTCATTTAGTTCATTTTGTCTAAAAAGCTGATGAAATGCCAGACACCAAATTGGGACCCAGTTTCATAGAAGCACCCAGTTGTGCAAGTTTGTATGTCGGATCATATTAAAAGGCGCTTTTTGTGTGATCTTGAAAAAGTCTGATTTTTATGTATACATGTCTGATCATAATCCAAAATTTAAAATAAGATCATCGGCACCAAAATGGGTTATTTCCAAATGCTATTTCCAGCTCTCTCTGGTCAGGTCTGACAAGACTGGACTGATTTACAGGAAATTTACATCACTATGACAACACACCATCAGTGAGGAGTAAGATCTGTACTTCTTCCTAAAAGACGGAGTTGTTGGATGTATTTAAT
This sequence comes from Siphamia tubifer, assembly GCA_020466265.1. Taxonomy (NCBI): domain Eukaryota; kingdom Metazoa; phylum Chordata; class Actinopteri; order Kurtiformes; family Apogonidae; genus Siphamia; species Siphamia tubifer. The sequence goes on along the minus strand of CM035785.1, from coordinate 9,136,160 downwards.
TGTGATGGTGGACACTGGAGCTGGGGTAGTGTTGGTCAATCAACATTAACCCAAATGATCTTCCCACGGCCATGACTCCTATTCAATGTTGGGAAAGTTCACCTTAATTAGGAACTAGTTCAAAGTTCAGTTCAAGTTACTCAATATGAATTAGTTCAGTTCATCGTTCATTCTTCCAAATTATGAACTAGAAGTTCATGGATCCCAAAATGAACTTTTTTGTTCTTTTTTGTGTTATTATTGTAAACATATTATTAACCGTTTCTGACGTTATCCTGTAGTCACAAAATCAGGGGAAATCTCCGCCCCTCCAGGGCTGAAGTAAGTACCTTACCCCGGGGTTAACTTCCCTCTGCAGGTTCTTAGACACAAGGAGCGGTTTCAGCTTCATTTTCAATGTTTATTTCCAAGAACGGGACAACACCTGCTCCGGTCACCGGTCACACTCTGTACATTTAACTCTTTTTCTCCGCTCCCAAAAACTCTCTGCATCTGTCTCGCTCTCTCTCTCTCTCTCTCTCATAATGCTGTGTTTTGATCCCATTTTATTCCTTATAGGACTCAATAATTACAACGTGATAAGAACGAAATGTGAACTACATAAGAGCGCAGTTCAATAAATGCCAGAATAACCGCGTTCACAACTTCCCGTTCATTTGGCAAAAGTGAACGAAGTGTTCACGTCCGTCAAAAATATGATATAGTTCATGAACGATCGTTCAATGAACACATTCAGGTACAACACTGCTCCTATTGTTCTTCTTCTATGGTTGTTTCCAGCTGTTTGTCTCTGAATCGTTGCAGCATCACTTTGTTACGCCCTCCCTTTGACTCTATACTGCGCCATAATTCGTTGGCCAGTTTCAGGGAAATCTAGTCAAAAGTTACGTTGAGCGAAACTAGACTAGTACTGTAGCACATAAGATGTGTGGTCACGAGGTGGGTCTCGCAGCCACACATCTAATACATGACTATTAGAGACTTGCATTAGATAAAAATCGCATTAGTTTAGCTTTAACAGCTGTTTTCCTGACCTGCAGTACAACAGCCAACACAGAAGAACAAATGTGTTTAATGGTAGACATGCAAAAAAAAAAAGAAGCGATGGCTTAGGTGAGTTTTTTTTTTTCTTCATTTTCTAAACATTTGTCTGTTTCTGTCATTTTATTCAGTAAATATTGATTGTGTTTTAGATGATGTACGTGGTGCAGCTGTGGCTGTAGTGAAAGGTGACCTGCTGAGCTGTGTTCATTGTGTTTCTTGCTTCAGTAATGACATTTATCCTCTCTACATGAGATAGCAGTCTGTGCTGCAACATTGTATTATGTTTTTTTTTTTTGTATTGACGTTATAGTATTGATATCAAAAGGTAAAAAGTCAGTGTTCAAGACCTGATTGTTACTCACAAGAACTTATGTGGGCTTGAGTCTAGCATAGAAAAAAAAAAAGTTCAGTGTTGAATTAGGGCAGCACGATATTCGAAAAAAAACCCTGACATTGGGATTTTTTTTAACCCTCTAATATATATTATGACAAGAAAAAGTACTCAGGAGTGCTGTATATAACAGCTGTGTGGTCAAACAGATTAGCGGTCGACACAGCCCATATGTTTCAGTGTCATCCTTCTTGTAACATATAATTAAATAAAAATAAATATATGTAGACAGATACAGTCCCGACAGGAAAATTAACTAAACATACTTGTTTTTTAGTGTTTTACTAGAGAGCTTGTGACATATCTGTTCTGTTGTCATTGGAGGTGGGTCACGCCGAAGGTGTCCACACAAATTATTATTTTGATAAAATAAATATTGCTGGATTATAGATGGATCTCTATCTTCTCCCTCCAGAGAAGTTCACTGATTTAACAAAAGCTCATTGGTTACCATGGTTACCACACTTCACTCCACATGATTTGTATCAATATGTTGTTAAAGGAATATTCCCATATTTTAAAGTATCCCATGCTCCATCAATGTTATGTTGAATTTGTTGCTAGTATGGCTAGATTTAATTTATCCTGTTTATCATGTGCAACATGCTACTGGAAAGTCAGTGCAAGAGATGAATGCGTTTGATTCTGTTTTCTATGGCATCAGTGAAAATAAATATTCAAACTTAATTGAAATCTTTATGTGCGATTATGTATATAATAAATCTAGCATCTCTTCACCAAAGTGTAATCAGTGTACACAGACAGACAGACAGATAAATGCCGGTAAAAACATAACCTCCTTGTTGGAGATAATAAAAATAATTGCTGAATCTGCGACGTGAGTATTCCGCACACATACATTTTGCAATGTTGATTCTCAAACAGTACATTGTGCAGTTGAGACAGCGATGACTAATGAAGCTGATAATGCCTCCTCTGCTGATCCACTGCTTAGATTATAATTGTACTACATGGCCCTGAAGAGAGCCTTTGTGGCCTCTCTCTTTTTTTTTTTATATTGGTGCTGGAGAGATATCAGGGTATAGGACTGGATGGATATCTGCCAAGTCACTGCACCAGCTGGAGGAAAAGTAGGTTGTTAAATTCGCCCTCGCTGCCAGTGGCTCATTGGTAGCGTTTTTGGCCGCCCACACTGGTTATTGCACCTCCGTATGATACCTCGTAAACATGTAACTCCCACTTCACCTGGTTTCCAATGTGTGAGGCTGTAAAGGCAGCCTACTGCTGTTAAATGATCCCTTCACATCATCTTAATAAATATCCATCTGATGTCAGGATTCTTCCCATAAAAACCCAAATATCCACCACTGATGAATCAATCTACTGATAAAAACTGTTTAATAACTTCTGATACACAAACTCTATCAATCCATGTGAATGATTTAATAAGAGTTTTTATTCGTGTTTAATAATAAAAGAATAACGTTTAATTCCTCTTTCGGGAGACTATGTAAACATCCAATTCCAGTTGAAAATGATAAATCCAAATTAAATTTAATTCCGAATAAAGTTACTGGTTTATTGTACTCTTTTAATTCAGAATGTGCTAATTGCGCTGCCATGTAAAGAGTTAATACTAATTCCTGTCATTCTGCACATGCTCCAGGTCTTGTTGCGATGATGCACATATTTCACTTTGACGCACATATTCCGTGCTGCCAACAATAATATATTGATTCCTATGGTTCATTCAGTTGATCTGCTGCTTTGTAATTATCACAAAACATAAATTCAAAAATTGCATTTAGTATCTGTCCTTCCATGTTGCTAGTTGAAATGCCTTCTTCCAGTAGACATCCAGACATTAAGCGGCCATTCTGTCCAATCAGATTCCTCTGTACCTCCAGCTCTTAAAGCCCAATTAACTAGAGCAGAATACACCCGGTTCCCATGGAAACCTTTATTCAGAATTAACATTTCCACGTAAACACGAAGGAAATTGCTTTAATTCAGAATTATTTTATTCAGAATAAATCATTTTGAATTAAAAAACATCATGTAAATGTAGCCACTGTCATCAGATATGACCCATTTAGATGATCAGAGGCTCTGGAGTCACCATGGAAACACTGTTATCTCCTAAAACATTGATTCACCAGTAAAACCAAGAGAGTTGGATCAGTGACAGTGGGTGGATGCATATGCTTTTTATTTATTTATTTATTTTTTAAAGTTGAACGTAAAAAAAAAAAGAGGTGTGAGGAGTTCAAGAAGTACCTTTATACTCCTGCCCCTTTACCCCATCTTTTTCTACCAATCACAAAGTCCCATTCACTTATTGATATCTAATCCATGACCCAGGTGGATGTTTAGTGCTTCTGTAGTTACCACAGAAACACCAACTTTTACTACATTGATTCACCAGTAAACCCCATGGACTTGGATCAATGACAGCGGATGGAAACAGATTTATGTTCAGTTAACAATACAGTCTATATTCTGCTGAAACAGTCACTTTGTCATCCGTGTTCTGTGTGTCTCATAAGAATAACCCTCAACTTTAATCTCAGCTTTAATGGATGATCAATGTTAGAGGAAAGTACCAGATTTTCATAAAAAAAAACCTTGATAAAGAAATATTACAATAAATTTGTGAAATCCCTTAAGAAATGTTAAATAGAGTAACTGACAAAAAAAAAGCACTTGGGCTTCATGGGTTCAATATGAATTTATTTGGTAGAGAGTAATTTTTTTTGGAATGGAGGAAGGGGTCATGAGTCACTTTTTCATTGACCTTCAAATTGTGCAACTTGTGTATAAAAATTTCCCTAATGGAAAAATTTCAACAAAACATTAAGTTTTAGAGCATGGTGCAAATGGTGTATTATGTAAAACTGCAATGGAAATGGATGTTGACGGACATTACAACAAGCAAAGAACAGTTGTAAAAGAAACATGTCATGCTGTATGTGTGGATGGAGGAGTAATAATAATAATAATAATAATAATAATAATAATAATTATATAATATATTATATATATAATAAATTATGTTCATCACCATGTATATGGAACGACTTCTCATGACCTCTTGCAAAAATACATAAACAAATCATGCACTTTTTTTTCTTACATTTAATAAATATCTGTAAAGTTTTGTAGATATGTCCAATGGGAAAGTGATGACTGTTCAAGTTATAGTTTTATCTTAACAATTCAATGATTCATGCATTAGTCAGATAATGACAGATTTGCAATGTGAGTTTTTCATCAGTTTTTTTGTTTTTGACATAATAGCATCTAATAATATAATCTCATAATATCATAATATCTACATGATCAATAAATGAAATGTAAGAAAATACATGTTTTGCACTAAAAAATACCTATTACACAAGACAATATTACAATAAATGGTAATAAATCACCTACTGAAGGTAAAAAATGGAGCAAAAGTCATTTAGGAACTGCCATAAAAGTAACACTGGGTCCTTATGGGTTAAAGATGGATCTCCTTTGGACACACACATATTGTATTAATCTTGCCCAACATTGGTTGAGTGAGATTATTGTAATCACATTGTGTGTGTGCAGGGTGGGACTGGATCAGGATTTCAGGCCGGATCCAGGCCAATTCCAGCACCACGGAGGCAGAAAAAAAAAATCCCTTCCAAAAACAATACCTTTTGTGGGTTTAGGGTAAGGGGGGGTAATTTCCTTATAGCAATTAAAGCAATACTATTCCACTGGCTGTGACACAACACCACACTATTAAACTAATGCATAACAGCTCAGTACAGTACAGTAGTTTTCTCTGCCCTCACCATATTTCCTTTTGTCTGAGGTTACTTATATTATATGTGTTTTTAAGAACATGTTTTACAATTATTTTGTCAGCAAATTTTTTCGATGCTATCTTAGTATAGCGAATAAACACTAATATTCAATGTTAAACTGAAAAGGTCAACAACCTATCCTATAACTGAAGTCTAAAAATCTTTCAGGCTTCCTACAGCCCACCTGCGGAGTTTTGTCCTGAAACTTTTTTTTTTTTTTTCTTGTGGGGGGGCCCTAAAAAAAGTGTAGCCCAGGGCCTCAGATGGTTTTAAAGCACCCCTGCATGCAATGATGCTGGGATTCAGTAGCTTTCTTACATTTCACAGAACAGACCTCGTTGGACTCTGAACTATGACTTGCTCATCAGGATTAACCAGTCCTCTAATCTCCAAAACCCTCCGTATAAGACTAAAGAGACAAAATGCCCAACGGAGGCGCGCTGCCAGATGGATGATAGTTATCGTATTTGGATCATAATGTCGCCCCCTGTGCAGTGTTTGGTCAATTATCCCAAAAGCTGCGTAATGTATCATAATTTGATCATTCTGTAATACTTCTAATCATTGTCGTGTATCTTATTTCAATTATTTCTTCAGTATCATCTGGTTACAACAATAAGAAGTCAGAGTAAAGTCTGAGTTTGTTCTGCTTTGGGTAAAGAGGAAAAAGTAGAGCTGTCAAAATTAAACACATTAATCTATCATTCGGATTAATTTAATGCAGTTAAATAACAATTGTTTACAGTTTTGTTGAAACTGTGGAAGATGTTGAATAAACATGTTAGCTGCATTTATATTATGTTAGTTGCATTTACATTAATATTTGTTCAAATTTTTGGGATGTTTTATAAAACAATATTTCTGTATTTTAGATTTTTTTTTTTTACAATATGCTTCAAATTTTTCATTGCTGTTTTTGTTTGGTGGATTTCAGCATGTTTTGCTATATTTTTTCCTCAGCTTTTTTATGTATTTTGGGGGGAAATTTGTGTAAATAAACAGTGTTAATAATAACACAGTTGGTAGAGTGGGTTGTTCAGTTGCTGAAGGGTTGGTGGTTCGAATCCCACTCTGTCCTAGTCAGTTCATTGTGCCCATTTCACTCTCCTTGCCTCCAGTGTCACTCACACTGGTGGTCAGAGGGGCCATAAGCACAATATGGCTGCCACGCTTCTGTCAGTCTGCACCAGGGCAGCTTTAGCTACATATGTAGTTTACCACCACCAGAGCGCGCATGTGAGAGTGAATGTATAATGGGTCACTGATGTGAAGCGCTTTGAGTGGCCAAAAAAGCACTATATAAATCCAATCCAAAATTCACACTACACCTAGAGTCACATATCTAGAGCTAACTTTATATGAGTAAGAGTTAATATTTGACACTAATTGGTATCAAACAAGTTTTACACTCTGAGAAGTAACACCCAGGTAATTAAATCATAATATATATATATTAATTTAATTTTGTTCCTCCTAGTGTTCTATAGAGGTCCAGTTTTTGCTTTTGTAAATATAAAACAGGACTGTGTTTGTCATCCTTTACTGAACTTTGACTAAAAATGGACACGAAAAGCACGATGGATTTAATATAACGTGGTGTGCTTTTCGGGCAGAGGTCATCCTGGTGTCATGTTTCACCTCTTTATCCTTTTCTGTTGTTTTTTTTTTTTCCCTCCCTCGTGAGCGTATCACAGTGGAGTTTGTTCTTCAGATTATGTTGTTTCCTGTATGTCTGTTCTAAGTAGGCTGAGTATAATCTAGGCTTGGTCAATGTCATGGACAAGAACAAGTGCAAACCAGTCACATGTCTGCAGCCTACAGGAAGATTGCTCTGGCAGGACAGAAGGGAAAAGCCCAGGATGGAAACACGTCAGCTGTACCTCAGATGACCCTGGTCGGATCAGCTGATTCAGACCAGGAAAAAAAAAAAAAAAACACATGCAAATGCAAATACCTCTTAAATATTATACGTCATGTTGTGGATCAGTGCAGGTTTCATGAAGATGTTTCATGTACATCCAGATCTTGGTTGTACATCTGCTGTGTATTCCTATCGTTCTGGGGACATTGGACCAAAATTCAGGTCCCCACAAGGGTTAAATATAAATGTTGGTCCTGACTAGTAAAATATACATCTGTGTGAAGTATGTAAATTTATGCAAATAATGTGGCCCAACAAATACATTCATTTGTTTTTTTTTGTTTTTTTTTTTTCGAAAGTCCCCAGCAGTTATGGGGGAAACGGTTGCAAAGCAAAGCATGGACTTTAAAAAGGTTTGAAGATGTGTTATGTATATGGTTTTTTTTTTTGTTTTGTTTTAGTTTTTTCCAAAAGAAAAATATGTATTAATGGTCACTACCCATTGGCTACTTTACTTACTGGTAGTGATGACTCCTAAAAAAAATAAATAAATAAATAAATAAATAAATAAATATATATATATATATATATATATATATATATATATATATATATATATATATATATATATATATATATATATATATATTTAATTTTATTATTTATTTTTTGTTTATTATTTTATTTATTTTAATTAAAAAAAAAACAAAAAACAAGATGTGTTTTTTTTCATATTTTCCCCTCAAGTTTGTTTGTATTTTTTGGAAAGTAAAAAAAAATAAAAATAAACAGTTTACACTCACTACTCATGGATACTTTACCTACAAATGATAATTACAAACTTGGTCCTCATGAGACATGGAAACCTGTGTGTGTGTGTGTGTGTGTGTGTGTGTTTTATCAGCCGTGCCCTGCCATGCCTCATGTTATCCCTTCTGACCTTGTTTTAAACTGGAATCCAATCAGATTTGCGCCTGCACTGGAGGGCCCGTCAGATGTGTCAGCTTCAGCTCTCCACGGACTTCAGCGCCAGATGTTCTCCGTGGCATGTGCCTGGCGCTGCTTTAACTATCTCACTGCTTCTTTTCCGTCCTGTCTCTGGCTGTTTCCCGCTGTGCCACTCTTTCGCTCCGCTCACCCTTATTTTCCTGTAAAAAAATCGTTTTGGCAAAAAAAGTTTGCAAACAGAACGTAAGCTTCTATTTCATGCTTTTAGCTTCAGGGCAGTTTTCAGAGCACAGATGCAGCAGCACACTTTGCACTTGTTTTTATTTTATTTTGTTCACCTGTTTGACATATTCAAAGTGGATGTTAAAGCTATTTTGTGTTTATTTCAAGAGTATGGAGGAGTAAAAGTGCTAAAATTTAATAAATATGGCAAACAATTAAGTTATTAATTAATTAAAATTGGACTTAACTAGATAAATGTGTTATTGAATGTGTCATTAATTCATTAAAATACCATTTCATTTTAGGTACAAAATATTATTTCACTAATTCTTTCATTTTTGTTGCAGTAGTTTTATTTTATCTCAATTTCATCCATGAAAGTTGGTGGGCGGGGCTAGAGTCTAGAGGTTAATAGTGTTAAATAAAATATTACAAAAATAAATAAATTAAAAATAGCGCTACTCGGTGTATGGGAATGTGTTCACAAGCTCTACATCAATTCTTGATCTTGAATCCATTTGCCTTGACTTGATGTGCAGAGGAACCAATCAGATGTTAAGACCCGCCCACTGACTTTGATGGGTGAGGTTGACAGAATAAATTAATAATCCACTGCGACACAAGAACCATGAAATAATTAATTATTTAGTTAGTGAAATAATGTTTGTTTTTAGCTAAAATATATTGGTATTTTAATGATGCATTTAATAATTATATTAAATTCTAATTTTGATTAATTAATGAATTTTTTTTTGGTTTTAAATAATTTTTATCTTGTTAAATATACAGATTTTTTTCCTTTTTTTTGTTTTGTTTTTTTCTCTTGTGTTTTATATGGATCTTGTGTTTTATATGGATATCCAAATAAAGTTCATTCATTCATTCATTCATAATTATTTGATATATTATTTATTTCATTTTGCCACTTTAAGTCCTCCATACAGGTGGTTTCCATTACCATGAGTTGCTGTAGGCTGTTGTTATTCCTGTTTTCATTTTGCCAGTAAATATTTTGGGTGCTCTTCAGGGAAACAACCACCATTAACTTTTTTATTTTTTGTTTGAAGACTGGACTGAACTGTGAAGCTGAAAGAAAGGTCAGGGTGTGGACATCACAACGAAATGTTTTTTTTTTTTTTGTCCCTGAGGCGATTAAAAATGATAATGTTGTCTGTTTGACTTGAATGACTCCGCATTAAAAATATAACAGAAAGGATGTCAGCGTTGACCTGGATTCATAAAAAAAAACCAACCCTGAAATAGATGTTTGAATGTCACACAAAAGCTCTTAACCCATAAAAACCCACTGATACTTTTGCAGCAGCAGTAAGACATAATTTTTGTTTTCTTTTTTGTTTTCTTAATCCAACACGAAAAACAAATATATGCCTTTTTTCATATTTCGTTTTTAAGCTCAGATAAAAAAAAAAAAAATGAAATAGAAAAGCGGGTCATTTGACTGAATTTGATTTGACTGATAATATTTTTTTATTTTCTCTGGAGGTTATGTTTTACTTTGTTTGTTTGTTTTTGTGTTTGTTTGTTTGTTTGTCAGCAAAATAACTCAAAAAGTTATGGACGGATTTTGATGAAACCTTTCGAGATGATTGATAATGTGTCAAGGAAGAGACCGTTCAATTTTGAGTGATAGGCCTAAAGGTCAAAGGTCAACAGCTAAAACACCGTAAGTGATGATATCTCAGAATCCAGACCAGATAATACCAATGTTTTTTTTTTTCATTCACTTTGTCTTACCTTCAGACATCAGATGAGATAACGCCAATAGGCTCGATGACGTCATGTTTTGAAGTCGTATGACGTCAAGCAAATGGTTTATTTAACCTTTACCTTAAAGCAGGGTTATTGACATTTTTTGTTAAATCCCACAATATGTTGTGGTTCATATTTAATATTAGATCTAACATGTGACACTTGGTCGTTGTGCGACGTCACATAACGTCAGAGTGACATCATACGTGGTCAAATATTGAAATGGCCAAATGTCAAAAATGGGATCGAGGATTTCTTGTAATATTTTTTTTAAACCCTCTAAGGCAGGGGTCTCAATCTCTGGTCCTTGAGGGCCAGTGTCCTGCATGTTTTAGATATTTCCCTCTTTTCCATGATTCAGTTTAACCCTTTAACTCCTGAGACTTTAGTAGTTCCACATAAAAAAACAATTACACTAAGCAACAAAATTAACAAAAAAAAAAACTGCCAAAATCATCAATAAAATGAAGAAAAATTAAGAATAAAGCAACAAAATAATTTGTAAGACAAAAATTTAGCAAAATTAAAGGAAAAATAATTAAATACAAACAAAATATAAAAAATGTCAACAAAATTAACCAACAGTACAGATAAATACTTGCAAAATTATAAGTAACATGGAAAAATTCACCAAAAAAAAGCAAACTATTTTGCTTTTTTTTTTTTAAAAAAAAATTAGTTGCATTTTGACTCAGTAAAAACCCAGTCAAAAAAAAAAAAAAAGGAAAACAAATTTCTTTAGGAATATTTCAACTAAACCATTCATTCAGAATACATCAGTTCTGACACTTAATAGTTAATAATCAGCTCATCATTCTCTGCAGAACCTGTTAATGATGTAATGACTTTGAGGTTTAATGAAAGAAGGAATTATCTAATAATTCCTTTTGTTTTGTTTTTTTTTTTGCGCAAATTTTTCCATATGTGACCATTATGTGGAACTGCTAAAGTCTCAGGAGTTAAAGGGTTAAACTGAATCATGTGAAAGAGGGAAATATCTAAAAGATGCAGGACACAGGCCCTCGAGGACCGGAGTTTGAGACCCCTGATCTAAGGGACTATTAATGACTGATAAAATAAATCATTAGAGAACACAGAACACTAGTTTACAAATAAGTTCCGAACATCCAGATCCAAACCTTGGCAGACTGGTGCTGCTTCGTGGAGGTCTGCGCTCTTGGACTGATCTAGTTAATCATGTTTTCATGCCAACACTGTCAGCAGTCAGGAAAGGGAAAAGTAGAAGGAGGGATGAGAGAGTGTTCACTTTTTGAAGTTAGTCAGAATAAATGAAGTTGAAAGCAAACTTTAATATTGTTTAATATTAAACAATATTAAACAATATGGGGCAGCCATGGCTCAGTTGGTAGAGCGGGTCGTCCATTAACCAAAGGGTTGGCGGTTCGATTCTCGCTCTGTCTTTGTCAGTGTGATGTGTCCTTGGGCAAGGCACTTCATCCTCCTTGCCTCCAGTGTCACTCACACTGGTGTATGAATGAGTATGAATGTTTGGTGGTGGTCAGAGGGGCCGTAGGCGCGAAATGGCAGCCCCGCTTCTGTCAGTCTGCCCCAGGGCAACTGTGACTACATATGTAGTTTACCACCACCAGAGGGAACATGTGAGAGTGAATGAATAATGGAACACTAATGTGAAGCACTTTGGGTGCCTTGAAAAGTGCTATAGAAATCTAATCCATTATTATTATTATTAATATAGCGGCCATCTCAGGCAGCAGCCACAGAGCGCTTTACAATAGAAAGAGTAAATTACATAACAGCGTAGACGACATGAAAACACAGAGTGGCAGTCAAAGGTTCTGGATAATAAACTGTTAAAGCCATCACAAGTTCATTGAAGCTATCACTGTTTCATATTAATCTAATTTTGTCAAATAAACTTCATTCATTCTGACTCATAATTTAGTTTTTTTATTGGCAGTTGAAAAATGAAAGAAGGAATGACACAAGGATTGTAAATGGTACTTTTCTACTTTATTATAAAGATATTTATATCGTATCGACAGTCATTATTCTATGTATTACTTTATCGAATACGATTATTTTTGCTTACTTTTCAGGATTATATTGATACTCTCTGTTCTAACCTTAATATACTTTTATATTGTTACCGTTTCCCGTTTTATTTACCGTTTATTATTAGATTAAATTTATTGTTATTTATTATTCATTTACAATGTATAACTGTATTCTACGTTATGATTCTGATTGATTTTGTATACTTTAGAGGAGGAGGGCATACTATAAGCTTTTTCCCCTCCTCCTGCACTGGTTTTTAAATATTGTATTGTATTATTTTCTCTGTTATCTTCTTTTGTGTGAATCAAATAAACAAACAATATTTATATCTATATCCATGACATTATTAACAATCAAATTATCATTATGGTTAGAATCACTAGTGTAATGTATATATATTTATTTTAAATAAATTAATAGTGATGCACCTGTTGGTGGGGTGAGGGTAACATTTTGATTCAACAGTTTCAACAACTGTTCCATTGAATTACGTTAATGTTTTTAATCAGATTAATCATGATGGTGGATTAATCAGCATTAACGTGTTCATTCTGACAGTCTTAGTTTTTCTATAGTGAATTCACTGATTGAGCTGATGAGCATAAAAGCTGTGATTATAGTTCAAGGTAATTATATCAGAAACAGGAAAAAAAAATGAGGAAAGTGACTTTTTTTTTTTTTTTATCAAAAATCTATTAACAGAACATGAAGCATGTGTCCATCCACTGTTATTGATCCAAATCCATGCATGAATCAATGATGTCAAACGGGGGTCTTGCACTCAACTTCACAGGGGGCCATTGAAGGCAGAGTCTGGGTCTGAGTGGACCACATCAATTATTACATAAGTGAAGATGGGATGACTTTAACACACAACTTCAAATGCAGCTTTGTGGGGACTTTATTTTTATTTCTGTAAATGTTTTTTTCTTTTTTTTTTTCCAAATTATGGTTTTCAAATTTCCTCAAAATAAATATTTGCCAAAATGTCATAAAAATGCACAGGGCTATTTGAGTCCATACAGTAAAAAAAAAAAAAAAAATCCAGCAGTGGCACATGTGTTTTTTTGTGTATTGATCATGTTTTTAATTATGTACTTGGCACAGTAGGTATTTATCTGCACATAATCCTACCCAGAACATGTTTGTTGTAATTTTCCCGCACTTATTAATGCTAACGTTATTATTATTGGAGTAATTTATTATTTTTTTAATTGCTTACCGTCATTTCCTGTCCAGGGACTACAGATGAAAATTAGTTTTGTGGCTATAATCTGTCAAATCCCTGTCAAATAAAGAATAAACTAAACTTCTATGGATGGAAAATGAATTGTCACCATAACATTTCTTGACAAAATACAGTGAGTTATATTTAACAGAAACTATGGTTTTACTTAACATTACAGATGGCTGATAACGTGGTAATTATATGGTAATTTTAATGTCATTTCATGGTAATAATGCCTTTGTTACTGTTTATTACAAGCAACTTCCATGCAGTTTCCAGTGCAATTACTGTACTCTGCATTTTGTAGGTAATAAGTGATATAAACAACTTCCATTTCAAGTATAAATAAAATGGTAATTATTTGAAATTAATCTGTGTCCAAGATTTACTTACTGGCCTCAAAAACAAGGAGGTCATTTCCAGGTAACTACACAGCATCAGCGCCATAAAAATGTGTTATTACTTTCAAATAATTACAATTTTATTATACTTGAAATGGAAGCAGTTTATATGGCTTATTATGTAGAAACTGCAGAATAATTGCACTGGAAACTACATTGAAATGACTTGATATAAACAGAAACAAAGGCATTATTTACATAAAATTACATAAAAATGACCATAGAATTATAACGTTATTAGCGAACTATAATGTAAAGTGTTACCAAACTGATTCGTAGATAATACATCTGGAAAATCTGATTTCAAGGAATCTTAGCATGATAATTTTCACTTGTTCCATTGGCAGAGTTGTATTTATTTTTAATTAAGCAAAAAAAAATTAAAAATTGTTACTACTGCTAGTATTAAGATTTCCTGCAAATCCATCCATAACCTTTTTGAGTCAATCAAGGGGCGCCCCTGGCTCAGTTGGTAGAGCGGGTCATCCATTAACTGAAGGGTTGGTGGTTTGAATCCCACTCTGTCCTAGTCAGTCCATTGTGTCCTTGGGCAAGACACTTCACCCTTCTTGCCTCCAGTGTCACTCACACTGGTGTATGAATGCGTATGAATGGTGATGGTCAGAGGGCTTACACTTTTGTGGCTACATATGTAGTTTACCACCACCAGGGGGAGCATGTGAGAGTGAATGAGTAATGGATAACTAATGGAAAGCGCTTTGAGTGGCCAAAAAAGCACTATATTAACCCAGTCCATTATTATTATTATCATTATATGGTCCCTTGAAAAGCGCTATATTATTAACTTAAACCCCCCCCCCCACACACACACACACACACACTGCTCTTATCACCACCATTATTTAATCATTTGTTCCTTGTGTCAGTATCAACACTTCCTGAAATTTTCATTAAACTTTCCTTCCTTACACCTCGACAAACTGATGAAAAATGACCAAAAACATTATATCACAAAAGAAAGAAAATGGATGAAAAATACACTTTTTTTATGAAATGTGATTCTTACACAAAAAAAAAAATTAAATCTTCTGATAAAATGTAAAACGTGCATTAATTCTACTTCAGTAAAAGCAGTAACTGTGGTGCGTTTTCAGATCCCTTCACCATTCAGTGTCAGTTTGACTTTTAGGAGTTTAAGACATAACGTCAACTTACAGATTCTTTGAGTCATTTCATTTTCCTTCAGGCTCAGTCCACCGGGAAATCACCGGAGGCCTTCCCATCACCGATTTGCTTCACACGTCCAGAAAATATTCGTGCTCCAAGTAAACACCGTCCCAAATCCAGCCTTACGTCTTCATTAGTTTGTGAGATACTGAGACGCTGAAAATGGAGCGAGACATTGATTGGACTGTAAATTGAGTGGTCGGGCGGTCCAGTTAGTCATTGCTTTCGAAGCGTTCATGACAGATGGATAACATTTTTTAGGAGCTGTTTCTAAAGCACAAGATCTTTTTAAGTTTTGTAGAAGAAAATCTGCAGTTACATATCTGCCAAGTGCAGAAAACTGTAATTAATTTGGAGTAGTTTTGTGTGGGTTTATCTCTACATTGAAGGACATTTTTCATATTTAATTTAATATTTATTTCTCACGTAGTTTTGTGTCATTTTTCACTCATATCTCAAATGCGTGCTGATTTTAAATGACAATATCTTTCAAAAAACCAATTATATGACTGAAAAGAGCACGTCTGCATTAATATATATGCACAGAGTCTGAAGTTGCCCTACCAGTACACCCTCTTCCTGTCACAAACATTATTTATAGACCATGTTCGAATGTCTGGGGATGTTTCCCGTCACTGAACAGACCTTTGTCACAACAAATATTTTGTGTTGTTCCAAACTACAGGTGATCCTGCTCACATTATTAATGAATCTGTTCTACTTAAGTGTCCCAGAAAGCCATTTCAGTGAACCGACATGAACGCACCAAACACCCTGCAGCTGATGCACAGATGTGGACCGCAGCCTTTGTGAATTATGTTATGTGTATGTAGTATACAGTGGTGGAAACGTTTTTAGACACCCCATGCATTTGTGATACACTGGAAAAAATAAATAAATATTACCAAGTTTTACTTCTTCCTACTCTCTTTCAAACAAGTTTAATGGATGAAAATCAATTTTAGAACCCCCCCCCCCCATCACGATATAGTACCTGCCAACATTTCAGTAGCAGAATCTGGGAGATTTTTGCAGCGACGTTGGGTGTTTCAGTTTCAGGAGACATAAGTGAGCAAATGTTTTTATGATGATGAATGGTGGTAAAGTGATTTGTCATTAGTGTCCAGTGCATGATTAAATATTCTAAGTCTGTATTTATACAGAAATATAATTGGATTTTTTCAATGGATGGTATCTATTGGCATGTAGTCAATTCTCACTTTAATCACACACACACGCACACGCACACGCGCACACACACATGCATTTTCATTTACATGTCATGAGGACCAAGTTTTAATCATGTATGCATTGGGTAGTGAGTATAAACACATTTTTAAAAATAAAATAAAATGGAAAAATGCTAAAAAATTTGAAAATAAATAAAAATAATAAAACTAAATAAAATAGAGAATAATAAAATAAACAATAACCTAAAAAATAAATAAAATAGAGAATAATAAAATGAACAATAATATAAATAAATAATTGTAATTAAATAAATAAATAGTTTTTAAAAAAATAATAAAAAAAAATGTTTTTCCTAGAAAAATACACTTGGTAAAATTTTAATTGTTGCAGGACTCTGCTCTGTATTGTTCCATTCAGTAACCTCATATGTTGATTCTGCACATAGGTAAAGGTAAAGTACTTTATTTGCCATTATAACAAAATGTGTCCTCTGCATTTAAACCATACTTTACTGTACTTTACTTGAGTATTTATTTTTATGGCAACTTTTTACTTGTACTCTGTGCATTTTTGCATAAATGTCTGTTCTTTATACTCTACATTTTCAGAAAAGACTCATAACTAAACAGATGTGACAGTATGAAAAATAAGTGGCTTCAGAAGGAAAATTAGTGGAGACGAACTGCAGCTTTATATATTATAGTTATAGGACTATTATCTCATAATTTTTACTTTTCGTCACAATTTTGACTTTTAATTTCACAATTTTAACATTTCATTTTGACTTTTTTGTTTGTTTTTTTCCATGTTTTCCTGACTTTCCTGTCCATACCCATAAAACTGAGTAACTGTGACCTGATCAAACATATTATCTGGACAATAACTCACTTTTAAAGGGTTCATTTTTAGATACTTTTGAAACTTTAAAGATTTTTCCAGGCTAAATAAGTGTTATTGCATTCATGGCAAAAAAAAAGTAGTTTTACTTTTGTACTTTATTACAATTGAGAAGTTGTACTTTTTTACTTTTACTTAAGTAGACATGTTGAATCAGTACTTCTACTTTTACCAGAATATTTTTTCACATAAGTAGCTGTACTTGTACTTAAGTACAGAATGTGAGTATGTGAGTGAATGTCATGAATTAAATACATAAATACATTTTAAAAGTTGTATTTTTTGTATGATGCAGCCACACCATTTGAAACATGCATTTTTTTGCCAAATATTTTTCGCCAGTATTTGAGCGTTTCTAACTCAGAATAAACATAAACAGATATCTGGAAAAATTATGTTTTCTTATCATTTTTAATTAAAATATATTTTCACACTTAAATTAAGACAAAATCACCTAAAGAGTAACTTTTCAGTGAGATATAAGAACTTATTTTTAGACAATGGATCTGGAAAATCTTAATATTAGGAAATCTTACCACAATCATTTTCACTTGGTAGATGCTTTTTTATTTGAATTAAGCAAAAAAAACCCCAACTAGATTTAAGTGTCCGCATCCTCAACAGAGGAGCCCAGACAGCCCTCTGCCCAGCACAGCCTCTAGCTCCAGGGTAATCCTGAGGCGTTCCCAGTCCAGTGCAGACATTTCATCCCTCCAGCATGCCCCAGGTTGGTCTCTTCCATGCACGGATCCCCCAATTTAAATAGAAGCACATGGGGATGACTCATATTACATGGTCCCCATAAGCACAACTGATGCTCGTCACTGATGTGCACTGGAATTTTACTGTGGGCTCATCATATGACACCATCCCACATCTGAGGGAGGGAGCGGTGCCTTCCAGAAGATAATTCAGCATCTCACTGTGTGCAAGGAATGTTGGTCCAGGTCACAGGTCATGACTACCCAGTGTGTAAATAAAACTGTCAATGTGGCAGATTGGGGCAGAGATATTGAATAGTTTGAGGATTAGAAAGTAGATGTTTTAAATGATTTTTGTAAAAAAAAAAAAAAAAAAAAAAAATGGGGATATTGACCCGTAGAAACAGGAAAAGATTTAGCATTTAATTCAGTGGGGTGAGACTGTGGAACAGTATGGGTGAGGAACTAATACAATGTCCAAACATAATGCAATTTAAATCCAAATTTATAGAATATGTTTTCACGGGATAAAGGGATGAAATGTAGAAGAAAAGACATGAGGTGTAAGGGTGTGTTTATTTCATATTATTTATTTTTTTATTTCACATTAGTTGAATATAAATATGTATTATTATTTTGAATATTATTAAACAGTTTTGTAGTAGCAGTGTTAGTAGCAACTTGGGGAAGTGAATGTATAAATACTAGCACAGGAGAAGGGGTGGGATTAGATAAGTTTTGACTTCTTCTCACTCCTTTTTGAACAGTTTATTGCATTTATTACTGTTTTTCTTTTCTCTTTTTTGTATTTTTTTTGTTCAAAATAATAATAAAAAAAAAAAACAACAGTGTTACTGGAAATAAAAAGAAAGAACTTGTGGCCCTTGCTTGGACTTTTAACTCGTATCAACTTGACGAAGCTCAGCCTTTTTGTTTCCATTATGAAAAAGGACCTTGAACCTGGTACCCAGTACTTATACTGCGGCGCTGCACTGACATACATTGTCAATAAAAACATTAATTTCCAAGGTTGTAAATGTTATTCAAGTACTTAATTAGTTTATTAAACAAATACAAGTGCAATACACTTAAGTGTTACCTTGAAAACGTTAAATGCGGAGATGTGGGAAGTATGGGATAATATTGAAGCTGTGTTTTGGCCTACTCTCAATATTAATCAAATGCTGCTACAGCAATAAACATAGGCCTACAAATGTAAATAAATTAAAATAACATTGTTAAACATGGAAAGTAGAAAAATAACACAATAATAATAACATTCCGTGTGCAAAACAATTACGTTTAATAGTGAATGTAAATACTGTATGATTAGCTAACATAAGTTTTAGGGCTATTTAAATAATTTTGGCTATATGATCACGTCATTTAAATAAGATTTTGCGAAGTTCCAATCAATGACTGCTGACGCCTGCTGTGATCGGCTTCGTCCTCGTCCTCATGGCAACTTGCGCTGTCCTGCTCTTCATCTGCCATGTCGGTCTTGTTAATGAATATTCGCACCGGTCACTGTTTGTGTTTACTGGAGCAATCGAATAGAACTAGAATGTGACAAGGATACAAAATAGATCCATTTTAGCGGGGGCTGAACGCAGACTTTTGAAACATTCTGGGCTAAGCTAGCAGCCTCAGCAGCACTCACTCACACAGTAGGGAAATAATTTAAAATGTTTACCTGGGGATAACAAGTCATTATTTGGTATAAGTTAAATTTTCAACTTGGTGGCTGGGGCGCCTCATGAGGATTATATATCTCGGCTGGCCTGGGAACACCTCGGGAATCCCCTGGAGGAGCTAGCTAAGGTAGCTGGGGTCAGGGAAGTGTGGACTGCTTTGCTGAGGCTGCTGCCCCCGCAACCCATATCCGGATGAAGTGGGAGACGACGAGTACGCATATAGAGGGACAAGAGTTTAGAATTCATGACTGTCCCGAATTTTTTGGGACATCTGGTCACCCTATCCTCCGTTGAGGTTCAAAGCGAAAGTAAAAGATTACGAATAAACTCTGTAGACACTGATTGGTCAGACAGTTGTCTCTGTGACTCCGCCCCTTTACAAAATACAGTTGTGAAATTATCAGTATTTGGCAGCCAACGTAAAAGTTCAGACGAAACGACATGAAAAGGGCGAGTTTATCAGTAACTAAATGTATGTGTATAGCACATTACATGTACAGGACAATTCAAGGTTCTTTACATAAAACATATAAGAAAATTTAAATGATTAAGATGAATTAAAAGACTAGAATCTAAGTCAAAGCTCCAGTGAACAGTCATGGTTTCAATCCTGATTTAAATGAACTGACAGTTTTTGTTAGACCTTAGGTAGTTTGTTCCACAGGTGAGGAGCAGAACAACTGAATGATGCTTCACTTTGTTTGGTTCTGATTTTGGGAACACACAATAAACCAGTTCCTGATGACCTATGACCTCAGGGCTCTGGATGCTTCATATGGAACCAGCAGGTCTAAGATGTATTTGGGTCAAAGGTCGTTTAGTTCTTTATAGACCAGGAGGAAGATTTAGAATTCTAACCTTTGACCCACAGGAAGACAATGGAAGGATTTGAGGACAGGTGTGATGTGGTCCAGTTTCCTGGTACTGATCAGGACTCTGGCAGCAATGTTTTGGATCAGCTGTAGCTGCCTGGTTGATTTTTTGTTTAGACCAGTGAAGACACCCTTAGAAAAACTCATTCATTCATTTTCAGTAAGTTAGATTATTGTGTGTCTGATTTGGACAGAAAAACTTTGATTCCAGCGACGTTCTTCAGGTGGTCATAGACAGACTGGGTAAGAGCTTTTAAATGGTTGTTGAATTTCAGGTCTGAGTCAATAGTTACACCCAGATTTCTGGTTTGTGAGGTTCAGTGACAGTGCTGCATCGCTATGACGACCAGGTACTATAAAGTCAGTATTATCCTGTGATAGAAACTCTCTCCTGTGGTACAGAGTCTGGCTGATACCAGTGAAAATGCAGCAAAACATCAATCATGTCCTCATAATACTGAGGCTACGGATTATTTTAGTGATTCATTAACTGTAACTTTCGGTCCTGATACCTACCTGTTTGAGTTTAGCTTTAGCACAGTTCATGGTTATGGGATGGTATTTCACGGGACACGTCTCGGCTTATGTAAGGACCAGGGTAGTCACATTTCTCGTCCCCATCGCTGAGCCTCCGTGAGATGAGATTAATTCAGCGGTGACTATGCAGCCTCTGCCTCTGTCTGACATGATGTTTGCTCTCCGGCGGCAGAATAATCTGTGAGTTAGATCAGAAAAAGTGGAAATCGACTTTTAGTGTAATGCTGTGGGCAGCTGTCTGCTCAGATCTATATCTATCTTATTAATTCATGTTTCTGCGACTTGTCATTATATCTGTTTATCTCACAATCTCCCAGCTCGGATCTTGAAAGACACTCTATACAAGAGAACCCCCCACCCAATCTTTATCTTCAACCGTTCAGTGTGTTAAACACACTCTGTAGACCAGGCGTGTCAAACATGTGGCTTGTGGTCCAAAAGCGGCCCTTTAAAGCTTCCAGTGGGGTCTGTGGGCTGTCATTATAGTTATCGTCATTATAGTTCATATATATATATATATATATATATATATATATATATATATATATATATATATATACTGTATATGCTCATATCACTCAGGTTAGATAGCAACACATGTGTCTGTCACCACCCCATTTTACCTTCAGCAGCCATGTCTCTTCTTGTTTAGGTCTGACTGGTCTGTGTTTATGTGCCAAGTAAGAGGGAGAGAAAGAATAACCTGTGACTTGTCGACTCCAAATTTAAGTCGACATGTGCTTATGGGTCCCTCTTATCTTAAAGATGATCTGGTTCCGTACCAACCCAATAGAACCCTTCGTTCTCAGAATGCAGGTTTATTGAAAGTTCCTAGGGTTTCTAAAAGTACAGTAGGAGCTAGAGCCTTTAGTTATCAGGCCTCTGTCTTATGGAATCAGCTTCCCTTTAATATTAAAGACGCCGACACAGTCTCTACATTTAAAATTAGGCTGAAAACATTCCTGTTTGAGAAAGCCTATGGTCAGGTTAGTTAAAAATTATGTGATGTATGAGTCACAGTTCAGTCTAGGCTGCCCTAGGAGTTAGAATGCTGGGGAAGTACAGTACACTGAGTTCCTTCTTTCTTCTCTTTCTCTCCTTCACACCTGTTTCTGTAATTTTTACAACCTATCTATCATACCAAGTCTGTTCATGACTAGTCACCTGGTGTGTCGTCCCCCCCCCACCCCCCGGGGGGAGTGGTGGCTCTCCTGACAGTGTCTGCACGGGTGATCCCGGACCCCCACCCCTGCCTGTCTGGACCAGCCCCCCTTCCTGCATCTATATATGGACGTTCATCTATAGCCTGTCCGTCCATGGGAGTGGATCTCTCCTTCAATGTGGTTCTCCTCGAGATTTCTTCTTTTTCCCACTGGGTTTTGAAGTTTTTTCTTGCCGAGAAGGAGGGTCTAAGGACAGGGGATGCCTGGGACTTTTCATGTATTTCTGTAGTTGATTGTGTTTTTGTAAAGCCCTCTGAGACGACTTTGTTGTGATTTAGGGCTTTATAAATAAAATTGAATTGAATTGACGTGAATTGAGTTGAATTAACGGAGTTGACGTATCGACTCGTCCATGTTACTGTTAATGCCCTTATATATATATATATATATATATATATATATAAATACCTTTTTTATTTACTTTTTTTTCTCCATCTAATTGAGAATTGGGACAACACTAGCCCTTCACTTGAACGCACAAAACTGAGGGTTAGGGGTGAATTGGGATTCAGCCTTAGAACTGTGGGACCTATTTTAAAACATTGCTAAAATGGTGCTGTAACTCAAAATCCATTCATTCTAAGTCCATTTAAATACTATTCATAGGAGATATTTCCAGGTCAGTTATTTCTGCTTTTATAGTAACTGAAGGTGACAAGCCACTAATGTTATAAGTAGCATATTTGTGACTAAAAACGTTAAATGCTATTTTAAATGGAATTGCCAGAACCTTTTGTGAAACAACATCCTCTTATACCATCTAACAGGAGGGCTGCAGATTGTAATTGTCTGAATACCTTTCCTCTCGCTCCCCTGCAGGTTCAGCTGAAAACTCATTAAAGCTGTAATTAGACCCACAGTTTATTTTGTCCTTTCTGGGGACGTTAACTCTGGTCCACACAAACGTAGGTGGTAAGAAATGCACATTAATACTTAAAGAAGAAGAAGAAGAAGTATGTCGTCCATTGTTGATAACTCTACATGTAAACTCAGCCTAAACCAACAAAAACAACCGTCTTGTTTTTCACATTTAAAGGGCTCATATGTAGCTAAACCCACTTTTATTAGTCTGTGGTTCATTGGACCCTAATAGTTCCAAAAGTTAGAATTTGAACCCTCCAGGTGCTGTAAAGCTGTCTATTTGACAAAAATCAAGTATTTTTCTACAACCTGTTTTAATTCCTGCTTCATTTGTTACATCTATAACTAGTCACATCAGTGTAACTAGTTTAAGTTGACCGACTTGACATAACTCATAATGTTTTCTTACAAAGTAAATCCTGAACAGTTTTTTCCCCATATTTCAGTTTAGGAATGTAAACTCTACTCAGAGCAATGTGATTACACAGGCATTGTATTATTATTATTATTGTAAATGTCTAATATCTCCCAAAGTGTCGACCCTATCAACTCATTGTTTTCACTATTGTCTTCTTTGATGAAAGATACACAAATATGGAAAAGTGTAGTGATCGGGTCTGAACAGATTTTGTGTCAACCCCCCCTCTACCCACAGGTACCATATGGCTTTTATAAAATCAACAAAACATTAAAACATATATTACTTGGTTTTCCTGAACTCTCTCACAGTAAATTCAAGAGTAAAGTTAATTATTATTTAACTACGGTACTGGATCAAAATATAAATCAGAATATAGAGCAGATCAAAACCATATTGGCGTTTGACTGAAAGACACTGTAATGTAGACGGTGAAGCCTGGATGTTAAAGTGAATTTACAGGAGGCTCCTTCAGCTGACATCCTCCTGTCACCTGCACTTACCGTGCTCTGACAGACAAATGAAATGAAGGTGACACATTTCAGTGCACCTTTTTTTTTTTTTTTTTTTTTTTCTTCCTTTTGATCTAATGGATGCACTTCAGCTCCTTTCTCTTTCACCTTCAGCTTGAGAAATCAGATTTCTGAAAGGCTGCTTCCTTTAAATGAGTCAATTCAGGGAATGGATTTAAGTGTAGCGTGTCGTTTTCAGACCAATAAAGTGAGAATGCGAGAAAGGCCAAAAGAACAGAAGGAAATGGTGCAATCCACATGGTTCTGGGACTGATGTCAATAAAATAATCTATTTACCTGGGATGTTTCACATTGTGGACTCGCTGCTCCAAAGGCCGAAACAGCTGATAGTGACCAAAAGCATCTACTGATATAAAATGTCTATGTTTAAAAAAAAACTAATCTAATAAATACATTTCAATATTTGGTGTCAAATGCAGTTTTTCCAGCTTTTTATTGTCATCAGGTATGACCCATTTGAAGGTTCAGGTGCTCAGTAGTTACCGTGGAAACACAATCTTATTCTGCATTGTTGACACGTGGTTCAATAAATGGTAGATTCAGACACATGTTGTTAAAGCAGTGGCGGCCTGTCAGTGCAATTTTTATTAGGCTTATTGAGTCTGCTGTGATCTCAATGACGTCAGCCCTTTGAGCTCAAATTTGACCCCCTGATCATGCACGAAAACTCACCAAATTTTGCACACATTTCAAAAGTGTATATATAGTTTTGTAAAAGTCGGAAAATAAATATGTCTACAGCACCCACCAATATATTTAGACTTTTCAAATATATTGTATTAGGCCAGATCACGCCCGAGTGAGGTTGGAGCTATGAAAATCGGTACATATGTTCATCACAAGAAGATGAACAAATAACCTAATGATGGCCACGCCCATAAACCAACAGGAAGTCCGCCATGTTGGATTGAAATTTCAAACATGTTAAGTCTTCGTATTTTAACGAATTCCTCCTTTGCCAAATTTTTGGGAAAAGTTGCATCGTTTTTGTACAATGACATCGCAAATTTTTGTGGAAAAATGACCACTACTTGGGGCGGCACAGTGGTGCAGTGGTTAGCACTCGTGCCTCACAGTACGAAGGACCCTTTCTGTGTGGAGTTTGCATGTCCTCCCCGTGTCCGCGTGGGTTTTCACCGGGCACTCCGGTTTCCTCCCACCATCCAAACACATGCACTGATAGGTTAATTGGTTAATCTAAAATTGGCCATAGGTGTGAATGTGAGAGTGATTGTTTGTCTATGTATGTCAGCCCTGCGATGAACTGGCGTCTTATACAGGGTGTACCCCGCCTTCGCCCATTGTAGCTGGATTAGGCCCCCAGTGACCCCCGTGACCCTAGTGAGGATAAAGCGGGTTCAGATAATGAATGAATGACCACTACTTAAATTGGGGATGCCTCACATCATAACATCATTAAGGGTTGGGGGAGTTTGGGGATATACCCCCAACTGTTGTTTCTGACAGCGTAAGTCTATTTTAATAAACACTTCTCATTCCATAGTTCTTTTTTTATCATTGTGTGTCTATCATGTAGATTAATAGTGAACATATCCAAAGTATGAAGGAACACATATGACATTATATAATAGACAAAAAATGTGTTCAACAAGCTAGGTTATGTTTTATGATTGAGATTTGTCAAAGTCCTCACCTTTAGTTTTGACAACGATAATGGAGCAGATGGATGGGATGTCACTGCAGAGTGCTGTTGTAGTCATACTGGTTCAATGTGCCTTGAATTTTGCATAAATCATCAAAAGTGTCACCACCATCACACTTCTCTGCATGTCAACACACATTCAAGGCCATGGATTCATCAGCACCCTACTCTCCATATTGCACTCTGTTGCCATATTCCCCTTTTTTCTTTTTTTTTTAAATTTCCAACCACACTATTGGCTGAGCAAATCTGTCTCTCTTCACAGTTAGGTAATCCAATAAGGTGTCTGAAATATCAAGGACTAGTTATCATAAATCATAAAGCAGTACAGCAGCCAGAGGGTCATAAAACATTTAAAGAAAACAAGAAAACAAACCCCAAACCTCACAAATATTTTAGCTCTTAATTCACTACTGCCTCTGAAAATGTGAGACTATGGGTTTGACCTTTAAACGTCTCTCAAGGTCATAAGTCATGATGCCATTTTGGAACCTAGGTATATGTAGTTTCCTATCTGTCAATAATCACAACTCTTCTTGGAGTTATTATTACTATTATTATTACCTCAGTCAAGGAGGTTATGTTTTTGCCTGACTTTGTCTGTCGGTCTGTCTGTCATTTTGATGACATTTTCAGGGTAGGTTGGTAATGGAAATTATTAGATTTTGGAAATGATTAGATTTTTGGTGGTGATCTGGGGGGGGGGTGTCTACCTTGGCAGAGGTCTGCGCTCTCTGAGTGCTTTTCTAGTTATTATTATTATTATTACTATTATTATTACCTTTATTTAAAGGACAATATAGAGAGAACATTAAGGTCACAGAGACAGAGATGTACTGTACCAGATTATAGCTAAATAGCTAGTTTCCATCTTATGATCATTTAAAATCATGTAAACTTGATTTTGTCCTTTTAAGGTCACTCAAGGTCAAATGATGCCATTTTGAAGCTAATGCCAGGTTTCCTATCTGTCAATAATAGTAACTAAGTCTCTATCAATACTTGTTTTTTCATTGTAGTCCATTTAATTTTTTTGGTATTGACTCAGTGACCCCTGACCTCTTGGATCAACAATAGGTTAAAATGTATACACTCAAAATGCAGAATTGAATGACCAGTATGTTGGTGCTCATTGGAAGTCTGTAAAATGAATAGTTTATAAAGGTTATATCCAACATTCTATAGTGACCTTTGTTCTGATGCCAATGCACATCAACAGTGAGAGTAAAAATAATCTACATGTAAAAGTGAGTTTGCAGGAATGAAAAAGAAATGCCTTCTTGGCCCTGTCTCTGACATTTTGATGATCTTGACCTTTGACCTACATTCACCAAACATTTAATGGGATCCATTCTGGACCATCTCACACCTTTCTTGAAAATTTCACAGAAATCCAGTAGATACAAACAGATGGACAAACGTATAAACTATAACAACATCCCTCTCCTCTTTCAACGGTACCCTCACCATACCTTTTTTATTTTTGGAATGAGGGGGGGGGGCAATAAAGCAATACTGTGAGGTGAAAATACGTCACTTCCTATTTCAGCTACACCCTTCAGGTAGCATCCAAGCATCAATAAATGGAATTAATTCAAACAGTGAAACTAATCTTCCTTCACAGAGGGAACCGTCTGTTTATAATTACACAGGGACTCCAACAAAAAAAACTAAAACAAAAGTTACATTTGACTCCTTAGATCAGTGGTTCCCAACCCTGGTCCTCAAGTACCTGCATGTTTTAAATCAGGGGTTTCAATCATGCGGCCCGGGGGTCAAATGCGGCCCATCAATGTTTCCAATGTGGCCCTTTAGGATGAAGAGCATAATAACCTATTAAATGACTCCATATTTTCTTCTTAGTTTTTTCTTTGCCGATAAATGGTGACAATTGTTTTACTCCAAAATATAATATCAAATTATGAAAATATTTACATTCACAAACTATCCTTTAACAATAAAATGTCAATAACGTCAACAAATAGGAACCACCCCGAAATGTCCAAAGAAAATTAGACACAATTTGAACCATTTTCTGCTTCTGTTACTAAGAGTTTAGTGTCTTTGTAGATCTTATCCATAATAAAACACACGGACAAGTGATAAATTGAGGCAGAATATTGTTAAAATTGTCCTTATTTTCCTTATGAAATTGCACTTGTTTTGCATTTAGATAATTTATAAAAGTATTTTTACAATTTAATGTTTTTTTTTCACACTAAAACAATGACAAATTTGGAGTTTTCATTATTTATAGGTTATTATGTTTTCATTTTACTGGTCCGGCCCATTGGAGGTCGAATCAGGTTGAATGTGGCCCCTGAAGAAACTGAGTGTGAGACCCCTCTTATAGATGTTTCCCTCTTCCAACACATCTGATTGTCATTATCAAGCTCCTGCAGACCTTGATGACAGGCTGACCATTTGAATCAGGTGTGTTGGTAGAGGGATACATCTAAAACACAAGTGTCAAACTTCAGTCCTCGAGGGCAGGTGTCCTGCATGATTTAGAGATTTCCCTCTTCCGTGTGATTCAGTTTAACCCTTTAACCCCTGAGATTTTAGCGATCAGTAAAAAAAGTAAAAAATAAAATAAAATCAGCATCAACACAAAGAAAAATAAATAATAAGCTAACAAAATAATTGGTAACAAGAGCAAAGTATGACACAAATGGCAGAAAATCAAAGAAAAATTACATTTAAAAAAAACAAAATGTAGAAAAATAAACAAAATCAGCAACAAAATGAACAAAAAAAATAATACATATTTACAAAATGAAAAAAAATATGTAGAACATTTTGAAAAAACCAAACAAAAAAAAAACTATTATTAAAATTTGGTCCCAGCAGTTTAAATTTTGCCTTTAATTTTTTTTTTAAATAAAAAAAAAAATCCTTTTTGACACCGTTTCCATCCACAAAACTAAAAGGAAAATGGTAGATTTTTTTCTGAATATTAAAACTAAATCATCCATTCAGAATGCATCAGTGCTGACACATTAATAATCAGCTCCTCATCAGTTCTGCAGAACACTTATAATGATACAAAGGGAACATCTAAAACGTGCAGGACACCAGCCTTTGAGGACCACAGTTTGACACCCCTGATCTAAAACATGCAGGATAGTGGTACCTGAGGACCAGGGTTTGGAACCACTGCCTTAGACTAAAGTAACAGTATGATATGTCCTTTGCAGTGGACCTTTTTTAATGTATTTATTAATGTATTCCTTTTTTGGTAAAGCTATGAAACTCTCATCTACTAGAGCAGTGTTTCCTAACCCTGCTGCTCGAGGAACAGTATCGTGCATATTTTCGATGTTTCCCTCTTTGATCACACCTGACAGTCATTATCAGTCTTCTACAGAGCTTGATGGTAGGCTGATCATCTTTATCAGGTGTATTTGAAGAGGGATACATCTGAAATATACAGGGTAGTTGTTCCTGAAGGACCAAAGTTGGGAAAGATTGTAGTGCAGAGGTTTTCAACCCTGGTCCACGGGGTCCACTGTCCTGGATGTTGTCGATGTCCCCCTGCTCCAACACACCTGATTCAAATGATCGGCTCATTATCAAGCTCTGCTGAAGCCTGATAACGACCTACTGCTTTGAATCAGGTGTGTTGGAGCAGGGTTGAAGACCTCTGTTGTAGATGATAAAAATGCACTGCTGGGTCTAAGTCAGGGGTCTGCAACCCTGCTTCTAGAAAGCAACTATGCTGTATGTTTTAGATGTGTTCCTCTTCCAACACACCTGATGATTGTTATCGGTCTTCTGCAGAGGTGGCCGAAGTACTTATATTCTGTACTGAAGTAGAAGTACAGCTACTGGTGTGGAAAATACTCTGGTAAAAGTACAAGTACTGAGTCAACTCCTTTACTGAAGTAAAAATAAAAAAGTTATAATTTCACAATTGTAATAAATAAAAAAAAAGTAAAAAGTGAAAGTGCATTTTTTTTGTTGTTGCCATGAACGCATTAATACTTATTTAACCAGGAAAAATCTGAAACGTTTCAAAAGTATCTAAAATAAAGCATTTGAAAGTGAGTTACTGTGTAGATAAGGTGTTTGACAGGGTCACTGTACTCAAGTTTTGTGGGTATAGACAAAAATTTTGGAGAAACAGAGTAAAAAAAAAAGTCACAATTGAGATAAAAAAAAAAGGTATCATGACATTTTAAAGAAATTACAAATGAGATTTAAAAAAATGCATAATTTTAAAAGAAAAAGTCCAAATTGGGAGATAAAATGTTAAAATTGTGAAATAAAAAGTCAAAATTATGAGATAATAGTCACATAATTCTAATATATAAAGTCACAGTTCCTCTCTAACACTGATTTTTCCTTTGGTGACTTATTTTTTGTACTGTCACATCTGTTTAGTTTGAAAAGTAACGACTCTATTCTGAGAATATAAAGAGTATAAAGTACAGATATTTATGCAAAAATGTAGGGAGTAAAAGTAAAAAGTTGCTAGAAAAATAAATACTCAATTAAAGTACAGTTACATAAAAAAAAAAACCTACTTAAGTACAGTAATGAAGTACTTTTACTTAATTACTTTCCACCTCCGGTCTTCTTCAGAGCTTGTTGATGGGTCGTGTGTTAAGGTAAGGCACATTTATTTCTATAGTTCTTTTCATGTACAGGAAAATTAAAGGTGCTTTACACAAAACATATAAGAAAATTTAAATGATTATGATGCATTAAAAGACAATTAAAATAAAAGGCATAAAAACAATTGAGAATCTATAGAGATGAGTCTTAAACATGCAGGACAGTGTCTCTTTAGGACCAGGGTTGCAGGTCCCTGGTCTAAATAGTCTTAAAACACTCATTAAGAGTCTTAAATGTAACATATAGGAACCTATTATTTGAGTTTTACTAAACATATCCACATCTTCAATGCATCCAGCAGATCTGGAAGGCAAAGAAATTCCACAGAACACTTCTTTAAAAGGGTCAAAGTTGAAACCTTTGGAGACGACTGCATTATGAGTCTGTGACGGTACCAGTGGTTTGCAAACCTGTCACTGAAGCGAAAGGCGACTGGAATGAAGACGCTCGCATATATTCCACTTTATTTCCATCCATCAACTTCTGCCTGAGTCCTGGTTTCAGCAGAGAAGCCCAGACTTCCTTCTTATTCAAAGGCCAGTGCAGAGTCATTATCCCTCCAGTGTGTCCTGGGTCATCCCTGGGGTCTCCTCCTGGATTGGACGTCTGTGAAACCCCTCTGCAGGGAGCCATCATGGCCAGATCACTGAACCCCCCCCCCCCCCCCAACTGATTCCTCTGGACTTGAAAGAGATTCGGCTGCTTCTGTTCAGTCTACCTTCTCATCCTGGATCAGAGCTTATGCATCATATTCAGTTAAAAAAAAAGACATTATACATCCCATTAAGGCAGGGGTGTCAAACTGCTGTCCACGAGGGCCGGTGTCCTGCATGTTTTAGATGTTTCCCTCTTCCATTCCACCTGGAGGCCATTGCATCATTATCAGTCTGATGAGGAGCTGATTATTAACTCTTTAAATGTCAGTGCTGATGCGTTCTGAATGGATTATTTAGTTTAAATATTCAGAAAAATTCAACAGTTTTACTTTATTTTGTGCATGGAAAAGGTGCCAAAAAGCAAGAGGTGTTTTTTATTTTCTTTTATTTTATTTCACCATTTTTTTTTTTAATTGCTGTGACCAAATGTCAATACAAGTTTTCTTCTTTAGTAATTTTTTTTTTCCAAAATTTTCCACATTTTTTGTCATTTTGTAAATATTTATTAGTTTTTTGTTCATTTTGTTTATTTTTCTACATTTTGGTTCTTTTAATTTTTAAATTTTTCTTTGATTTTCTGCCATTTGTGTCTTACTTTGCTCATGTTACCAGTTATTTTGTTAGTTCTCAGGAGTTAAAAGGGTTAAACTGAATCACATGGAAGAGGGAAGTATCTAAAACATGCAGAACACTGGCCCTCGAGGACTGGAGTTTGACACCTGTGCATTAAGGGGTTCAACAGGATGGTCGGTGCCCCTTGGCAGCTATTTAGCAGCTTTGTAGAAGGTATGGCAGCCACTAACATATCTGTGTAGCTTTTTACTTAAAAAAAAAAAAAATTCAATTTATTAATTACTTTGCCAGTTATGTTTTTGCTGGTGTTTATCTGTTTGTTTGTTTGGTTGGTTGTTTGTCTTTGTGCAACATAATTCAAATAGTCATGGACAGATTTGGCTGAAATTTTCAGGAAATGTTGACACTCATTTTGGTCATTTGAGGTAGGGGGTGATTTACCTTGGTGGAGTCTGTGCTTTTCTCATTTATTTATTTATTTATGTTAAGTCATAAATATGCATAGTGTTTCTGAACAGTTCAGTTTCTGTACCTTAGATATAACATATAGTTGTACTGAACAAATACATGCAGCTTATGTGAACCACAGTGGATACAAGCATGTGTTCAGTGTCCTCTATTCCACCACTCTATTAAAATAATGACACAAGGCATTGTTGGATTAAAAAAAAAGGCATCATGAGATTTTAAATAAATTACAAATGAGATTTAAAAAATGCATAATTTTAAGAGAAAAAGTCCAAATTGGGAGATAAAATGTTAAAATTGTGAAATAAAAAGTAAAAATTATGAGATAATAGTCACATAATTATAATATATAACGTCACAGTTCCTCTCTAACACTGATTTTTCCTTTGGTGACTTATTTTTCAAACTGTCACATCTGTTTAGTTTGAAAAGTAACGACTCTATTCTGAGAATATAAAGAGTATAAAGTACAAATATTTATGCAAAAATGTAGAGAGTAAAAATAAATACTCAATTAAAGTACAGTCACATAAAAAAAAATCTACTTAAGTACAGTAATGAAGTACTTTGTTTTTTTTCTTCTTTTTATAAAGTGTCTTTTTCAGACATTAAATGTGCTAAATCTTACATACTTTAATAAGATGAAGTAGAAAACAAATGAAAAAAGTGCTGGTTAGTTCATGTTAATATATATGATGGTGTGTTATTCCACATATATGGTGGTTTATGTACATGTATACAATGGATTAGTAAATATTCCACAGAACCTGTAAAGGATCATAATGTGCAGACAGTGTTTTGAAGTAGATCTGAGACCAATATTCCTTTGAACTAAAACCTATTCTCTTGTTATTTCTAATAATTTCACATTTTGACCCAAGACTTATTTTGGAAACTTGATCCAACCATCATTTAAGACTTGACTTTTCTTTATCAGTAACACACATGGTAAAAATTCATTAGTTTAATGCTCACCATCTCTAAAATCACTGATGCAAATCTTTAACTAAAACGATCTTTATGCTCTTTAGACGATGGTCAATGTCAAGAGGATGGAGGTTTTTTGTACTTTCCCAAAAAATTTTAAAGAAATTACTTAGGTCATTATTTTAATAGGGTGACAATTTACATTTGTGTTACTAAATTGTCATCCCTAATACAAAATAAACTTCCCAAAACACTTTATTCTGAGGTAATGCTGGTGAAGAGGTGTCAGACATTTCAACAGTTTTATATATATATATATATATATATATATATATATATATATATATATATATATATTTATTTATTTATTTATTTATTTATTTATTTATTTTTTGGTCATATTCAGTATTTATGTACATGTAGAATGTGCTAAAAACAAATAAAAGTGAGTGAGAAGGTTTGTCCAAAGAGTGGTGCTAGACTACAGTTTGTGAAATCATGATCGTGTGTGCAGAAACGGAGAGAGTGGGGGTATCAACTCACTTTCTTTCAGGGTTCACATCCAGCTCAATTTGGCCTCAGTGGGCTGGACCAGTAAAATAATAGCTATAAATGATAACTACTCCAAATGTCGTTATCTTTTTTAGTAAAAAAACAAAAAAAAACCAAACAGAAAACCATTAAATAATAACAATGCTTACATTCATGAACAATTAAAAACAAATAAAAAAGAATAACAAAAAAAGTGCAATTTTAAAAATAGTCTGTTTCAATGTTTCATTCCTAGATTTGCATTATGTATTAAATGTACAAAGATTCTAAACACTTAGTAACAGAAAAAGAAAATTGTGCTTAATTTTCTTTATACATTTCAGGTTGTTTATACTTATTCAGGTTATACACATTTTATTGATACATGATAGTTTGTAAATGTCATTATTTAACATAATTGTTTTTTTTTTGCATTGAAATAAAGAAGAAAAAAAAAAAAAGAAGTTGCCGCAACATAACTTTTTTCCACATCAAACCAAGAAGAAAAAATTGAGTCATTATTTTTTGTAGATTATTCTATTAAATGACTGTAGATCATATTGTTTTGCATGTGGAAGCTCAACTAAAATGGGTTCCACAGCCTTGACTGTGGAATTTTTGCACTTTATTCCGTGGGCCGAATTGGAACCTTTTGTGGGCCACATTTGGCCCGTGGGCCGCATATTTGAGGCACCTATTTTAGAGCCATATTAGTCAAAGTGTTTAATAAATCTACAGGTGGTTTCAATACACAAAAAAAGGTTGATTCACCATAAAAAATTCACGAGTAAAATGAAAGGTCAGTACATCTTAGGATCCAACGAAAATAACACGGTTCATCTTCATTTCCAGAAAATCTGACGTAAATCTGTGCAAACTGTGGAAAGTTGCAGGAGCAGATTGTAGCTTCACGTTGACGGTGTCTCCACGGACGTGAAGCCGGCGCCCACTTTTTGTGCCATAATGAAGATTAATGCGAGTCATTTCCTGTGTATTGCTTTGTCTTGTTTCAAACAAACATTGAAGGAGACAGAACGCCATAAAAATCCTTTTGAAATCTACCTTTTTATTACAAAAACAATAAACCTTCATCTGAACTGCAGCTGGCAAGATACCAATAAATCATTTTGTCTCATAGAAATGAAATGTCTCACTTTGATCACCATAGATTTAATAAAAATAAACATTATTGGAGGTGATTAACAACAACAATGGTAAGGTGTGCCTTATCTTAATCAAAATATATCAGCTTATCATTTGTTGTTTACATTATGAAACACAGCAATGAGGACAAAAGTAAGTGTTTATGTGTGTGTGTGTGTGTGTGTGTGTGTGTGTGTGTGTGTTTTGTGTGTTTTGTGTGTGTGTGTGTGTGTGTGTGTGTGTAGGATGGGGGTGGACAGAATTTACAATAGACTAAACACACTGTCTGAATACATGGTAGCTCTGTATAATGAAGATGCATGGCATAGCTAAGAAAACAATATTAATGATGGACAGGTCATGCTGATCATACGCCCCCTTCCAAAGCCAGAACGAAACAGAAAAACACCGAGATCACGTATCTTCCAGACTGTAACAGATGAGGCCGACCGACCGAAGGACTCGACGGTGAAGTGTAGTTTGCCGTGTTTGTCAGATGAACAGAATTCACAGTGGAAATGCTGCAAAAAAAACAAGAAAAAAAAACAAGAAAAAAAAAAGAAACCAACGACAATAATGAAAATAAATGATGTCAGTGGAGCATTTTGAGGAGGGCCATGCGTGAAGCAAGTGCTATGCAAAGTAGAGGCAGCGCTTCATGTGGCCACGCCTGTGTATAGGCTGTATGTGGATCAGTAGTGATGCTCCCATCATTCAATATAAGCACGTTTTCCTCCTTTCTTTCTCTCCGTTAAAACACTCGCATAGTTCACGTCTCCCCGATTCAGTCCTTGAAAGTCCGTGGAGCGTCCCTCTCCTCCATTTTTAAGTCCCGCTCTCATATCCTCCGCATCCGTTGGTTGCATTGCTTTCACTTCCCCTCTCAGTGATGTGTTGCAACGACGTACATCTACCGTATTTTTAATGTGATCCTTTTATTTTATTTTATTATTTTTTTTCTTTCTCCCTTGGTGGGCACTGGCTGACTGTTTGGTTTTGGTTTTTTTTTTTTTTTAGAAAGTGAGAGCATTGCAGGTTGACATAATTTTGGTTGAAGTCTTGTTCAGTGGGCCAACAGGAAGGGGATTAGCTTATGCAGGAACAGGAGGGTGATGCAGAGGAGGGGGTCCATGGTGCTCATTACACTGCAACCTGGAGGAGACGGAAAGAAGAGAAAAGCACAGGAAGAGGAGGGTTAGAACAGCGGACGTGTGCTTTATTCCTTTAGATCGCTGCAGTGAAAAAGGAAGCAGCAGATGAAACCATAATCTGTAATTATCAGTGCAAATCATTCCTGTTTAAAGCCACATAAAGTCGTGTTTTTAAGACCCAGATGAGCATGTGTGTGTTAATGGTAGACTGATATAGCAGGCCGATACATACATACATACATATATATATATATATATATATATATATATATATATATATATATATATATATATATATATATATATTTTAAATGTATTTATTTAATTAATAGAAAATAAAAACGAGACATCAGACCTCTGCCAAAGCTTGATATGTCGTCATATGATGTAATGGAGCCATAGGTGTTGACCCATCTGATGTCTGAAGGTGAGACGATGTGAATGGGAAAAAAAACAAAAAACAGATTCTATTTTGTCTGAATCCTGAAATATTACCACTGATGTGTTTTAGCTGTTGACATTTAGTGTGACCTTGACCTTTGACCTTTTATTGCTCAAAATCTAATGGGTTCTTCCTTGACCCATTATCTATCATTTCTGAGAGTTTCATCAAAATCCGTTCAGAACCTTTTGCATAATCCTACTGTTAGACAGACAAACAAACAAACAGACAAACGGACCCAAATGTAATGCCTCCTTGGTGGAGGTAATAAATAAATCCACTAGAAAAGCAAACCTCCACCCTTTCAAATGAAGAGAGGTCCGCCAAAGAGGTATTAAATTCCAGTCCGTTTGTTTGTCTCTCAGCAGGATTACACACAAAGTTCTGAACGGATTTTCATGATGTGTTGGCAGGAACTAATTA
Organism: Siphamia tubifer; assembly: GCA_020466265.1. Classification (NCBI taxonomy): domain Eukaryota; kingdom Metazoa; phylum Chordata; class Actinopteri; order Kurtiformes; family Apogonidae; genus Siphamia; species Siphamia tubifer. Next base: position 9,099,752 of record CM035785.1, on the reverse strand, counting down.
TTACATTTTAGTGGTGATCCACAAGAGATCCTGGATTCTGGATCACTTTGAAAGTGATCCAGAATCCAGGATCTCTTCCAGATCACTGCCAAAGTGTAATCATTTGTTCCCTGTGACACTCCAGAACACATGCTGAACATTTTTATCAAAATCTGTTCAGAACTTTTTGTGTAATCTTGCTGAGACAGAAGACAGACAGACACTTGATACAAAATAAAATAAATACATAAAATAATAATAATAATGATAATATATATATATATATATATATATATATATATATATATATATATATAGTGAGAAAAAATAGTGAGAAAAAAGAACAGAGCACAGGGGAGTGAAAATGAAAAAGATGAGGAAAAAGGCTGACTGATATATTAGGCATGTTTTTTTTTTTATTATTATTAATTGACAGGTGGAACATCCATAACATGAATATACAGGTTGGTTCAACACACAGAACCAGTCAATTTTAGTGAAAAGGAGAAGTCGACCGATATTTCTGGTTACATTTTGAAGCTGATATTAAAAATTCATTGATTCATTTTTAAACCAAAACCATGACTGAAATTAAATGTTTCTGAACTTCAGATCCATTAATTCTATCAATACATGTAAATAATTGGTGTAAAATGCTGCTAAAATGCATCATCCATCCATCCATTGTACATTATCATCCATCCATCCATCCACCCACCCATCCACCCATCCCTCCCCACTTTATATCCATATTGAATTGAAACTGCTACTCTTCTATTTAGTTTTTTTCTTGTTTTTCTAGAAGCCTGTGATTGCTTCTTTGTTTATATAAAAACAGATTGGTTTTCAGATGATGGCTAATCTCCGTCTACACCGTACATACAATGCACACATATACGCAGAACCGCAGACGTCAATGCCTTTGGGCGGCAGATTAATTAGAAATCTAAACGCAGATGTTGATTAAAAGACTGAAAATGATATACCTCATATGCAGTGAAGTATTGAGTATTGAGTCAAACCTCCTGCTCTATTATCTGCCCATAAATGCCTCTGCACATTCTGCCCAAAGGGTGGTTTATTTTTTATTAGGCTGATCAATATCATGGGATGATTATTCCAGTTGCTGATGCCTGTGTGGTTTCTGTTTTTTTTTTCGTGCAGTTCAAGCTGGATAACGACAATATGACCAGTGTGTGTTATTACTATCAAGAATACAACTGAAAATAAATGCAACTTTATCTCATTAAAGGTTCAAATGAGCAACTTTTGAGGGCGGCATTCTGTTCAAGAAGTTATTTTTTAATGGAATAATGCATTTTAAACATTTCTCTGTGGTCTGCAGAAACTATAAATGCTGTGTTTGGGTCTGAATTCTTCATTAATTCAACTCCACAGGACCACCTTCAACTCTATATTTCCAAACAGACTTTTAGGAATATTGTATCTTTCGTATAAATGCAATAACTTGAAAAGTATTCACTTTACAAGTTCCATGTTTTCTATATCATGGAGAGGAAGAACTGAATCGATTTTGGATGACTTATCCATAAATCCCTAAACACGCTTTTGTTCTTATTTCTAGAACTGTTTGTCTGATTGAATTCAAATGAAGTGCAAATGAAAGGTCATGACCTTGGGATGTATCACGTCATGAACTCATTGGTGTCTAGTTAAGGAATAGGGGTGTTGGGGGTTATAACACTAGCCATTGCTTCTGACGCTGTAAGCCTAGTTCTAAGTAATGACACCAGGAAGGTCATTTTGAGTGCTGGCCCTTTAAATCTAAATAAGCCACTCAGGCCCCGCCCCCTTCAGCTTATTGGATGCACTGCACTGCTCTGTCCTGTTCACCCAACAACTGAATGTTTTCGGTAATTGCCTTGAAGTTTCTACACATTTTCAGTATAAACTAACACTGCTGCTGCTGATGATAAATAATTATATCATACTCGTTTGTCAGCAGTCTGGACCATATATGTGACCCGCCACCATGAAACCAGGCATAAGTCGCGCTGAGCCGTTCAGAGCTACAGCCAAATTTAGGCTGGAAGGCGATTTCTTATTTGTGTTTACATGTTATCAAAAAACGGTACCTTAACACCTCTATTTTCAGTTCCTGTGGTCATTACATTAAAATCCAATCAATAAAGGTGTTTATTGAGTCAATTATTTAAGCGGCGACAAAAGCAAAGACAAAGCTGACTTCCACCTCTTTTCTCCGAACAAACCGATCTCCGTTCCGTGGGTAAACACCCAAGTGTTCGGTACGAGGAAAAAGCTTATATTGAATGCTCTGTCCAATGGCGTAAGTCAAATGATTGTAATACGTTGCACTTCTGTCCTATTATTATAATATATAAAACTTCTGTGACATGTCCATCAGAGTGTCCTTTAACATCTGTGAATATTTTTTGTCAATCGGATACGAATTATTATGCGTTGCTAAGGACTTCCTACCCCAAAACAATCCAAAACTTTAACAGACAATATCTAAAAATATGCAAAATGTGTCCAAATGTGGATATTAAAATTACCATAACTTTGGTTCTACTTGTGATAGAAACATATTTGTTTCACCATCTTAAACCTTAGTTTCCACTCTACCATGCTACACAGATAACTCAGTTTTGATTTCCATACACATATGCCTGGTTTCGTGGTGGTGGGTCACATATGTCCAAATGTCATGATTTAACTAACTATAGAGATAACGAATTAAAAGGGAAATCCACTGGAGTTTTGCTAAAAAGAATATAAATATAGCTTTGCAGCACCTGGTGGGTTCAAATTCAAACTGTATAAAGTATTAGGGTCCAAATGCACAAATAAATGCACCAAAAACTAATAATAACAATAATAATAATTTAATTTCTCCCAGTTTCTCACCAGCTTCACCTGTCCCGCACCGTGCAGCTGCAGCTTGTTGCTGATCTGCAGCTATTTAAGCAGTGAAGCTTGCAGTTGCTGGTGCAGGACCATTAAGTATTGTCTATTCCATAACCAGACATGTGTTATTAGGTCTTTGTTCACTAGAACCTGGACATTTACTCATCACCCCCAGGTTTTGTTTCTATTTCAGTCTTTGTCTCCATGATTTTGGTTTAATTTTCATTAAATCTCTTCTCCCTTCAACACCGTACATCTGAGTCCTTTCCACCTCACCCCTAATGACAATCAAATATGTTAAAAACATGAGCTAACCGGCACTTTTGTCATTTGTTTTTGATTCATCTTATTAAAGTATATATGTTTTAGCATATTTCATGTCTGAAGCAGATACTTTAAAAAAAAAAAAAATGAAAAGAAAAAGAATGTCGAGCAGTGTAGTCTGCGATATCACAATTTATTTTTATCACCGTGGCCGTGCATGTTTGTGGTCTTTCATCCATCCCTGTGTTCTGTGTCCAAAACACATTAAATTAGAGAAGAACACACAAAATATGAACAAATGACTCCCAGAGGACACAAAGATAAAATGAAATTTACGATGGTTTTTCTACATGAGCGGTCAATAAAAATATCTGACTGTATCTTTCTATAAGCCTTTCATTTCGTACATGGTTAGTAGTGTGGACCTCTGTTCTGTATCTTTGTGAATCTGTGGATTGAAGACTAGTGAAGAGATGCCACAGGAAATGTTTCCACACTGTACAATTTCTCCCTGAGTGACAGTTATATGTAATATTTCCTTCTGTACAATAACCATATTATAACTATATTGTGCAATAACCTTTACTCATTTCACTATATATATATATATATATATATATATATATATATATATATATATATATATATATATATATATATATATATATATATATATATATATATATATATATATATATATATATATATATATATATATATATATATATATATATATATATATATATATAGTTTAAAATAAAGATGATTGGAAAAAAATTATGATGTAGTAGATGCTGAAATACAATTTCAAAGCACTTCAAATAACCACCAATATTTATTACAGCAAAAAATTGCAATCACAAAACAGTAATTTTATTCAGGGGCGGCTGTGGCAAATTCTCAGAAATGAGAAGAAAAAGTGTGTGTTAAGATTTACAGTGTTAAAGAGATGTTTAAAAAAAAAATGCCAAATGGAAATGCCAAAAACACATATGTTAAAATGTGTTAAGAAAATATATTCAAGTACACATGGAGATGAAGATTAAAATGTTTAAAAAATAATAAATACGCTAAAATGGGGGTGGGGGCACAGCTTCTTTTCATCTATTTTAAGGAAAACTCATTTTCCCATACTTTGAAAACCCTGATATAGATATTTAGTCAGACTTTTAGTCTCTATAGAAAGTCTTTCCACAACATGAGCTTAAGTGTTTCCACACTAATGCAGATATCTGGAAAAAGTGATTTTTATTTCATTTTATTTTTTATCTCTGTTGGAGACTAGTATCCACATAAACAGATGTTCTGGCCACAAAGAGACATTTATGAATGTTTTTTTTTCCAAAGTATAGATTGTAAACTCGGTGTGTATCTGTGTGTTCAGGGAAAACAGAGATTAGAAACTGATGGTGTCTCACCCCATTTTGCTGGTGTCTATTATGCCTTTGTGCGATAAAGCTCCACCTGAAACATCAAATCCAGGTGTATAACTCAGTGTGCGACCTGCAGTAGATGGAGGTCAACACCGACACCTTTGGGAGACGGGCTGGACCAGCTTTATGGACAAATCCACATCACGTAAAGAATATACACTTCCTCTACCAACACTGGACATGGACATTTAGAACTGAACCCTTTAGCTTTAGCATGATGACACATTAATCCATCTGCTACATCCATGGTGTCCACAGTTTGGACAAAAACTGTGGTTAGTGTTGGGGGACATTTTTGTATAAGGACAGATATCACTGGTCTTGCAAGTACAATTCTTCTGGAATAAAACTAATGAAATGTTCCCACATGTGTTACTGATGAAGAAAACTTAAGTCTTAAATGTTGGTTTTATCAAATTTCCAAGATAAGTCTGGGGTCAAAATGTTAATTTCTTATTATGAACAAAAGAATAGGTTTTAGTCCAAAGGAATATTGGTGTCAGATCTACTTCCAAACACTGTCTGCACATTATGATCCATTCACTTTACAGGTTCTTTCTAGTGGAATATTTACTAATCCACTACTTTACTTTATTCCACATTTTAAAAAGATAACGATTATAGAAGCAAATATAAATACAAATGAAATATAACGGTGCAAGGGAGGCCAAAAGCTTAAACATACTTACGTAGATTTACATAATAATGTACATTTAATGTCTGAAGCTGATAGTTTCTAAAAAAAGAGCAGTGTTAGTTGTCAGAACTTGTTTCAATAATTTACTTCCATTTAACATGACGACTTTGGAAAACGAATTTCAACTTATTGTTGTGATTTACTTGTATTTGTTTTTAACATATGAGCTCTCTTGGACCCTCAGATCAAGTGGTAATAAGCTTTTAATTGTCCCTAGAGTTACCATTAAAACACATGGTGAGGCCTCATTCAGTTTTTATTTCCACAAACTATGGAACAGTCGACCTGACGATCTGAGGTCCGCTGCCACTGTTCATATTTTTAAGGGTAAAACTGAAAACCTACCTTTTTAATTCAGCTTTTGATTAAATTTTACTCTTAAATTATTGTTTCTCTATTTTATGTATTTACTCTTATTTTATTACCATTATTATTTATTCTTTCATTTATTTGTTCTATTCTTTTTAATTAAATAAATCTTTTAACTTGTTCCTACAATTATAGGATAATGGGGGGGGGGATATATGGATAAAGATTGATTGATTGATTGATTGATTGATTGATTGATTGATTGATTTCAACTCACGGTCGTAAAGCCACTTCAGTGAAATGCTATTTAAATATGTCAACAGAACCAAACAATGTGAGGTTTAAAATGATAACTGTCAACAAGTGATGAGTTCAATCAATCGTCATGTTTTTAAAAATACAATCAGAACATTGTCGAGTATATGTAAGATTTAGCACATTTAATGTCTGAAGCAGATAGTTTTGAAAAATATTATTATATTATCGTTTGTATTCTACATTTGTTCTTTAAAAATAAGATATTTTGCCATATTTAATTTACTGATGAAAAATTATGACATGATTTTTTTAAGCTAAAAAAATATAATTAAAATTGTAGACCAGGGTTATTTGTAAAGATGAAGCTTGTGTGGACAAAGTAAGTGGGGAAAAAAATAAAATCATCTTCATTAGTCTAGAGCCCATTACAGCTATAGGTGAAACTGGGGAGGAAAAACAAATGTACAGAAAACTATCTGTGATAGAACTGTGATGGATGCACAATGTGTGTAACGTGCTTGTTTTCACTTGTTTTATTGTGTCACCCTTGGGGGTCCACAGTCACAGCCCCGTGACTGAGTGACATTTTCAACAGCTCATAGCTTCACAAATCAGTCATGTAGACAAATGTGACGGTTGCATTCGCCAACACTCTCACACTTTTTATTTGACGTTGATAAAGCAAATACAACCAGAGATATGTGGTTTGAAACCAGAGCAAACAAACGTGTAGAAAGGGATGAAAATATGGGATGGGGGAGGAGGGGGAGGAGGGGGAGGAGGGGGAGGAGGAGGGGGTTTCTGACCATATCTGCATCAGTTTGTGTCCATTTTTCAAAACTGGATTGCATTAGTTCTGCAAGTAATGATGAGGTTGACCCTACCTGGAGTGAGATGTCAAATATTTGAGGCAATTTATTTTATTGTATTTTTTTTTTTTAATTCAATTCTGATTGATTTAATTCTTTAAAAAAATAATTTAGATAATTGGACAACTGTACTAAGACAAACGTGACTAGACAATTCAGCCATAGATTTTGACATAAATATGAATCGAAAACAATTAAACATGAAAGGCATTTTCAAATCAGAGAGCTCCGTGGATTTGTCTCCAGAGGTGACAAATCAAATCAAATAAATAAATGAATTCCCCAAATTATGGAACAGTCGACCTGAGGATCTGAGTTCCACTGCCGGTGTTTATATATTTAAGGTTAAACTGAAAACGTGCCTTTTTAACTTAGCTTTTAGTTAAAGTTTACTCTTAACATTATTTTACTTTATTTTACATATTTACTCTTATTATATATATATATATATATATATATATATATATATGGGATAGACGAGGAAGATCGGATCTGCCAAATGTGTGATTTAAATGAAATCGAGAACGAGTATCATTTTGTCTTTTATTGCCCTCTGTATGAGAAGGTCAGAGGAGAACTATTTAATAACCTAAAGTATAGCAATGTGCTAGATATGAATGATGCACAACTACTTCAACGTTTATTTGAAAAGGATGTATTTAAATTAGCAAAGTATGTAGAGAAGGCATGGGACATGAGGAAAAAAAGCATTATACAGCAAAGATTGAGGTGTTTTTGTGTTTTTGCGTTTTTGTGTTCTGTTCTGTGTTCTATTTTGTTTCGATTGCCTACGTGCTGAATGTAATCGACACGGCCAGAAAAGAAATGGAAACAATGAGATTGTCATAATTCTTGTAGAGGTGCCATATAATCCCATAGGGGATACTTAAATAAACTCATTCATTCATTCATTCATTCATTCATTCATATAGTCCTTTTCAGTGGATGATTCTTTTGTTAAGTAAACCAGTCAAACTCTTGTCCACCACAGACACAAAAATACATTGCTGGGTGTCATGCAGACAAAAAAAAAAATCTTATTTTTTATTATTATTAGTCTTATTCTTTGTCATAGACTGATCCAGATCAAAGCTATTCATGGTTTTAGACACAAAATGGAACCAGTGGCTGTGTCCTAGTGTCCTGGAGATGTATTTGATGGGTAGATATTCTCCACATCACGGTGACAGATTGAGGCTGGAGCTGCATGTTGATCCGTCTGCTCATCCTATTTCCATATTTGTATCTCCTTCAGTTCTTCTCCTCACGTCTCCGTCCCTCCCACCTGACATGTGAGCGGAGGAGTTGAAGAAAATACACAGGGAGGTTCAGGATTTTATGATGTTTATCATGAGGAGCAGGATGAGGTTCATGTAAAGTCATTATTAACTTTTAATTCAATTCACACCCAGGTGTAATGTGTCGAGACAACAGACACGCATGGCTGTTTTATTTCCTCATATTTAACGCATGAGGATGAGTAATTTTACACAAGTACAACTCATGAATATGGAAATTATGGAATGAATGAAATATACTTTATTGATCCTTTCTAGGAAATGCATTTGTTACTACAGCATAAGACAGTTGCAGTAATTATCCGCTCCTGCTTTTATATTCATTACATATCTGATCACTGAGAAGACTGTTCAGTTCTCAAAGTACATTTAAGGAGTTAAAGCTGGAACTCAGATTAACCCATAAAGCAGAGGTGTCAAACATGCGGCCCGGGGGCCAAATCTGGCCCGCCAAAGGGTCCAGTCTGGCCCTTTGGATTAATTTTTCAAATGTAAAAATGACACTAATACATGAATCATTTTAGTTGAAGTTCTACATTCAGACCAATTCACTCTCATAATAACATATACTCATAAATCAAACCTTTTCTCTTTGTAAATGTCAATATTTTCATTTAGTTACACTAAAACAAAATATAATTTTACAAAAAAACTGAATAACTGGAACAAATATGAACAACTTGAAATGTCTTAAGAGAAGTAAGTACATTATTAATAATTGTCCACCTACTACTAAATGTTTTTTTTTGTATTTGTAAGGTATAACAAACACGCATACATTAGAAACTAAAATCTAATAATGTTAAAATTTAAAAAAAAAATCTGTTATTGCTATTCACATTGTTTGAAAGGATGGTTTGTAGATGTAAACATTTTCATCTAAAACATGGATAACTGTTTGGGGTTGATTAATATTTAGATATTTTTACTTCACTGACTTGGCCCACGTCTGATCAAATTTAGGTGAATGCGGCCCCTGAACTAAAATGAGTTTGACACCCCTGCCATAAAGACTCAGTGTTACTTTTATGTCAGTTACCAAATGGAACATTCTCAATATCTAACCATTCTTAAGTGACTTATTGTTATTTATTATATTATAACTGTGGTTATTTTTATTATTATTGTTATTGAGTTCCCAGGGAATGAGGGACGAGTGAGGAGTGAGGGAGGGATTTTCTTATTATCAAAACATTTACATAAAATTTTCCGGAAAGAGAGGGAGGGTATGAGTTAAAGGTTAAGATCCAAAGATGTGGAAGCACAAAGAAAAGATATTGTTTATTAGACAATAGTGTGATACTCTAGGACAGACTGAGTTTGGAACTGAAACAATGTCCAAACATCAGTTTAAAAACAAATACAAACAAATTATTTGTATTAAATATAAAGAAGAAAGTGTGGGTGTGTTTTCAAAGAGGGGTTTTAGCATGTATGTACTGATAATATCTAGTTTAAATATGGGTATATGAAAATGTTATTAGTAATATGAGAATAGAATGTATTTATATTATATGTGTATTTTTTTTGTGTTGTTTTTCGTTTTGGGTTTTTTTTTCTTTGTTTTTGCTAGTATGGAAGTGTTGATGCTAATGCTAATATTACTATGTTACTGCTAATATTATAATTTATAAATGGTTATTATTGTATTAGTGTATATGAGATTGAGGATTTGATACATTACCTTATTATGCTGTATTATTATTGTATTGTATTATTACTTTACATTACATATAAGAAAATAACAATTGCTATTTATGAATAATGTGGAATAAATATTGGGGGTATATATGTTTTTACTTCTTCCTACTCCTTTTCATGTTTAATTTATTTTTATTGATTACATATGTATGAGTGTGTGTGTGTGAAATAAAGATTTGAACATTAAAAATAAATTATCTTCTGTATTTTGTATTTTATCAGAATAAATGAGGTATTTTCCTACATTTAACTGACTGATCATGATGATGGTGATAAAAGCTCAGATGTTTTTATATGGAGTGGATCTCCGTGGTTCTCGTCTTTGTTTCCCCACTGGGTTTTTTTGGTTTTTTTGTCTCATTAAGAAGGAGGATGTATGAACAGATGATGCCATTTCCATTTGCTTCACTGATTCATTACTGATTACTTAAGTATTTGTTCATTTTAATAGTTTTTTTAATCAGTCCAATCATTTGTGTTAAACCCTGTGACATGACGTTGCTGTGATATTGGCCTCTATAAATAAAACTGTATTGAATTATATAAAAAAAAAAGACTAGTTTTTTCAGTGAGATCCATCCACAAACCCAGTGTCTCCATTCGCTGTCATTGAAACAACTGTGTAGGTTTTACTGCTGAATCAATATTGTAGAAAATGACAGTGTTTCCATGGTTACTATGGTGACTCTGAATGTCCAAATGGATCATATCTGATGACCATGAAAAGATAAAAAACTATATTTTACACCAATTACACTGGGGAACTCTGCCTGACAGCTGTTTTTTTTAACTCTTTTTCTGTTTCTGATCCATGTTTAGTTTAGTTTGGTTTGGTTTATTTCAGTCATATATTCACTTCAAAGCAGCAAAAAAAGAGAACAATACCAGAGGTGTAAAAGTACTTAGATTTTTTTAACTTAACTTTTTGTACTTTACTTGAGTATTTATTTTTCTAGTAACTTTTTACTTTTACTTCCTACATTTTTGTATAAATATTAAATAAATATCATTACATTCTCAGAGTAGACAGATGGAACAGTAATAAAAATCAGTATCTTCAGAGAGAAAATCAGTAGAGAAAAGAAACTGACTTTATATATTATATAGTTATATGACTTATCTCCTAATTTGGACTTTTTATCTCCTAATTTTAACTTTTTATTTAATAATTTTGATGTATTATTTCATAATTTTGACGTTTTATTTTAAAATTATACATTTTTATCTCATATTTATATATATATTTTTTTTAAATCTCATGACTTTTTATCTCAATTGTGACTTTTCTTTCCCCATTTTTTCTAAATTTCCTGCCCATATCCACAAAACTGAGTAACTGTGACTCGATCAAACACATTATCTACACAGTAACACACTTTTAAGGCTTTATTTTAGATACTTTTGAAACTTTTCAGATTTTGTTTTCTGAAATTTTCATTCATGACAAAAAAAGCCACTTTACTTTTTATTTTTTTACTTTATTACAATTGAGAATTTGTCCTTTTTTTTAAATTTTACTTAAGTAAAGGAGTTTAATCAGTACTTTTACTTTTACCAGAGTATTTTTTCACACAAGTAGCTGTACTTCTATTTAAGTACAGAATGTGAGTACTTTGAACACCTCTGAACAATACAGAATTTGACTGAAAAAGGCTCAGGCAGAAGTAAAGCTTATTAATGCACGTCTTAAGCTACACAATTCATAATATCAAACAGGTAGAGAAGAAAGAAACAAAAAATACATAAATATATACACATACATACATACATACTCATGCACATACATGAGCCCCAATTACAGCCATAACTCCTTAATAAAAATGCACATAATGATTTCTTGAACATAACAACGGAAGTTCATTGCTTTAGTTTGAGCTCAACACTGTTCCACTGCTCAACCTCCTTAAATGAAATACATCTTCTTTTTAACTTATTTTTTAGCTTTTGGTAACACAAACACAAATCTGTTTCCATCTCTCAACTCATATTTACTCTTAGACCCTTTTGAAAAACTTCTGTACACTGTCTGGTAGTGTTTTATTATTTACTTTAAACATGATTTGCATTGTTCTATAAAAAAAACAACCAGGAAAAACATGGCCCCCAAGAAAAGAAAAGCTTTGGCTCGACAGGAAAGAAAGAAAAAAAAAAAAAAGGAGGATTTTGTTGTATTTTGTTAAATCTGACAACACGTCCTGATTCTAAAAAAAAGACTTAGGCGTACAGTGAGGAAATAAAGAATGATATTAATGCAATGGGTTATAAAGTTATATACAATATTATCTTCAGAAGTACTTAAAGTGGAGCCTTTGGTATTTACAGAAAGTATTTCCAAATTGCAGAAGAACATTTTGACAATATTGTAGAAAACTAAAAAGTATTTTGACAACTGTTACAACCAAAGTGATTATAAGGTTAATGATTAATATTTCCCAAAATATTCATCCTATCAACTTTCCATTTTTACTAGTTTCCTCCTTTACCAAGAATACATCAGTATGTCAAACTGCAGTAGTCAGCTCTTTATGGATTTGGTGTGAATCCTCAAACACACACACACACACACACACACACACACACACACACACACACACACATAAAGTCAACTTGGCTTTTATAATATAGATCCTTTCTTATCCTATAAGAAGGATCAGTTCCAAAAAGGAGTCCGTGACCAGTCTGTAAGGCACCTTCCTCTGCTTCTAACACTCCTCACACAGTTTATGTCAGTAGATTATTTTGATGGGTGATGGATGTTTGGGTTTTTTGGGGTTAATATCCGGGTCAGAATTGGCAGAACTAATGCTAAGTGCTGGGAGATGGGAAGTTTCTAACGTTCAACCCAGTAAAACATATTGGAACTCCAGATATATGCATTCTAACCTCACTGTTAACCTCGACTTACCAACACAGCAATGGTACACAGTAAATTTTGCAGTGTTAAATCAACACTTAGAGAGTTTATTTAACTTCTTCTAGAGTGTATTTGGTCCCATTCTCTCCTAATTAACACCGCAAATTCTACAGTGTAGTGCAAGTTTCCAATGAAAACGTACAAAAACTTCACAATGTCGACGTAACTCACTTGTCATTTCACTTCTTCCATGTTGTTTGCATATATATGATAATACTAATGTGGACAGTAAAAACGCCTCTTTAGTAACAAAGCACGACACAGTACCTGAAATGCCTGATAATACCTGAAAGCGTAATAAAATTTGTATTTAACTTGTTATAATAATAATAATACTAATAATGTATAATAATAATGTAATAAAACCCAATAATGTAATTTTCCCCAACAAAAATGTAACACTATATTACACTTTTTTCCCCCAAAAACTGAAAATGTGAAACTGGACAAATAATGTAATGACTTTTGATTTTGATTTACAACTGTGGAATGAAAATGAACACACACATATATATATTCATTATCTGTCAAGTTTTACATTATTGGTTTTGGGAGAAATAAGTAGTAAGTAATAAGTAACCAATCAAATAATATTTTTTTACATTAGGATAGTTTATTACATTATTGGTGAAATTATTATATTTTTGGGCTTTATTACATTTTAGATTGAGTTAATTGCACGTTTTATGACATTTTCAGAAATTATTCCATCATAGGATGATTCAGGCTTAGATCCACCATTTGCATATTTGATTATGTTCAACATGGATCAGCTGGAAATCAAATCAAATTCAATTTATATAATGCCAAATCATAGGAGAAGTTATCTCATGACATCTCATGACATATATATATATATATCATCACATTTTTTGGCGTTCTGTATTTTAGAAGAGTTTTTAAATACATGTAGGATTTTTCATTTCTTTTTTGTGTTAATTTTTCGGTGAATTTTGTATATTTATTTCTTTGTATTTTTTTTGCGTTCCTTTGTATATTTTTGGGAATTTTGTGGGGAATTTGAGTACAACCCCCCCCCACACACACACACACACACACACACAGAACAATCGACCGACATAGTGTTTTGATCATGATTAATCTAAATTAATCCAAAGAAACCCTGTGATTGCTTTGATTAAAACAAATGTAATCATTTCACAGAATAAAGTAAACATTAAATTAAATTTGACTATAGCACATACAATGCATAGATGTTTTTTTTTTTCTTTTTTGCTATGTTGCATATTTGCCACAGTAGGCGTTAAGGGGTGAACGTTGAGCAACATCATTATTTCATTGTGTAACTTCCATTGCAGAAATAGAATATTATATGACAATGTGCAAAAAACAGTGTTTACTTCTAACCTTAGTGCAAGGTTTCCTTATAAGATAGAATATGAATCCCCTTGGGTCTCATTAGCGATCCTGGTCTAAAGTGATAATACTGACATATCGACCAACTACATTACGTTACACTATTCCTTTTCAATGGAAAATAATAATATAAATCTCTGTGATACTTAAAAATGTAAAAATGCTATTCTTGTTTCTTGCTGCAGGATAAATATCATAAAATAAAACAGTAAAGGCCAATAACCCAAAGCCTTTTTCTAATATATTCAGGGAAAAAAAAACCCATAAAAAGCCTCCATGCTGTTTTGAACAAAGGAAGGGTTTAGAAAACAGTGAGCTGGCTTTTCGACTGGGTGACCATTTGGCTTTACATTTGAAAGCAACATATTTCACAGGGACAGGGACTTGTTCCTCTTAAATTGCTACATCTATAATCTTTCCCACAAGCAATTTCAAGCCACCCAAAAAGATGAGACCTGTTCAAAAGAAACATATTTCTGTGAGACTGGCTGCTGTAGTCAAGGCTACAACCCACATTTAGTGCTATATTTCTACTGATACTTATCTGTACTAAATGTGTTTTGTTGTATTTATGTGACGTCATTTCAATAACTAAATCACAGTATAAAATAAATAAATAAAATCAAAGATTAAGACCAGTTCGTCATGTCAAACACTGGACACAGCTGGCAACCCAGCACACAAACCTGTCTGAATCACTCTGCATTTGTTATTTATTCATTTACTTGGTTTTGTTGAGGGTTTTTTTTTTTTTTTTTGCCCCAATTTGTGTCTCATTTCTACATAAAAAGACACGCAGTGCAGAAACCAGAGACCAGAGGCTCACTTTGCTTAGGACTTGCTGTAATACACTTTAATTATGCAAACAAACAAGAACATGGTGTGTGGAAAAGTAGGTTGTTTGCTAGATTTGAGTACAGAGAAAATCCAACAGAACCTGTTTTTTTTTAGGATGGGTATGTAATATATATTACCTCGATTTCCCTGCCCCCAAAAGGAGAAGAAAGGAACATTGTTTTTGTTTTCTTTGTTCACACTTTAGCTGTGAAACTATTAGTTGAATTCATCCAAAGTGGGTTTATAGACTGTCAGTTATCCTAAATATTTTTATTTGACTATTACACTGTGTCTTACTTTACTGTTGTACAGCTGTTTTCTATTGTATATTATTTATTATTGCTTCATTTTTTTTACTGCATATTGCGCTGTGCGTGATCACACATTTTCCTCCTTTTTTATTTTTTTGGAAGAGAAGAAATATATTTAATCTGTAGTATATGTTCTGTATACTTGGCAATAAGAATTACTGGTAACACTTTACATTACGGATCATTAATAAGGTGGTAATTCTATGGTAAGTTTGATGTAATTTCATGGTAATAATGACTTTGACACAGACACAGACAGGACATCCTGAGAGTTAGGACAAAACTTAGACACTTTAATAACTAAGTAATTGAGTGGAAACAAGTGATTTAATGAATCTGGTGCTGTGGATTTTCCAGGAAATGACCTCCTTGTTTTTTCAAGTTATGATAGAAAAACAAGTAAATCCTGGACTCATCAGATTCATTTCAAATAATTACACTTTTATTATACTTCAAATGAAAGGTCACTGCATCACTATTACCTAGAAACTGCAGAGTAATTGCACTGGAAACTGGATGAAAATGATGTGTATTAAGCCATTACAAAGACATTATTACCATGACATTACATCAAAATGACCAGAGAATTAGCACCTTATTAGCGATCCGTAATGTAAGATGTTACCAGACTACTTGACTTGACTTGAAATTAGTTAAAAGTTAACTTTTTTTTATGAATTGGCAAAAAAAAAAAAATCCATCTATTTCAAATGGGTGAAATTTGTCGATGAAATTTCATAGACAAAGAGAGAAGCAGGATGGAACCAGGACAGAACCCGGAATAATTTGTAGCATTAGAGAAGCAGGAGCAAAAATCAGTCCGTCGCAGGCCTCTTCTATTTCATGGCCACAGATTACATTATTTTTCGCCATGTCATCAGCGGGGGGGGGGGTTAGTTAGTGATTGTTGGGGTCATGTACTGCTTTGAAATGTAACTGACACTCTGGAAACCTGCCTGTGAGGTTGTGGTAACGTGTGCGCTCTGTGTGCCGCTCCCCCAATCTACTACTCGACCGGCTGCACCGCACTTAAACCTGCCTTCAGCTGACGAGCTCTTAGCGCACTGTCGGCACGGTCTAAAGTCAGCGAATCTGTCAATGCACCGAGCTAAATTAGTGGCCACTTCCCACGAGTGTGTGGCCACACCCATTTTGGCACACCACGACTTGCCATTATGGGACATATATATGTATTTATTTTAAATTAATTTTTAAAAAAATTACTTTGACCTCCTTTGCTCAAAATGTAACTACATCTATTCTGGGTCACTGGGAATCTATGAACCCAAAAACTAATAAACAAAAAACCAATACCCCTTACACCCCACGAGAGAGAGAGAGAGAGAGAGGGGGGGGGGGGGGGGGGGTAAAGATCTTATTGCCATCAGGCCATGGGGAATAACAGTTTAATAAAAGCAAAACAACTTAAATAATGAACCAATAAAACAAGTAAAATCAACAAAACATATATAACATTTTAAAGTTGATAAAACATAGATAATTATTAGTAAAATATGATGAAATTAAAAATGTGAATTGGCCGAAATAAATTATACAATTTTAATATTGAGCTTTTATTGCTTCTGTTTTATGTTACAGTTGCACTATGAGTAAAAGTAGATTTCCCATGATCAGTAAAAACAACTTATTATTAAAGTACTTTCAGCTCATTTTATGGGTGCCCTTATTAAAAGATAGAAATGCTACAATATCCTACTGAGACCAAGAAATGCATTTATGTCCTCTGTAGGGGACAAGAGTTTTAGAGCTTTATTAACAAAAAAATTAAGACATTCCATTTACAAATAAATAAATACATGTAGAAAAATTGCGATTTTGGCGTTTCCAATCAAGGCAATTATTCAGTATAAAAAAAACAAACAAAACTCAGGAGAATAAACGGAAACAAAAGACTAATATTGATCTATATCACAACAAATAAGGATCTACTACATCAGACTAACTGAAGGGGCTGGTGGATTGACATTTTCATGGGTGTTTCCGCATTTTAGTAAGCAGCAAGTCTGGAATATATGTGTGTGTGTGTGTGTGTGTGTGTGTGTGTGTGTGTGTGTAAAACATTAGGTCTATTACTTAAAACAGATAGTAGTCGTACATCTCTGTCAGTTGGGTTCCTGTCCGTGGATGCCGGTATTGGACAAGCAGTTTCAGCACCATGGACAGCGGTCGCACCACAGAACCCCGGCTGACAACAGCTGATTACAACAGCAGCCCACGTCACCATTAGAGCAGTCGAGTCACGTCAAGGTTAGATCTGTCAAAATCTGATCAGTGATAAATGATCCCTTCGTGACCTAAACTGCCACTGGCGACCAAGAGCAGCTACGTATCCAAAATGTCTAATACCTTTCCAGCCTTTAATCCTGTCAATACATGTAAATAATTCAAGTAAAATGCACTTTCTCATCTTTTCAGTAGCATCAGATGTTTTTTTTTTCCACGTTCAGAGACTCTGTCGTGAATGTATTAAGTTCTGCAACATCGATTCAGCACTTCAATCCATGTCCAAGGTTCCTTCATATTCCTACAAGTTGAATTTCAGACTTTAAAGACTTGTTTAAGACTACTTAGAACAGATTTTAATGCCTTTTTTTAGAGCCACATGGGACAAAGTTTTTGACTCTAAGAATTTAGGAAAACATTTTTATTTGTTCTAACATCTAGATTCCTACTGTGGAGTCATTTCCTACTCGGGGGCTGCAAAGTTGGTGACAATTTCTATATCTTCTTTATCTTTATCGTAATTATTATAAACATTTTAAACATCTTTATGTGTGCTTAAACATGTTAACATTTTTATGTGTTTTTAACATCTTTTAAAATACATTTGTACTTCTATGTGTTTAACATAATATATATATATATATATATATATATATAATCAATAACCTGGAGGGGGGCGGGGCCTCTGTGGCTCATTTGCATTTAAATGGGCAGTGCTTTAAAAAAAACACCTGTCTGGTATCATTACTCAGAAATAGAGTTGAATATGGACCTGTGGTGTTGAATTATTGATGAATTCAGACCAAAGCAGAGTATTTACAGTTTATGTAAACCACAGGGAAGTGTTTTAATATGCATAATTCCATTTGAAAAAAGCTAAATATTACTACTTTAAGACCCCGTGGGAAGCCTGCATGTAGTTTGATGAATAACAGTGATTAAATATGCTTGTTTTAAATATTTATTTAATGGTATGTTTGGTGTAAAAGCCACTTTCTCTTTATTTTCACAGTTGTGATATAATCTTTGAATCCATCCATCCATCCATCCATCCATCCATCCATCCATCCATCCATCCATCCATCCATCCATCCAGAAGGTAATGTGGGTGTTGAGGACAATCCTAGTTGGACATTTACATAATTTGTAAAATTAAAAAATACTAGGGCTATCAAATTATATAAATGTTTAGCAAGATTAACCACAGGGATGCTTTGGATTAAGTTTGATTAATAATGAACAAAACTCTTCATGTTGCTTGACTGTTCTCTCTTTTTTTGACTTGAAATTTCCCACAAAACACACAAAAATACACTAAGAAACACAAAGATATATATATATATATATAAACAGAAACTATGTACAAAACATACTTGAGAAAATAAAGTAGCACAAAAAAGTGATGAAAAATCCTAAATATATGAAAACGCCCCTAAAAACACCCCAAAAATTATAGAAAATCTCCAAAACGTATGCAAAAATATGACTATATGTGCAATTAACATGGTTATTCAACAGTTTCAACAAAACAACTTGAATCAAAACAACTGTTCCATTAAACTGTATTAACTTGTTTAATCAGATTTTTTGACAGGCCTAAAAAATACCCGATTTTGTGTGAAAAATACAGAAAATAATACCACAATAAATGTTGATAAATCTCAGAGGAAGCTTTAAATGGAAAGAAACATCCACTTGTAAGTCAACACAAGTATAACTCTAGGTCTTTAAGGATTATTAAAGCTGTCAATCACATACTCGACCCATGTACCCGTCTGAAAATATCTGGGATTTACTAAAAACCGAGCATCATGGAGTCAGTTTTCTCCAGCCTGAAGACTGCAGTTAAGAAATAGATGCAGAAATCTCATGTCTAACAAAACATAAAATGCATTCTGCTAAAAGGGAATATAATCATTTTTTCCCCATTGAAGGTAAAAAACCAGCAGGTACTGCAGCTTTAAACTGCTTAGCAAACATTCCTGCTTCATCCTGCTGCCAGTGCTGATCATCCTCTTCACTCGCATCCTCTACTCATGATGGATCTGACTGTTGGGATGTTTCCTAAAGGGGTCCTGATGTTATTCTTCCTGCCTTGGCTGTGTTCATAGAAAAACAGGAAGGCTTTCACCTCCTGCTTATGATGAACAGGCTGTTCACAGAATAAATATCACTAATTAGAACTGATGGAGGAGGAAGCATTGGGTTTTGACAGAGGTGGTCCTGTTGGAAATGGAAAAAATCCATGTAAATGACAACCTCACCTGCACAAAGTAAAGTAACATAACACACACACACACACACACACACATATATATATATATATATATATATATATATATATATATATATATATATATATATATATATATATATATATATATATATTGTAAATGTAATAAATTGACTTTGCTTGTAAATAAATAATTCAAAATCAAATCAGTTCTTCTTCTCCATGATATTAATTAATAATAATAATAATAATAATAACAATAACAATAACAATAATAATAATAATAATAATAATAATAATAATAATAATAATAATAATAATAATAATAATAATAATAATAATAATAATAATAATAATAATAATAATAATAATAATAATAATAATAATAATAATAATAATAATAATAATAAGTAGGGCTTAGAGATGGAGCTGTGGAGTTGAATTAATGAAGACTTCAGACCCAAACAGAGCATTTACAGTTTATGTAGACCAAAGAGAAATGTTTAAAATGCATAATTCTTTACTAGAATGCTGCCCTCAAAAGTCACCTGCCTGAAGCTTTAGAGCAATTCCATGTAAATGTCAACCTCACCCTCAAAAAATAAAGTTATATATAACAAAGTTATGAAAAAAAAAATACATATATATATATATATATATATATATATATATATATATATATATATATATATATATATATATATATATATATATATATATATATATATATATATATAAGCTTCACCCTTTTGATATACAGATTGTAAATAAAATCAACTTTAATTGATTTTAAATAGTTAAAAAAGGACCTGTTCTCCAGACTACCACCAAAGTCTAATCATTTATTCTTTTCATTACCACCATACCCTGAAAATGTAATCAAAATCCACCCTTAAGATTTCAAATGATGTTCTACATAAACCAACCAACAGGGCTGTGAGGATGAATGCATGGTGTACCACTCACCTAGTTCAACTTTTCTTAGACCGTTTCTCCCTTAATTAGTGCAAATGCTGGTGACTATAATGGAAGACAACGTTTCATTCAAATCTCTGCCCCAAACTCTTTCACATGGAATGACCCATTTGCTGGTGCACCACCAGTGTGTGTGTTTCTCTGGCCGTCCCAGTGCTTGAGGCCATGGTATCCAGCTTTGAATGTTAGTTGCACTTCCATGCTGTGAAGACCTCCGCCAAGGCCGTTAAGCAGCTGTTCTGTCCAATCAGAACCCTCTGGACCTCTAGCTCTTAAAGCCCAATTAACTAGAGCAGAATACACCTGTTTCCCATGCAAACCTTTATTTGGAATTAACATGTCCATGTGAACATGAAGGAAATAGCTTTAATTACGAATCATTTTATTCAAAACAAATAATTCAGAATTAAAAATCATCGTAGCTAATGTGGGAATTGCTGTTAAAAAAAAAAAAGAACAAGTGCAGACAGATATCCTGCCTGTTTTTTGTGTCTTATTTGACCTGACTGTGTGGAATAGAAGGACATCAGATTAGTAATAGCTTCTCACTGCCTGAGGGCTTCACTCAACAGTTTGTCTAAATTTGGGATGGTTGGTTTAAATGCCCACTGCAGCAATGACAGCAATCTGTCACACTGTTTAGTTATTGGGGGAGGGTCTCTTGTTTTGCCTTTCATATAAAATGTGTTCTAGTTAGATGTTAGTTTAATTATTTATTGTACAATACTACAGATTATATACATTTAATGCCAGCTTTATGTGGGCTGTTATGTGTGGGTGATTCATTTCATGTTCTCATTAATATCTATTACATATATGGAATTGAAAGACTTTACTGCTTGAAGACACATGAGATATAAGGCTGGGAGTATTAAGTCAACCCATCTGAGCTTTGTAAATCCACTGTCAGTTAATGATAATGTATAATGTTACTACTTATGATATTTTCTCTTCATTCCTACTCAGTATATTATTTTAAAATGCAAGAAAAAGCACTATTTCTGTGTCACAGTTACCATCTACTCCATCTGGTTCAAGGAGTTGTGTATATCTTGTGTATATATATATACTGTGTATATCTGTTATTCTTTCTTTTTCTTCATTTCGCACTTACATAATACATAAGAAAGTACAAATATGAATTAAATATAACAGTAGCCTCGTTGCATTATCCCCATTCATTTCATGTCTGGGTGTCGTAATGTTTCATAGTCGGGGAGGCGGGGCTAAATGGTTGTCTTTCAAATCCCTCTGTATGCAATAGGTGCTACAACCAAACTGCGTAATCTTTAGAGTGATGTAGTTAGAGTGCTGAAAGGAATCCAGAGAAAGTTACGAATCAGACGATTATGGAGCTTAACGACTGTAAAAAGAATTAAAAGATTGCTTGTGATGATACTTCTTGACACAAAAAAACAAACCCAAACCCAATAGAAAATCACAGTGCAAAAACAGATTGATTTAGAATTAAACGGAACTAAAACACTCAGATCTCCTCAGAGATCATTAGGCTTCACAAACAGATGTGTCTTTTGCTTGTTTTAAATGAACAGACAGGAGCCAGAGAGTCAGTGTTGACTGTTTAACAATCTAGCAAGACTGAGAGGGCTCCAGCAGCTTATAAGCCCTTTCCCTGGCTAATGGGGAACAGAGAGCAGAACATGCACCGGGTCGAATTGACCCAGGAACACCATTGCTGTTCCTGACAAATGAACATAATAGGAGAGTTCAGCCCACAACTTTTCACCCATGTTTTATATAGAAATCCAAACTGCATGTTACGGATATATCATGTTCTGTTACATGAACAAACACAATAACTATTACTGCTACAATATGAGACATATTACACATTTAAAGTCTGCATTTTACTTCATTTAATTCTCTGTTTTTACATCAGATTCATCATTTCTTGTTCAAATCATGCGGTCACAGAGCACCATAGTGTCTGTTTCCTGCTGGTGAAGCCAATGTGACTTTTGATGAGTTTTCTAACATTTGACACTGAAGTAAACACAAATCGAAACTCACTCCCCGGTGGAGTCACCTTAGTTTGGGTCTCCTTCCTCTTCCCTATCGCTAAGTTACACTTTACTTTGTGTTAGTGTACAGTCAGCCCGTTATAAGATCAAAAAGGTGTTTCTCTTTCCTCCTTATCCTCATCTGTTCCAGGTAACTTTGATTTAACAAGTGTCAAAACTGGATATTTTCAACCTCACTCTTGTTAGCATTAGCGTTGCCTTTTTATTGCACTGCACAGCTTTGTGTGTTTTCAAAGTAAAACTGAGACATTGAATAAAAACCACAGTGATTAAAGGGCATACATATACAGTGCCCATTCAAAAAAACCCAAAATAAATAGTTGCACATGCATGCATGTTGGCATGATCAGTAAATGAAATATGGGAAGATATCTTATTTTTTATTAAAGAAATGTAGAATACAGAGGAGACTATTAGAGTATTACACTGTTTTACAATGTTTTAGAAAGTATCTGCTTCAGATATTAAATGTGTTAAATCTTACATACTTTCATAAGATGAATCAGAAAATAAATGACAAAAGTGTTGGTTAGTTCATGTTTTTAATATATATGATGCTGTGTTATTCCACATATATGCTGGTTTATGTACATGTATACAATGGATTAGTAAATATTCCACTAGAAAGAACCTGTAAAGTGAATGGATCATAATGTGCAGACAGTGTTTGGAAGTAGATCAATATTCCTTTGGACTAAAATCTATTCTCTTGTTCATTCTAAGAATTTCACATTTTGACCCCAGACTTATATTGGAAAGACTTGAGTTTTCTTTATTAGTAACACACATGTGATAAAATTTCATTACTTTTATTTCCGGAAGTATTTTACTTGTTGACCAGTGTTTTCAGATGTTCTGTCTGTCGTTACCGTGGTAACACTATCATCTTTAACACTGATTCACCAGTAAAACCCATGGAGTTGGATCAATGACAGTGGAAGGAGACACTGGGTTGATGTTCAGGTATTGATATACAGTATATCAATACATATACAATATATCAACACACACACTCATCTACCCCAACCATCACCACTCAGTATATATATGTATATATATCAGTATATATATAGTAATATACATATCCATGTACATATTTATATTAGCTCCGAACTATATTTTTATTAATATTTTTCTCTATATTCTTATTTATATTTTACTTACGTTATACTTTACTTATTCTTATTATAGTCTCTATTATCTTGTATATTTTTGTGTATTGTTATATTTGTATAGCTGTATAGTTGCATAGTTATATTTTGCTTTTTGCATCTTTGCACAGTCTGCTCATCATCTGATTCTGAGATTATTTTTCTGTTTCTGATTTTATGGCAATTACCTTTAATCTGAGCTTTTATTTATCTTATTTTTATTGCAGAAATGTAGAATATATATTATATTAAATAGGTTAAAGGTTACACAGAGAGAAAAAAAAATATTTGGGAAATGCTGCAGAAGTAACATTGGGTATTTATGGGATAAAGCACAAATGATTGAACAATATGTAGTTACGGAGCACCCCACCACACACACACACACACACACACACACACACACACACACACACACACACTGATCTTCACTATATGAAAAGTGTACTTATCAGATTTTTTTTTTCTGTACTCTTACACTCTTCTATAATCATTATTTTAGATCATTTTTGTGGTGTTTTATTATGTAAATTCAACATATAGCCCCTGTCCACTTATATTTAAAGTATGTAGTGGCCTCAAGGGACAAACACATTCATCAACTGCCCCCACTTGTCCCAGAGATTTCATTTAAACTTACAGAGTGACAGGTTTGCATTTGCTTTGGTCAAACATCCAACAGTTTCTTGTCACAGTACACAGGAGGACTGTGCTTTTCTTAGTTTTCCCATGTGGACCAGGTCAACAGCTTGACGCGTACAATGCATCTGTGTTCTGTCACAATACTGTTACTTAAAACAAATGAAATGCACTATAAACCTTTGAGAAATCCTATAAAACAAGCTGTTAACCCTTTAAGCGCCAACGTTGCAATATTGCAACAAGCAACATAACTGAATGAAACAGACCATAGCTCCACATAGAGTTGCCAAATCTCATTACCATCTCCCATCAATAATTGTGCCCCTTCAATCCTAATACTATATTAGAATATGTTTATATTCAAAGTGAAGAGGAAGAGGAAAATCCAGTTTGAAAGGTGTGGTAAGTAAGTAAAGTTTATTATGAGGTATTCAATTCAGGTCTGTTTTTCTGTCCGTCTGTCTGTCAGCAGGATTATGCAAAAAAGTTCTGAACGTATTTTGATGATATTTTCCGGAATGATAAACAATAGGTCAAGGAAGAACACATTAGATTTTGAGCAATGAAGGTCAAAGGTCAACAGCTAAAACACATCAGTGGTAATATCTCAGGATTCAGACAAGATAGAATCTCGCATTTTGTTTTCATTCGCTTCATTTCACCTTCAGACATCAGATGGGACAACACCTATGGCTCGATCACGTCACATTTTGACGTGATATGACGTCATATCAAGCTTTGGCGGAGGTCTCCTGTCTCTGACTGGCTTGTTTAGTTTTAGTTTTGATAGATAAGGACAGATTTGGCGAGTCTGCTGCTTGACTAAAAAGCTACTAAATCTTACTCCATTTTACACTACTTTCTACTAATGTTTAAGTTTGTTTATTTAAAGGATAATATGGCAAAATATAACGTGCTGTGAACTTTTAATCCTTTTGGCCAGATTCTGCTTAAACTTACTGCCCTATAATTTAAGTAAATTGTCTTTGTATAAAGCTGATAGCAATATACATAGACATGTATATGTGAAAGTACTGACATAATATAACTGCATAAGAACATTTGACCTTAAAAAAGTATGTCATGGTTACCTATTTTGCTTCTGCTCCACAGTATAAATTTGGTGCAGATCTGTCAATGCATTCTTAAGATAATAATAATGTGATTATGTCATTGAATGGACAGACAGACAGTAAAGTGGACAGTCAGACAGACACATGGGCGAAGAGACAAAGTTAAATTTTACTAAAAGTTACACAATCCAATATAGCCATTACAATGTGTATCACAATATGCAAATGAAATGAATGAATGTATTAATCCTATCACAAATGTAATTTACATACTGTAAAGTCTCTATCAACTTCCAAGATGTAGCTTTGCAAATTCTTCATATTAAAATCTAATTGTTGTGCCTAAAGGGTTAAATGTAAAACAAACAAATGAATAAGCTTCATTTAACTCAAACCCAGCTGCACTGAAACATGTTCAGCTTGTTTTTCAGGATCGCTGATGTCCTGGGTGCTGATCAGACTGCAAACACAACTAACTGTCAGTCTCACAGAGCTGATTGTTGTCATGAGTCGTGCTCAGGGGTTATACGGGATCACTCTGCCCAATCACCAGACTGACACATCTGACACAAACAGTATTATCTAATAGCTTGCATTACCCTGTGTGACCTCCGTGTTCCCTTTACAGATTGCATATTCTTGGGACTGATGGCCCACGTGGACAGCTCCATCTGTTATTACAGCGCTCTTTTTACTTTTAAGTGACGTATTATCCTGACTTTACATCTGACTGATGCAAACGGAAGACACGTACATCTGTGTGTAAGGCAAGGCAAATTTATTTGTATAGCACATTTCATGTACAGGACAACTGAAGGTGCTTTACACAAAAACAGAAACAGAAGAAAATTAAAATGATAAATATGCATTAAAAGACAATTAAAATCAAGACATAAAAACATTTTAAAGCAAATAATAATCTAAGTAAAAGCTCCAGTGAACAATAATGTTTTCAGGCCTGATTTAAATGAACTGACTGTAAATCAAGGGTTTCAAACTCATTTTCTTCAGGGGCCACATTCAGCCTGTTTTTAATCTACAATGGACCGGACCAATAAAATGAAAACTTAATAGCCTATCAATAATGACAAATCCAAATTTTTGTCATTGTTTGAGTGAAAATGCTTCAAATGTTGTGTCATTTTCTTTAGATATTTCAGGTTGTTCACATTTTACTGTTACAGGATAGTTTGTAAATGTAAATATTTTCATAATTTAATATGTTTTGCAGTAAAAACAATGACCATAAATTGAAGTTTAGTTAAGAAAAAACTAAGAAGGAAATATGGAGTCATTTAATAGGTTATTATGTTCTTCGTCACATTGTAACCATGGGTGGGCCACATTCGGCCCCCAGGCCACATGTTTGAGACCCCTGGTGTAAATGATTCCTATTAACATTCGGTGGCAGATGTTGGAAATTGGTGCAACATTGACCAAAGACAGCAGAGTGTTCCACTACACCAGGGGTCACATTCAGTCTGATTTGATCTCCAATGGACAGGACCAGTATAATGAAAACTTAATAACCTATAAACAATGACAACTCCGAATGCTTTGTTATTGTTTTAGTGTAAAAAAACCCCAATATTATATTGTGAAAATGCTTTTATAAATTATCCAAATTCAAAAAAGTTACATTTCATCAGGAAAATAAGGGCAATTTTAACAATATTCTGCCACAATTTAACATTAGTCCATGTGTTTTATTATGGATCAGTTCTACAAAGACACTAAACTCTTAGTAACGCAAGCAGAAAATGGTTATAATTTTGTATAATTTTCTTTAGACATTTCAGGTTGTTCACATTTCTTCAGGTTATTTAGATTTTACTGTTACAGAATAATTTGTAAATTTAAATATTTTCGCAATTCAAAATTTTTTGTCGTAAAACAATGGCAAAAATTTGAAGTTGTCATCATTTATAGGTAAAGAAAAAACTGAGAAGGTGTCATTTATAGGTGTCATTCCGCTGAAAACCACTTTTTCACACTCCTTTTGGAATCTGATGGGTCACCCCGACACATGCTACGTTTGACAGTGGTTCATCACCTCCACTGGCTGCATATCGCATTCACAGAAAACAACAAGAGGAAAAAGTCGGTCCATCTGACATCAAATGGACTTTAGCGTCACCCACATGGCGTTAAGACTGTCCCCCATTGCAGCAAATCTGAAGTAGCATTAGCATTAGCATCTACAAGAGAAGACGGAACCACAGTAGCTGCTGCACAAACTGGAAAAAAAATGGTGGATCAAACTGGTTCATGTACTCTCTGTGGAAATAAAGCCTCGTTTTTTTTTCCATGCACGTTTTCAGAACAAGCGACGGCAGGAAACCTAGCTGGGTGTTACTCTGGTAAAAGTAAACACATACAGAAAGCGAGAGGGGAGGGGGAGTGTTCCTTGATGCATTTTGAGCCAATCAGAGACGCCTCATCACCGTGTCATGTACTGTATGAGGAAGTACCGGTAAATTCTGTTGTTCGACCTCAAGTCATTTTTCTACCGTGAAAAAACAGCTGGAAACAAAATAATCAAGACGTTTTTTTTTTTTTGTTTTTTTTGTTTGTTTTTTTAAATAGAACCAACACACAATGTATTCAATAACAACAGAGCACACAGTAATATTAATGAAATAACCCTGGAATGACACCTTTAATAATAGGTTATTATGCTTTTCATTGCACGGACTGCATTTGGCCCCCGGGCCACATGTTTGAGACCCTTGCCCTACACTGACTCTGCATTAAGCTGTTGATAAGCTCATCCTGAGTTTCCACAGCTGAACATATTAGATCCAGCAGCTTCCTCATAACGCCGGTCTGAGCCTGCTTATTGAATCCGGAAAGATAAATAAGTATTTGTGAGTCCTATACAAAATGATATATATGATGTTTAAAATATGATCATGTCTGACAGCTTCAAATAGCCTAATTTACTGTATTTCCCCTCTAAAGTAGCTTGTGTAATGACTTTAATTTCCCTCGGGACAGCCTGGATGAAAAATGCAATCTCATTCACCATTAGTAAGAGTGTCAGTTATTCCCCAAGTCCACTCGACATTGGTTGGACCACGGTATATCACAACATGCACAGACGGGACTATTTTTTAAGTAATTAAAGAAAAATAACATCATCTGTTAAACAAGGCTTCCATTTATACAGCCTCAGTTAATGTCCATGGTGTAACGTACCTTAATGCTCCTGTCTGGTTTAAAACAAATATGATGCTTTTTACATTTACTCAATAAGTTGAAGCAAAAAATAAATAAAAAGAGGTTGAAGTATTAGAGTCACAAGAGAAAACAAAGTTAATCTCACTTTTATTCAAGTAACGAAGAATAAAGTCTTTCATTTGGTGCATTAAACTACACCTACGTCCTGCTTGAGTAGTCCTTTGTGCTTAGAAAAGGTCCTAAGTGAGTGAAATGACCCAATAGCATCTTGTTGCAGCCATGAAGATAATGGATTTTCTAGAAGATAACGACAGGAAAGTCCTTCCTACAGCATCTACTTAAGCAGAGGATACACTGGGCA
Source organism: Siphamia tubifer (assembly GCA_020466265.1). NCBI lineage: Eukaryota > Metazoa > Chordata > Actinopteri > Kurtiformes > Apogonidae > Siphamia > Siphamia tubifer. Next base: position 9,070,715 of record CM035785.1, on the reverse strand, counting down.
ATATATTGAGTTAATTTGATTCATCTAGGCTTTGTATTTGGAAAACTGAAAAATGCCTTAATGCCAAAACCATTAGCATTCCTCTGTAGACCTTTTACTGCTGTATAATGATCCAAAATGCAACATATTTTCTTTTATAACACTACTCTACATTTAGTTTTTTAAGGAAAGTATCTGCTACAGACATTGATAGTGTTAAATAGTATATACTTTAATAAGATTAATTAGAAAACAAATGACAAAAGTGTTGGTTAGTTCCGTTAATATGTTTTTAGCTTAAAAAAATCATGTTGTCTTAATATTTTATCTGTCACTATTTTATGACAATTACCTCGAAACGGAACTTTTGTGAATGTTGGCATAATAATCAGTGAATTAAATATGTGGAAATGTGTCATTTTTACTGGAGGAATGTAAAAGAAATTATCTGCTTCAGACATTAAATGTGTTAAATATTACATACTTTCATAAGATGAATCAGAAAACAAATGACTTTAGTGCTGGTTAGTTCATGTTTTTTATATATATGATGCTGTGTTATTCCACATATATGGTGGTTTATGTACATGTATACAATGGATTAGTAAATATTCCACTAGAAAGAACCTGTAAAATGAATGGATCATAATGTGCAGACAGTGTTTGGAAGTAGATCTGACACCAATATTTCTTTGGACTAAAACCTATTCTATTGTTCATTCTAAGAATTTCATATTTTGACCCCAGACTTATCTTGGAAACTTGAGCCAACCAACATTTAAGACTTAAGTTTTCTTCATCAGTAACACAAGTGGTAACATTTTGAAATGAGATTTAAAAAAAATGAGATAAAAAAATCAGAATTATGGAATAAAAAGTCTAAATAATGAGATAAAAAGTCAAAATTATGGATTAAAAAGTCTAAATAATGAGATAAAAATCAAAATTATGGATTAAAAAGTCTAAATAATGAGATAAAAATCAAAATTATGGATTAAAAAGTCTAAATAATGAGATAAAAATCAAAATTATGGATTAAAAAGTCTCAATGAGATAAAATTGAAGAAATTATATAAACCATTTTACTTGTAGACCAGTTTGTGAACATGTTGCAGTGACATGAGTCCATCTTTATCTTCATGTTAAATTTAGACATAAACCCAATCTCATTTCACCCCTTGCTCCTCCCCCTCCTTTTTGTGAAGGGGTAGAGGTGTCCTGATTGTCAATGAATTAGAGGAAGGGGCTGTTTGACTGTCAAAAAACAGATTTTCCAAGACCACACCATAAATGGAGGTGTTTGAGAAATCACCCATAATTCTTTTGGAATCAAAGGCGAAACGGAGCAAAAAAAAAAGTGCAGCATTGTGATGAAAGAAGCACAATTTTAAGTATTTTCTCAGTCGTTTTCTCATCTGTTGAATTTCGTCTAACCGCAAAAAGATGCCCAAAGCTCATGGAACACAAACAGTTCCAGCTTCTGATGAAATGCAGAATTATTTTGGAAATAAAACTGCCACATCTGTTTATAGCACCATCGATGATGTAACAGGTCTGGAAAGGTTGTCACATTTAATGGGGGAATGTTTCAACCCCTACCCATTGGAAGTCTATTTCAAGGGGTAGTGCCAAGTGCATGGACCACTGGACAGGGGTAAAAAGTGAATTAGGATTGGGCTTCAGACAAACTTTATTGACTCAAAAGAGAAATTACAAATGAAATGTGAACAGATGTTGGATTTTATGATCTGTGTAGTGACCATGTTTTGTGTGTTCTTGTCTTTTTTGTTTGTTTGTTTTTTTGGGGGGGGCTCTTGTTTGTTTGGGTTTTTTGTTTGTTTATCTTTTGTTATGTCTTGAAATTTTTTTTGTGTTCTTTATGAAAAAAAACAAAAATAAAAAGTACAAAAAAAAAGAAATGTGAAGAGATAAAAGCAATAAAAAATACAATAAACTAATAAAGCAGAATAAAACAGTTACATATGTAGAAATCTACAGGGAATAGACATACATATATATACTATATACATAGTGTTAACAGAAAATAATTTACCATCTGCAGCTTTGAAAGGAAATCTATTTTAATTGCACATATGACCCAGCTCAAGGAGACTCTAGACCAAAGGAAATGCCATCCCACAATTCACTGCAGCAGAAAAGTCAGAAAACAGGATTATTCATGGAAATTATCAATAGGACAATTTGACATTTTCCATTTTTATGCTAGAACTTGTGAACATTTGAACATGTTTTGCAGTTTCAGTAATAGATAAAGTATGAATCTGAATCTTCTGTAGGTGTAATTAAAGTCACATTTGTGATGGGTTTACTATTATCTGTGGAGCTCTGCTTCTCACCAAGGTCATCTGTGAACTTTAACCCTGTGTGAATCTGCCATGTGTGTTAGATATAAAGCTAAAATTCCACTGTGAATTAGCTGCCCTATGCCTGAAAACAGATGAATATGAACTATATCTGTGGAATTTGGTGGAAATGTGAACATTTATTCAGCCTGACAGTGAAGGCTACACTGGTAATGATTGAAAGTTTAAAGACATTTAGCTGCAAATTCAGAAAACTCATGATGCAATTGTGAAATGTTCCCACGATGTGATGAAAAAGATATTTATCATAGTTTTTTATTTAAACTTTATTTAACTGGGTTGGTCCCATTGATATGGATGATTTTTCAATAGGAGACCTCGCTTTTGTACAATGACTTTATTACAGTTTTACAATAATAAAAGCATTTGAAAACACAAACCTCTGCCAAGGCTTGATTTTTTTCATTCACACATGACGTGATGGAGCCATAGGTGTTGAACCATCTGAGGTGAGATGATGTGAATGCAAAAAAAACCACCAGATTCTATCTTGTCTGAATCCTGAGATATTACTGCTGATGTGTTTTAGCTTTTGACCTTTAGTGTGACCTTGACCTTTGACCTTCATTGCTCAAAATCTTGACCCATTATCTATCATTCCTGAAAGTTTCACCAAAATCCATCCATAAGACTGCACTGGCCTGTTACCACATCAGGGGATGAAAAGACAGAAACTAACCCACAGTTATGGACCCACATGTGCATGTGTGCCCAGTTATGGAGCAAAAGGCACGTGCTCGAGTCCCCCCATTTATTTTACATTTATGGTTATGGCGGTAAAACTGCCCAATTTATCATAATATTCATTTCAAGTCATATCGTCCAGCCCTAATTGACAAGTTCTGCTGTTATCCTCGTCCAACCCATTTCAAGGCCCGCCCACATGTCATCCAGCTGCTTTGACGGACAGGTGATGTTCATGAGCAAGCTGTTCAACAGGCCTAAGTGATCGTTGGCAGAACTCCGAATGGGTAGATGTACATTTTCTGATGACTGGTTCATAAATCTTAAATATAAAGACTGGTTGAATGTGTTATTTTGTTTGTTTGTTTTTTACCAAAACATCTGAAAATTATAGTTTTGAAAAAGTATGGAAATGTGTAGGAACTCTGAAGTGATGAACCTCTTAATAGTTAGTACTGACATATGAAATGGACAATGTCATTAAAGTTATGTGTGTATATTTAAATTAATGAATTAATTGTGAAAAGAAGAGACACAGATCATCACAGGTCATGACTTCTACAAATCCCTTTAATTGAATATAGTTTAAATTCAATTAAATCTATAACATAAACATTATTTACGTCAGATATTTCCCAATGTGCTCTGTGTCACATATTTAGAAACAGGTTACTTTAATTATGTATACTTTCATACACAAACTGAAAATGTTGAACTGTAAACTGCACCTCGAGCAGAAATGGAATAAGTCATAGACTAAATATATCTGTGACTGAAAATGGTAACAGAAATGTAACCGCATTAACTTTTAATGCACTCATGTAAAATTAAACAGGTGCCTCATTTTCCTATTAAAATTCTACATCTAAATATTAGTCCATGTTTTTTTATCTTATTTATTTCCTTTATGAAAATTTTACATAAAAAAATGAATAATTAAATGATGGTTTATGTAGTCTACTCAGACTAAAAGGCCTTCCCTTTGCCCTTTTAAAATATAAGTGTGATTCATGTTGAAAATGCACTTTATTCATATTTTAAGGCTCTAAGCAAAGAAACAAAACAAAACAAAAAAACATAACGGAGCGTGACTTGTATTTAAAATCTACTTACAAACATAATGACCTCTTCAGGAAATAAATTGGATTCCTAAATTAATCTGTTTTGTAATGATGTGTTTTACTAAGTGATTAAGTTCTACAGGCAGGGTTAAAAAAAAAAGAACAATATTGACCTTAAAATGGAGGTTTGTGTCTGACAGTGATGATATGGAACCAAACCTACAGTGTTTATATTCACTGCAATTTATCAAACTATGTGGAATTTGTTGGCAAATCTAACATGTTATTTCCATGTTCACTGTGGAGTTTCTGAACGTCCAAATGTGTCCAATATGATGGACGGATGGATGGGTTCTTAAAAGGAAAAGAAAACAACAAAAAAAAAGGCTTAACTTATTTAAATAGGGCAGGGTGTGGGGTATCTGCCCCTCTGTGTGTGTTGGATTGTTTGGACATTTAATTGAATGTTGTGTGCCTACAGGGGGTAGATTTGTTTGTGGGAATGTTTGGACGTATTGATCGTACAGTATTATGTATAGTTGGACTATGGGATATGGAGCGGGGTGGGTGTGTGTGTGTGCATGTGGAAGTATTATATGTGTGTGTATGTGTTGGAGTGGGTGGATGAATAAGTATTATGTGTGTGTATGTGTGTTTGAATACACCGCTGCTCTGACTGTTTTGTTGTTTTTTTTAAGTTTATCCCGCTGCTTTGTTGATATAAAATGGTGCTGTCTCTCTGTATATTCTAGTGTAGTTATGTATATGTTATATATGTATTTTTTGTATATTTTTTTATTTATAATTTATATGTATATTATGTATTACATCAACCTGCCGAAGGGACTACAGGTGGAAATAAAAGCGCAAGCAGTCTCGAAGGCCTTTACCGCCCCTTGCCACCACCTCGATCGATGTCTGAGTTTGTATGTCCGAGCTGAAGCAATTTATGTAGTGGTGTTGCACAAAAACGATTCAACTTTTCAAAAACATTTGGATAACTTTTGATGTCCCGCTAGTCTAGATCATTTTCACTGATTTTGAGCTCATTGGGTCCAACGGCCAAGGAGGAGTTTGTTAAATTCCGATGACAGCGAAAATCCGTGACTCCGAATTTTAAAAATTTCAATCTTAGATCGCGGACTTCCTGTTGGTGTATGGGCGTGGCCATCTTAAGGTGTTTTGTTCGTCATCATATGATGAACATGTGTTCTGATTTTTATAGCTCTACCTTCACTAGGGGGTGATCTGGCCTAATACAAACTATTGTCACGTTTCTAGGGGGGCGCTGTTGACACATTTCTTTAGCGACTTTTACAAAACCTATATATCCTCGCAATGTTTCACACTTCTGAAGTGTGTGCAAAATTTGGTGACTTTTCATGCATGTTCACGGGGTCAAATTTGAGCTCAAAGAACAGACTTCTTTGCGATCACAGCAGACTCAATAGGCCTTGCGCCAGACGTGGTCCGCGGCGAAGGATCTACTGAGCAGAAAATGCTACAACCTGGTATAGACATCTCTCCTTCAATGGTTAATGTTCATGTCCCTTAAATAAAGAAATTAAAAAATAAATAATTTTTTTTTTTAAAAATCCTGAATAATTTCAATGGTTATTATTATCATCAAAACTGCAAAAACTAAATAAAAAATCTCTTCCCCACCAACATATACAGTACTATTAAATAAACATTTAAAACAACCATCTTTGTCCCACTCATTTATCAAACTCAAAAACAACAAGAAGACAGTTTCCACTTATACAGAGTCTCTGAATGTCTAAAAAAAAAACACATCTGATGCTGCTGAAATGAGGAGAAAGTACATTTTACCTGAATTATTCACATGTATTGATAATCATAGTGGTTACAAATGCATGGAATCTTTCAGATATTTTTGGTTGCTGATGGTTGTTCAGACGAATGCACTGATCATACCAGTACTGGGTATCAGTCCAATACTGAGCATACCTGTACTACGATACAAAGCAGCGATACCATTCAATGTCTGTGTGATGTTCACTGTCAGCAGGTCCGCAGCAGAGGAATAATGTCAGCAGAGTGGATATTTTATAAATTAAACCACAGTGACAACAGTAACACTGGTCATCCTCTGTATATATTCCATGTGTTATTCTGTCTATTTTCTGTGCAGATGAGCCCAGAGCCATATACAGATCTTATAAAGCTGCGTGTGAACACAGATGGAGCAGCAGCAGTAACTATGAAGGTGGCAAATCTTTTCAAAGAGCGACCGTATGATTGACAGATTTATGACAACTGCTCTCATTATTATCCACATTAGGATTACCTGCTCTGTCGTCATCATATTTGTTATTATTCACTTTCTTCTTTACTCTTCTTCATGCAGGGTTTCTGCAGGTATCAGCAAATCTATGTCAATACTTTTTAATATGCTTTTTAATGCCATTTTAAACACATTTAACGTCCATGTCCAACAGGAGATAAACTGTATGCAGTGTGTGTGTGTGTGTGTGTGTTAGTGCTGTCAAATAATCAGAATAATCAGGGTTGTTTTGGATTAATTTTGATTAATCATGATCCAAATTTTATGCCGGTCGACTGTTCTGTCTTAGAAACTTTAAGAAATGAAAAAAATAATAAAGAATGTCTGCTCAGCTTTCAGGGAGGACCAGTGATGATCACACACATGCACTAAATATTCAAATATTTGCCTGCAAGACTAAAATATGCATAGATCTTATACAATGTTGACTCCCCCTCTGTGGAGTTAAACAATGAGAACCAATACAGACAAATAGGAAAAAGAAAGAAAAAAAATGTGGAGAGAAAATATTTAAAACATGCTCTAATCCACTACAATTAAAAGAAAAACGAACTAACACAAAAAATGTGTTGGCAATCTAAAATGTATTAAAACACATATGTAAAATAGAGAAAAAACACAAAAAATTTGATGAAATATCCAAAACAAATACAAAAATATGAATGAATACACACACACACACACACACACACACACACACACACACACACACACACACACACACACACACATAATGGTATAGGCTGATATGCTCTTTTTCTCCCTGCAATGATTTACTGACAAGCTAAGTTCACAGCAGCTCCATGTTCTTCGAGATACTGAAATAAATTGTTTGGGGTTTTTTTGTACAGTAATATGTATTAGGTTAAATGTCACAGTTTTTGTTTTCTAATTGTAAGTAAAGAAGATTTAACAACATCTATTTTCATTTGACAGTGGAAAAAAAGTCACTATCAGCTTCGAAATATCCGCAGCCTACTGTATATCATCATCAGCTAAGGCTAATGTAAAACAAAAGCCATCGGTCCTAAAAAAAAATCTATAGTGGTTGAACACTAATGATATTCTTGACAGTCTTTAACCAGGTTCTGAATAGTCCCTCTTCCACCACTTCTGCTGAAACCTGAATGTTCCCTTTTTTCTAACATTTGTTTCCTTAGAGCATGAGCATTTTAGCAAAAAACAATTTCATGCTTTTTAATGACCTGAGGAAACCTGCTGGTGGTATTTGGCAAAGACGGTTAATTAAGAGCGCTGCCCTCAGGTGGACTGTTTGAAACGTGCTCATTCCAACACATTAAATGTCAGTAGCAGCACTTTGTTACAGTCAGATTAATGACAATGACAATAAAGGACACTAAGCACTGTAATGGTATTATTAAATATAAATATTGGACCTCAATATCGGTAAATATAAGTACTTGAAAAAAGAGTTGTGTCGGTGCATTCGTAATTGTTTGTCTTTTTTAGGGTTCATCAGTCTGTATAAACTGAATTTGCATCTGAATCAGACAGTTTGGTGCATCCCTATTTCATATCATTTTAACTTGACCTTTTCTAACAAAGTCAAGGAAAGCATATGGGTATTACAGCTAAATGAAATTGACTTTATTGCAGCACAAAATCATACAAAAGTCAAAATAATACAGGGAGTAATGTCTGAAAGTATCAGGAGAGGAGTGCACGCAGTTCCTATTATTCATCTTTTTTTTTTTTTTTTTTTTTTTTTTTTTACCAATTCACGTGTAAATCAAGGCCAGTGGAAACTGTAATGCAGAGTTATTAGTCACTGACCTTCCATAGAAAATGTAATTATTTAAAACGTCCTTCAGGTGGAGCTCTTTAACCCACTAAGATGTTCTGCAGTACTGACATCATTCAACTCCAGCCACAATGCCTGCATTTAGCACTGACTGATAAGGAGCATTATTAGTGTAGGTAAGGTTAAAATATAGTTTGTAATATAAACTGTCATAAAATGTCCTTCACTTATTCAAATAGATATTCTGACTGCAGTATATCCTCTGGGCTCCATATGAACATTAGCATTTAATAGATGATTTAAAGCTGCGCTAAATGAAATCCTGGGGAGCAATTCATCACAAACATGGGAGACGTGAAAATTAAGTATCTCTTTATTTTAGCTAACGTAATAAATCAAGCTTAATTATGTGAAATGTGTAAAGCTATTAAGAGTGGATGTGAGAGTGTGTGTTTTTTAACCATTGTTTTAAGATTTCATTGGTCAAGATTGGGGTGCGGGAGGGGGTGGGGGGGGCAAAATGTTCAGTCTCATGAGAGCAATTCAAACTAATAATAATTGTAATAACACGGAGGCTTCTGTGTTGTTATACACACAAACAAAACAAAAAAAAGGGGGGAAAAAATGCTTTATTGACACTAATGTGACCTGGCATGAAGACTGAACAACAGCCAGATGGTCTCACTCTCTTTTTTTTTTTTTTTTTTCGTGGTCTCTTTTTATTCCCACACACATGCAATTTTAGTTCTTTGGACAGATTCTATTGCACCCAATATGAAAACGGTAAGATAAGGGTGCTCGGGCTTCTCTCATCTCTGAGCAAAAGCATCGACACATGAACCCAGACCGAGCGAAAAAGGCTTCAACGTATGACATTTAAATGGAAAATACCATATATCAACCTCAGAAGGCGCATATAAACACATGCATCAGCACACACACAAAGAGCTGGTGCAGATAAGGGAATGAAGCAGCTGTCAGGCCGGATTCTGCAGGGGGACGCCGCGGTCCTCTGCAGAGGCCAGCGTCCGTCAGTGTCAGTGTCTGATTCTGTCTTATTCTATTTCATCTTCCTGCCCTTTCCCAAAGCCGTATATAGCATTTACTGCAAAATTCCCAGTGTGCGAGAAACGCTGCAGTGTGTCCAGAAATATCCACCCACTGTGATTCAGTCTGTATAAGAAAAGTATGGTTGATGGGTTTTTTTTTTGTTTTTTTTTTATTTATTTGGTTACATTTTCCACTTGGTAACCCTGTGGTGATGGAGTTTCATCGTTAAATAAAGCCAACGTTCATCCCACCCCCCCATTCTTTTCACTCGGTCTGTTTTAATGTCTTCCTCTAGGCTGCGTCTCTTGGCTCGTATCCATTCATATGCTGCTCTCTTAAAACCCTGCCAGTTTCATTCTGCCACACCACACATGCACTTGCTCTCCGTTAGCCGCACCGACGTCAGTCATTTTCAGTCGGTATTAGCTCAAATTAACCCAATCAGCAGTGGTGCTTTTTCTACCGTTTTGTACTGTCTCGGGTGGTGTCGTCATCCCTGGAGAAGTGGGTCTTTGTTTTTTTTTTTCTTAAAATAATCCAGAAAAACACGATTTAGTTTATACTCAAAAATCCATCAGTGGTATAAGTCAGATGGAAATAAAATATAGAAATGAAGCAGAAAATTAACCCAAATTAATCCAATCAGCAATCCATTTTTTTTAAGTAGTTTTAAAAATAGTGACATTTAAGATTACTCTATTTAGTTAATTGCCAATAATCCATCAGTGATATTTGGTCACTATTATAAAATTATTAAGATCTCAGATGGAAATAAAATATAGAAATGAATCAGAAAATTAATTCAATCACCATCAGTGCTTTTTCTAGTTTTTCTGTGTTTGTATCTATGTATCACAAGTGGTGCTATTATCCCTAGGGACGTACTCAAAATTGTTTGCCTTTTTTTTTTTTTAAGTCATCCAGAAAAACACCATTTTTAAAAACTAGTAACATATAAGATGACTCTATTTAGTTTATACCCAAATGTCCATCAGTGGTATTTGCTCACTATTATATAATCATTACGGTATCAGATAAAATAAAATATGGAAATATAGAAATAAATAAGAGAAGAGACAAAGAAAATGTAAAAATGAAACAATGCAGAAATATTAAGGAAGGAAAAATAAAATAAGGAAAAAATAAGTAAATAAATGGAAATAAATTTATTCAGCCATTTTTATATTTCTGTAAATATATACAGGTCAGAGTCGGTCCTCCATACACATCAGGCATATACCCAGACTGCAGGTCTTAATGCACAATTCAGATTATTTGTGTGCTTGTTCACATTACACATTAAATGCGACTTCTATCAGTTTTGAGTATGAACTGAATGTGAACCTGAAGTGACCCACATGTGCAAAAGAGGTTCTGATGTAATATGTCACCACAGGGGTAAAATGTTTTTCTCGCCGTTCCTCTTTCTGGGAAGCAGAATTGTGACATTTGACGCATTTCAATAAAGTAAAGGTCAAATACAAGGTTATATTATTCAATAGCAATTAATTGCATGTCACTGTACGCCAATATACATATCCTTAACCCTAACTGTTAGTCATGTGGTATTTGAAGTGGTACAGATAACATGGTTTGTATGCTGTGTGCATTTACACAATTCATCATGTGTTGCATAATATACTGACATAACCCATGGGCAGATCTGTCCATAGACGTGCTACAGTGGCAGACATACAGCCTGTGGGACAAAATCAGACTGCCCAATGTTCTAATTTGGCCACAATATGAATTTTAAGTACAAACATTATACTAAAGTTATTAAAAGTCAAAAATAAAATAGTTGTTTTAATTCAATTGTGATCTTAAGTAAAACAAGTGTTGCCCAGCACAGCAAACCCCCCCCACCCCCTTGCAAATGTTTTACTTGATTTTCTCTATCTGTTATCATTGCAAAAACACATTTTTGGTGACTTGGACCATGACCTTTGACCTACCTTCACCAAAATTTAACAGGATCTATTCTGGACCACCTTGAACTTTTCCTGAAAATATCATGGACTTTGGTCCAGTAGTTTTTGTGTGACGTTGTTGACAATTGGACAGACAAAAAAAAAAAAAGATGTAATATGTAACCCCCCACCCACACACACAGACCACCACCAAGCAGACAAACCCTGAAGAAAACACTACCTGCATCCAACTCAAATTAAAATCTAAATTTCATAGTAAAAAGTCAGTATTAGATAAGTATTGGCACAACTAATAATAATAATAATAAAAATTTAAAAATAACAAATACAGATTTGGACATCACTAATATGAATATAAGATAATGTATACTGAATGAAAATGCTGATTTACCAAAAAAAAGAGCTTTGAGATTAAGTATAATTCTCAAAGTATATGCTTCTGTGATTTAAAACAAACAAAATGAGTTTATTTCATGAAATCAGGTTCATCACAGCAGTTCTATGGCATTTGATGTGCTTTAAACACACTTTATACAATTTTTTTTTCTTTTTGCATGTTATTGAACGTCATTTTAATACATTTTAATGTATGTCCAGATCTCCCGTTTACATATCGATAACTACCAACCCTGACTGTTAATCACGTAATTTCTGACGTGGCATGAACATATACTGTACAAACCAAAAGTGGTGTTTTATCTGGACACAGTTCATAATATCACATTGAAAATCCTTTTCAGTACTAAATATTGCAGTAATATTCCAAGTCAACATCTATGTTACCTCCTCAATCAAGACTCCATATTTGAGTCAGTCTGATGGTTGCTTTATCAACATGTTGAAGCGTGCAGTAGCTAATGAGCCTTTATAGACGATGTTTCCATGATAAGTACAAGGCTAGAGTACGACTAATGTGGTCTGTTCTGTTCGCAGCAATTTGCTTGAAGCCAATTGTTCCATACCGCAATCTATTTGCATTTCCACAAATAAATGTATGCTATTATGGCATCAAACGGCCATGCACTGCAGCGCATGTTTTGTTAAATTATATTTTAAGCTGCAGATGAATGTAGGGTTGATGGCTTTTTACCACAGGGGAAAACTAATACATAAGATTTTTAATGAAGAGTCAACATTTAAATCTAATTTGTTGTTCAGGGAGGATCTGTATTCATCAAATGATTCAACATATATAGACAAAAGTGCCACAGTATGGCCCTGTTCTGACCTTGCTTTAAGATGCGTCCTGAGCCATGTGATCCCACGAGGCCAGCTGTGGGCACATGGGCTCACAGCTGGCCTTAAAATGCATCCCCACACATCTCTCAAACGATCTCTTCTGATCGGATCTGACTTTCCCACTCTATATGCAAATAAACAAACATACATATACTCATATATGACATGCAAGCTTTCATTTTGTGTGAAACATGCTAGATTTGTAATGTTTCTTTGGTTAATTTAATTTGCCTCGCAGCTCATCCAAAGGCAACCAGCAGTTCTTATAGTCGACTGTTTTCTTGCTATTTTTTTTTTTTTCTTTTGTTTTGCTTGTTTTGTATTGTCTCCTCCTCCAAATGTGTCCCGACTGATCGGGTCTTGATGCGTTCCGATTGTGTTCACACCTTGCATCAGAGCTGTTCACTTCTAATCGGCTCATTCAGGATGGATGTGAACAGCAGGTCTGCACAGAGCCAGAGGGTCTTTCCTGTCTGATGGACATTAATGGAGGGGTTACGTCAGCTCTGAACATTCACGACAAGGTTATTGTCAAGAACAAGAACCTGGGATAAACATAGATTTGGGTTTTTTTTTTTTTTTTATAAGGCTGGACAGTGTGACAGTCTTTCACAGTAGGTGATTTACATTTTTTTTTATATGTCACTGGTCTGTAAAACACAATGATTCCACAATAAAAGAAGCAAAACTGGGACAGTTTGAAGTGACTAAGAAGAAAAACTGAGATAAATATGATACTACCTCCAACAAGGAGATTATGATTTTTGCCAGAGTTTGTCTGTCTGTTAGTTAGTTAGCAAGATAACTCAAAAAGTTATGGATGGATCTTAATGAAATTGTCAGGGTAGGGTGGGAATGGGGAGATCTGGAAATGATTAGATTTTGGTGGTGATCTTATGGATTCTGGATCACTTTGAAATGTATTCTCTATTTACCACAATGTAAAATTGCAAAGTGATCCAGAGTCCAGGATCTTACCTAGATCACTACCAAAATGAAACCATTGGTTCCTTGTGACACTCCCAACACATCCTGAAAATTACATCCAAATACGTTTTTCAGTTAACCTGACGTTAATGTATTAATTTTGACAGCCCTACTTTTTATACGCACTAATTTTTTGTAGATTCATCCCTAAATAGGTTGAATATCAAATTTTTTAATTGGTTATATTCTATTTACACAAAAAAAATACATATATTTTTGTCTAATATGAACAAAAAAATATCACACTGTCCTTCATAGTATTAAAGAAAACACACAAAATCATGTCATAGTTTGCCAGTAGCTCACCCACATTTTATAAAACATGAGAAAAATGGTCATTATTCACATAATGAAAAGTGATTCCATCTCAAAAGAATGTCATATTGTTTTTTCAGACAGATTTCATTACCTTAATTTACAGTGTGTGTCTTCCATCCCTTAGCAACTGTTTAATAATTTCACCTCTACGTTTAATTTCCTGTGATTTATATTTCTTGCTCATAAATGAAGTGTTCATTTCATGATTTTTTTTTTTTAAGCTTTAGATGAGGAGACCGTCTTCTCCTTTTATTTATATTATCTGTAGATGGTATTGGCTCTGTATCAGGGAGGAGGAGGACAGCCAGGTATTCATCAAAGTGTACATTAATCTACTATCACTACAACTCTTACAACAAATGGCCATTAGATTTTACTGCAGACACAGAAACAATGTGAAACTTCATAAAAAGAGCAAGAAAATACAGGTGTCACAGTCTGTCTCGCATCAACAGAAGTCCATTATCTTTATCATTTAATGGGGGTGGGGGGGGTGAGCATAATTTTGAGGTTGTATCTTTACTAGGGCTGCACGATATTAGCAAAAGTCATCATATGCGTGTACGGAAACAAGGGATGTAACATTTGATCTAAAACACTATTCGAAATTTGCTGGAAACTATTTGAATATTAAGTTACAAAATTCAATATGGCATCAGACCAGAAAGTAGTGATGTGATTCAGCTCAATTTAGGTCCATTTCTTTGTTCTACCAGTCTCTTTGTACACATCAAATTTCAGAACAGTTTGTCCGGAAATGTGTACAAACACACAAATTCAATATGGCGTCAGACCGGAAGTAGTTGATTAATTTGACTGAAAATCGTTCCAGTTTATCTTGCTATCTATCTTGCTTGGTCACACCAAATTTCAGAACAATCCGTCAAGAATTGATGACGCTAGAGTGCAAAAAAAGGGTCAATATTTGGTGACCTTTGACCTTGGGTGATGACCATGGAGGTCAAGTATTTGAAGTCTAATATTCAGCGTGTTGAACCCTATATCAAATCAATATATACCCAAGATGTTTGAAATGAATCGCATTAAAACTGTTCAAGAACTGCACATTGACTGCATATTTAAATTGACCTTGACATTGACCTTTGACCTAGATCCACAAAAATAGATCCCATACCGCAGGTCACATGGACGAAACTTATTATGAATTACAGGCAATATGCTCCAGAAGTGTGGCCGCCAGAGTGCAAACAGACAAACGCACAGATCAACATGTTTTTAAATGTAAAAAAAACTAATAATTAAACATCTTTATGATATGAATATTGCAACCTGCGTTAATGTGTTAACAATATTTTTGCAATATATTGTGCAGCTCTAATCTTTATATTCCAAATGTAACTTGTATTTTCCTCTCTGGTTTAGCATTAAGACACCAAAAAAAGACTACAAAGGACAACTAAATCAATAAAGAAAAAAACACAGCAATTTGACCAACAACAAAATAACCCTTTCCTTCAGTTTTCTTAATGAATAAAATCAAACGGAAGGCTTTATCAAACTAGACTGGTGTTCATCTCTGCAGAAAATGAGAACCTGCCTGACCTAACACGATTGTAGTGATTTAAAAAAAAAAAAAAAAAAGGACATTTCTCTCATCAAAGCTCCGGTTAAGGCTGTAAATGAAGAAAACAAACAGACATCTTCCTGCTGATGGAGTCTACAGAAGGTCTGAAGGTAGATTCACATCTAATAATAGCTGAGTCACACTGGAGTCTGCACCCAGACAGACTCAGAGCAGCAGGTGATGAAGATAACACATGGGTATCTTCATCCTCATGATCTCATCCGTTGCTTTTTCTTGAGGTCAAATAAAAGGCTGAATATATCTCTCAGGGGTTTGTAAATAAAAATGAATTAAAAGGCCCATAGTGGCAAACCAAGGCTGAAAAATACTTCTTTTTTTTTTAAATTATTGCATCAAAATCACAATTCAACAGAGCTCTAAGTTTAACTACACACCTCACATAGTGGTAACACACTATAGAAGGTTTGGTAACAGGTGTTTTTTTTTTTAGGTGCAGTGCAATTGGTGTGTCAAACAAACCTTGTTCTGCAACTGTTCACGTGATTAAAATAAAGGATTTTGACAGATATTAACAGCAAGGACAGATGTTTTTAAAGGAACGTGGAGAGTGTGGACACACCAGGATGTTTGGTTGTAAATTACTCTGCCAAGGTATGGTGGAGTTTATCTGTCTGTCTGACTGTCTGTCTGTCTGTCGCTAGTAAGACTAGTCAAATAGTTATGGCTGGATTTAAATTATATTTTCAGAAACTGTTGATACTGGGACAAGGAACAAATGATTAAAATTGTGCTGGTGATTGGTGTGTGTGTGTGTGTGTGTGTGTGTGTGTGTGTGTGGGGGGGGGGGGGGGGGGGGGGGGGGCATCATTTATGGGTTGGGGTGGGGGGTGGGTAATCTGCCTTGGCATTGTCTGCGCTCTCCGAGTGCTTTTTATGTTCAGTATTGATAGAGGAGCAATATAATAATGAATATGTATCTGTAAATCAATATATTTCCGTTTGTCACAATGGAGACAAATCATCACATTTGTGATTTAATAGAATAGAATAGAATAGAATAGAATTTTATTGTCATTGTATATACAATTAAATTCCATTTAGTAGCATCTCATCAGCACCATACCATAAGAACAATCTAAAAGACAATATATAATAAAAAAACCAACATATATCAGGAGGTAAAAGACATGTACACACACACACTATGGTTAAAAAAAAATAAATGTCCAGTTCAATACTCATTCATTCTATGTAGTTTATGTCTTGGGTGGTAATTAGACATATTAGACACAGACAATGTTGTTGTTTGTTTAACCTTTTGAGGCAATTTCATAATTATTTAAAATGAATGTTAGTGGATAAATGATCTGGTTACAGTAGCTCTGTAAACAAGCAGAAGACACGTATGTTGTTCAAACTCTTAAGTCCAAAGGGGGTTTTCTGGCAAATTCAGCCTAAAATGCATGCCCAAATTAAAGTAAAATACAATTAACAAACAAATAAACTAAACTTTAGAATTGTTATTATGTAATGCACCATATTATTACATTTTCTACAGAATAAAAAAAGCTCCAAGTGTTTTTTGTAATAATCTTCTCAAAATGTCATAACTTATTACATATTAGATTTTGGACGTTTATTACAAAATGCGGCTCAACAGGGAATGAAAGAGAACAAAGCAAATCTAGTGTTCAACACCAACCACTTCAGAGACAGTATTAGAATTTGACAAGATAATGCAGGGAATATGTGCACAGTATTGAACCACTATGTAAATCAACTAAATAGCTTCTACAAGTAAAAGTCAGTATTTAATGTGACCTCCAGTGTTGGATTTAGTACATCTTAAACCCTGGAGTCGACAATGTGGAAGTTTTTTTTTTCCTCTTTTTTTAATGGTTTGATTGTGTATTAAACTGAGCTTCAGGCAGAATAGCCACAGTTTTTATTTGCAATGTGTTTTAGGATGTTCTGTCTCGATGATCCTATATAACTTCTTCAGCCTAATATACATCTATTTTATTTTTTTTTTAATTTTCAATGCCATGTAGTTGTGTTTCTTCAACTTGATATAATGATGAAATAAGTTTTTATAACAAATCTATAGGGGACTTTTGTAGTTCCCTCTATTTTTGTCATTTTTGCACCGTATTTTTATTGCTGTAAAGTAATAAATACCATAAACATATATGTATTTATTTATTTGAATGATTTATTTTGAACATGTGCAAAGTGCAACAATAATCAATACAACAACAATAATAATAATAATAATAATAATAATAATAATAATACACAATGACATGTCCGAAAAGGAGTAGAATGAAGCATAAGCTTATTTAATCCTACCCCTTCTTCACTTCCCCATTAACCTTAATTCATCTTATAGCAATATAGTGCATAGTACAAAAATGATGATAATAATAAAAATAATAACAATAACAATAATAACAATACCAATAATAAATAACTGAAGTACTAAACATATACATATATACAAAAAGCAAAACAGAACACAAAAAAAACAACAAAAACAAATGAGCACATAGGAAAGTAGGTAACAAATAGAGGTTTTTTCTTTTTTCTTCCTTTTTTTCCCTTTTTCTAATTTGTCTGCATTTTGTTCTTATTTTTTTTAATTTTATTTATTTTATTTTATTTTTCTATTCATTCGCTTATTTTATTCATTCATTTATTTTATTATTATTTTTTTAATCTTTTAACCCCACAGAGGGGGACTCAACATTGCTTGAGATCAATGCATATTCCAGTCTTGCAGACATATACTATACTATTTAGTGCATGTGTGTGACCATCATCGGTCCTCCCCGAAAGCTGAGCAGACATCCCCCATTAGAACTCTCCCTTACAAGCCAGTGAAGTGCGAAGGAAACAAAGACTGGACACATATAAAAATAAATAAATATATTGAATCTGGATCAGTGACTAATTAGATTTAAAGAGCTAAATATTAAACAATAATAATAATAATGGATTTGATTTTTATAGTGCTTTTCAAGGCACCCACCCAGCATGTCCATATGGGCCCCATAAAGGTAAGTTTGTTTGCAGCTTCCATGGTGACCTCACATGTTTCCTCATATCAGAATCAAAAGTCTGAATATCTCATATTATTTATTTTTCACACTATTTACACCACTACATTTATCTTTCATGTCATGTGCTCTACTCCTCGTCTTCTTTGCTCTTAAATTCTGTGTTTCACACATAAGTTTCTTTCTGAAAATTCTTGCTCTACCTCAATTTAATTGTGCTTGATTCAGTGACAATAAATCAAATCAAATCAAATCGTATTTATAAAGGCCCTTACAACACCAAAAGCTGCACAAGGTGCTTTCCAAAATGAGATAAAAACAATAAGAACAAGTAACAATTATAAAGCCAAGATAAAAACAAATATTAAAAAAAGTTATAAAACCATAGTAAGGAGATATTGATAAGGGTAAAGACATTTGGTGTCACCATGGAAACCACTGACAAACCCACATGGGACCCTTACATGCAGCCTAAATGTAAATCTTCATGGTTGGGTGGGTAGTTGGTGGTTCAAATCCTGCCCTGTCATCATCATGGGTTGTGTTCTTAGGTGCTTCACCCACACTAGTGTATGAATGTTGTGTTAGCTTGTGTTCAAGGGTCCTGTTTGATGCAAACTGTCAGCCACGCCCCAGGCCTGATGTGGTTACAAACACTTACCACCGGAGTATGAATATGGGTGAATGAATAATGGATCCATAATGTAAAGCACTTTGGGTACATTGAAAAGCACTACAGAAATCTAATCCATTATTATTAATGCAGCAGTAATTCTCTACACAGCAATCATTTACATAACTGACATGCTTCACTGGAGTTTGGAACTATTTGGAATTTCAATCTGTTTTTCTCTCTGACTTCAACTGACTCAACTCTACTTTTGTTTTTTTTTTCTTAACCCTCTTGTTATGTTCATTTGCCAGGAACAGCAATGGTGTCCCTGGGTTCATCTGACACAGTGCATGTTTAATTATCCAAAAGATGTCAGAAACCAACCCCCCCCCCTAACAAGCACTGTTCAAATGTCATTACTATCTATTCTAACAATGGTGTTCCTTACTTTACTTTATATGTACCATATTTTCTGGACTATAAGCCGCTACTTTTTTCATATGCTTTGAACCATGAGGCTTATACAAAGGTGCGGCGGCGATTCTGTGGATTTTTCTTAAATCACTAGGGGGCACTCTAACCAGAATTCAAATCAAAACTACTAAGAAAAATCAATGCAAAGATGAATATACTACTTTTCTCTAGCAGACAAAACATGGACGACAAATTAGCAACTGTTAATTCTTTTTCACATCCTCAACCCTTCATCATGGAGACAGATGTGACACAGAAGAAGACGACTTCATGGGTTACAGTGATTTGTGATTTAAAACACGGGAGAAATTAAGGTAAATACAGTAAATACTGATTATTTTCTCTTGGTTTTGTTCTGTTTTAATCAGCAAAGTTGCTGCTGTGTTAAAAGTCACTGTTAGGAAAAAAATCTGTTCAGGTACAAACATGTAACTACATTTACAGTTTAAAATCCTTCTGTATATGCAGTAAATATCAGATTTATCAACATAGATATCTGCGGCTTATAATCCGGTGCGGCTTGTATATTCTTTTTTTATTATATTTTTTTTTTTCAAAATACAGTGGACGCGGCTTATATATAGGTGTGGCTTATAGTCCAGAAAATACGGTATGTACTTTATGTGGTTATGGTTCAATCAGGAGAATTAACTCATTTCTCTTTCTTCTTTTTAACATTTCACCACTTTTTTTACTTTTAAAGTGACCAATATATAAAACATAACATTGAAACATATCCAACATACATGACTCACAGTTGTAAAGAAAGTAATACACCCTTTTCCCTCCAGTTTGACTGCAGGGTCAAATTACACTGTCTCACATCAAATTAAACTAAATAAAGTTTGTAGAAGAAGTGGGAAAAAAAGGAAAAAAATACTTTAAACAGTTTTTCTTCCATGTTCAAAATTTAAAATGGGCCAATTTGACCCGTAACATAACAGGAGGTCTAAACTAAATTTGTCATCAAATAGAATAATTTAGAATAGAATATAATAGAATAGAATAGAATAGAATAGAATAGAATGGAATAGAAGTCATTTATTGATCCCATAATTGGGAAAATTGTTCGACAGCCATTACAAATTACAAACGTCCATATGCCCACAATTCACTTGAGGTTTTATAGTATTCTTAAAAGTTTCTATGATTATCTAAAAAAAGTATTTCTAACCAAGAGCTTTTCCCAAATGGTATTCAACCAGACTGACACAGAATCAGGTCAAATATGTAAAGCATCCATTAATCAATGATAAAATAATACACAGAACTTATGCTTCTCCTGATAATCATTATATAATGGGTCTGATCTCTAGTCCAAATAATACTTTGTGTTCTAACTCTTCTGTGGGAATAGTCCTTTATATGTTCTAGAAATGTACTAGACTAAAGACTCAATGGAGTTATGTTTTGCTGTGGAATTTTCAATCACTACAAGAAGAGATAATATATATATTGAAAAATGATTATCTGTAACAATATCCTGGAAAAAAAGGAGCTCATAAACTTGGAGGGTTGAGTGCAGTTTATCCTTGTTTTTCACCTAAATTTCTTTTCTCCAGTCGTCTTTCATTGGTTTCCATTATGGAAATTCATAAAGAACCATCAAATGTCATGTGTCTAATGAGCAAAGACAAGAACGTAATATGAAGTCTAGATGGACTGGGGGGGGGGGGGGGGGGGGGAATTATAGAATGGACCTGATGATGAATTTGTTATTCACTCCTTTGGCAAAGTGAGAGAGGGGATGGAGAGAGAGAGAGAGAGAGAGAGAGAGAGAGAGAGAGAGACGGAAGAAAATGAGAAGTTTTAAATTTAAAATGATTTAGGAATATGGAATTGAGAAAGTAGATGTGTTTTTGTGGGGTTTTTCTTCTCTCTGGTACAGTGAATGCTCAATGCTGAACACATTTAAATTAATTTAAGCAGTTTATCCAGTAGACCGTTAACGACTTCCTTTTTTTTTTTTTTTTAAGTCGACTTATCCGTCAATAAAGTCGAAGTCGAGTCGACAGGTTGTTATGACGTCATCACATTGTCAGAGGAGGAACAACACGGACACACGTCTGTCCACCAATGAGGAACTGGTATTAAAGTTGACTGCAACATAACAATGTCCACAAGCATCAGCATTTTAACCCAAACAAAACAAAAGCTAATAAAATGAGTTTTCTTTTAAATTTAACTACACAACATCAGGAGGATGAAGATATGACCGCATTTTGTTTGGACCCACGACTCTAAAACTGGACTATCCAGACATCTGTCACATGTCCTCACTTTTTATATTAAGTGCAAAAAGTTTAAGTGAGCGACCACCAAGACGCACACCACACTGTCCGCATCATGTTTGGAAACAAAACAACGTGTTGTCTTAATGTGTGTTGTCTGCGCTGCTGCTCATATCACTCAGGTTAGCTAACGGATGCCTCTTCAGATGGCCATTTGTTTTTTTTTCCATCTAAGTTTGAGTATTTCCACACATGCGATGTGTATCCGTCACTGTGTTGTTTTGTCAGACCCCCCCCCTGTTTTACCTGCAGCAGCCATGTCTGCTCTGGTTTAGGTCTGACTGGTCTGTGTTTATGGATAGAATAATATGCATAATTTAAGTCGACTTGTGCTATGAGAGTTAATGTGTTGACGTTTCTCTTAATACCCTATAGTATCTAATGAAAACACAGGCAAAAAAATAACCTTTTGCTTCTAACCTATTCTGTTTTTTTATGTTTTGTTTATTTGGATTATTGAACTGAGTGCAATGATTATAAGGGAACAAAAAAATGACTAAATTAAAAATAAATGAATGAATATATAAATGCAGAAATAAATGTATAGATGTTTGAAAGATACATCCTAGGATAATTAATTGCTTATGTTTTATGCTTTTCTTATTACCATATTTTAATATTTACTGTCCAAATTGTGCATGCTTTTTATGGTATTTCCTGATTTATTTATTTGTGTATTTATTTATTTACATGTTTTATTTTATTTATTTGATTTTTTTACGTATTTCTGTGTCCATTCTGTCAGTTAAAAAATAGATATGTAAATTAAGTGGGCGGTCCTTATTCCAATCTGAAGCAGGATTGGTTTACTTGGCTAACCAGATAGTAGCAATCCACTACTGTCTAGTAATTATTTTGTCCCTCATAAATCATTGATGTAGAATACAAAACTACATTAATTCATTTAACTCTTTAATGTTCATGCTTAGCTTTTTATTTTTAATCAATAAGCTAACTACCCGCCCCATAGACTGTCCACGAAGCACCTTAAACAGATTATATTTTTCTATACCGTCTAATTTTCTACATATTAAAACGTCCTTGTTTAATTTTTTCATATTCTTTGGTAGTTTTTATTATATGCTCTTTACCTTTTATGTATTTTTCATTTCATATTATATCCTTTTAATTTCTCATGCGACAAAAACCCAGACCTTGCTAACGTTCTATCATGTATCATCTATTGAATGGCAATAAAGCTGAGTCTGAGATCTGAAATGGGTTTGAAAATAATGTTGTATGTTACTGAATATATCTGCTTATGTTGTGTTTGGTCAAACCACAGAGGAGCGTCTGCACTTCAACACAGTAACACGTGTAATTCCATTAAAAGCAGATCAGTTGAGGATCAGACACTTATTAATGTTATGTGTTCTACAACTGTTTCTCACCAGGACTTAAGGGACATAAGAATAAATGCATATGTAATAAAACAGTCTGGTCATCAGTACTTTTTATAGTGACACTTTGGTATAATGTGTATATTATATGTGATCCTGCTAATATTTTGCATATTTTGTTAAGGCCACTTTTATTAGGCTTTGGTTAATTTATGTGTGTATTTGGACCATAATAGTTCATACAATTTTAATTTAAACCCTGCATGTGCTGCCAAGATATATTTATATTCATTCCAGTAAAAATTGAGTAGATTTCTACAACCTGTTTTAATTCCTTCTTAATTTGTTCTATTTTATTACTAGTTACATCACTACATTTGCACATATATAATAATAATAATAATAATAATAATAATAATAATAATAATAATAATAATAATAATAATAATAATAATAATAATAATAATAATAATAATAATAATAATAATAATAATAATAATAATAAGCTTTATTTGTATAGCACCTTTCATACAAACACTATAGGCCAAAGTGTTTCACATTGATTAAAAATTAAAGTACAATTTTAAGACAGGGTGAAATAAAAAAATACATTAAAATTTGATTGCACAAAATTATAAAATTACAAAAGTACATGTATATGGTTAAGACTTGTAACTAATATTTCTCCCACAACAATATAATTACTTATCAGTAGCAGTCGTTATAGTAAAACTAAACTAAAAAAACTAAAATGTTCACTTGGAACGGGACAGTGCGGCACTGCTAAAAACCTGGAGGGGGCGGGGCCTGAGTGGCTTATTTGCATTTAAAGGGCCAGTGCTCAAAACCACCTTTTTGGTGTCATTCCTTAATAAATAGGGTTGAAGATGGATCTGTGGAGTTTAATTAATGAAGAATTCAGACCAGTGTTTCCCAACCCTGGTCCTTGAGGAACACGGTCCTGCATGTTTTAGATCACAGGTGTCAAACATGCGGCCCGGGGGCCAAATCTGGCTCGCCAAAGGGTCTAGTCCGGCCCTTTGGATGAATTAAAATGACAGTAATATATAAATTATTTTAGTTAAGGTTCCACATTCAGACCAATTCACTTTCAATAATACCATATAAATACCTACAAGTCAAACTTTTTCTCTTTGTAAATATGAATGTTTTCATTTAGTTACACTAAAAGTATAATTTTGCAAAAAAAAAAAATTCTGAATAACTGGAACAAATATGAACAACCTGAAATGTTTAAGCGAAGAAAGTACACTTTTTTATAATATTCCACCTATTACTAAATGCTTTGTGTATTTATAAGCTATAATATACACATGTAAATGACAAACTAAAGCCTAATAATGTTTAAATTACACTCTTTTTCCAGGTTGTTCATGCAATTTATATTGTTTAACCATTCTCATCATTTTTGCTGGTTGATTATTATTTACATATTTTTATGTTTTTTTTATTTCCACGGTCCGGCCCACTTCTGATCAAATTTAGCTGAATGTGGCCCTTGAACTGAAATGACTTTGACTCCCCTGTGTTCGATGTTTCACTCTTTGAACACACCTGACGGTCATTATCAGTCTTCTGCAGAGCTTGATGATCATTGTCTGTTTGGAGAAGGATAGATTTAAAACATGCAGGGTAGTGTTTCTTGAGGAACAGGGTTAGGAAATACTGATGTAGACCACAAGGAAATGTTTAAAAATGCATCATTTAATTAAAAAAACCAAAATATCACTCATTTAAGATTGTGTATATCATACACCTATGTGAATGTAGATGTCATCAGATGTTAATTTAATATCATTCACAGCTCAGAAACCTGAAGATTTGGAAATACAGAAAAATGAACAGAAAGACAAAGAGTCAGAGGTGAGTTTGGAAAGTTAACAGCAAGTTGAATTTACACCAGTCTGTGTGGTGTCTATTGTGAATATGAAAATGTTCTTTTTTTTTTTTTGCACTGAGACTTAAAAATAAACAAATGTAACACTGGGTGAATGAATATGAATGAATACAACGAAGATGCAACATTGACACTATTTGCAGTATCATTTCTTTGTCATTTACATACAATATTTTTGACTCATTTGCACCCGTTTCTTTTTTTTTTCCTCCCACATAAAAACCGTGTAGTCCTCCTGAGCCTCCATATATGAAGTAGCAACTCACCACTAGTACAACCTGTCATCTGGATGTATGTAAGTAACACACAACAGCCATTACACAGGTGAGTTACGCAGTGTGTCAGGTGCAATAGGAGCTAAAGACACCTAAAGTAGTGATGTGCGGATCGATCCTAAAAATATTGATACCTCCGATAATGGATCTTTCTGCTCTAAAATTGATTCTCAATTCAAAATATTGATACTTTTCACACTTTAGTCATTTGAGGTAAGGTCTATCCTTAACAGGAACACGGTGAAAAGTAACTAAACTATTGAGATGTTGTCTAAATGACAGGCGGTTGGTGGGACTACTTTTTCTTCCGCCTGGGTAAGTACGTCATGCCTCAGACAGCAGAAAGAGTGTTTTCAAAGGCAGGAGAGGTTCTGAAAAAAAAAAAACAGACTAAAGGAGAAAACAGTAAATATGATCTTGTTCCTGAAGAAAAACCTGTGAATGAGGAACAACGGCGTCAATGTTGGATGTGTTATTTAAATGTTCATGTAAAAATAATGAAGATGAAAGTTTTCACCTTAATAGTAGTTCTTAATAAGAAAGCAAGGATGAATTTTAATGTTTTTATAATTATAATAATGTTCCAAAAAGCAGTTTTCACACATTTTGTATGTTTGTGTTTTTCTTTTGTTAATTTCTATTTTCTACCTATTTTAGCATTTTTATAATTGTACTCGTTTTGTTTCTTCAGCGTTAGAAACACTATTTACCTTCAATATGTGTCAGTTTAAAATAAATAAATAGATTACTCTGCATTGTATTTTTAAGGAAGCTACGATTTTAAATTAAATACACAAAATAATACACAATACACAAAACAATACAATATGACAAAACAAACTAAATAGACTAAATAAACAAAAGGAAAACAAAAAAGCTACTAACCATATCAGACTGCAAATTTACGAGTTTATCAAGATGCAGAAATTTGACATTGAACTAGTTTGACTTGTTTGAGTCTTTGACACATTTTCATATGCGTATGCCATTTTTCCATTTCTTTTACTGTTATTGATGTTGTTAGAACTGTTGCTTTGTTGTTTGGTTGTGTGTGTGTGTGTGTGTGTGTGTGTGTGTGTGTGTGTGTGTGTGTGTGTGTGTGTGAGTTGGAGCCGATTTTATTATTTGGAATTATCATTATTATTTGTATAATGCTATGGGTAAGTAATTTGAATTATTTATTTTTTTGTATTTGCTTCTCACCTTTGACCTCCCCCTGCCCAGGCTATGTACCTCCTTTCACCTTTCAGTAGGGCGATGTCTTGACCCACTGTAAAATATTAATAATAATAAATAAAGTTGTAAAAAAAATATAATTAAAGTGCATTCAGTCACTTATTGAAGTATTAAACACATTTTTGAAAGAAAAAGATTGACTTTCACCATGATATGAATGGAAATTTTTGGATCTTCTTTTATGCTGTGAAATATTTGGTGTTGATTTGATTTGATTTTAATGCTTTATTTCGAACATGTGCAGAATGCAACAATAATCACTACAACAACAACAATAATAATAATAATAATAATAATAATAATAATAATAATAATAATAATAATAATAATAATAATAATAATAATAATAATAATAATAATAATAAATAATTTAAGTACTAAATATATACATATATACAAAAAAACAACAAATGAGCAGATATGAAAGTAGGTATTATTATTATTTTTTTTTTTATTTATTTGTCTGCATTTTGTTCTAATTTTTTAACTCCACAGAGGGGGAGTCAACATTGTTTGAGATCAATGCATATTTTAGTCTTGCAGCCAAATATTTTAATATTTAGTGCATGTGTGTGGCCATCATCGGTCCTCCCTGAAAGCTGAGCAGACATCCTTTATTAGAACTCTCTATTATAAACCAGGGAGGGCAGTGCTACAGCAAAGTGATGTGTGGGAGAAACAAAGACTGGACAGGAAGAACGGGGATAGAAATGCAGTTAAAGATTATAAGGTGGTGTGTTATTCCCAA
Organism: Siphamia tubifer; assembly: GCA_020466265.1. Classification (NCBI taxonomy): domain Eukaryota; kingdom Metazoa; phylum Chordata; class Actinopteri; order Kurtiformes; family Apogonidae; genus Siphamia; species Siphamia tubifer. Next base: position 9,043,515 of record CM035785.1, on the reverse strand, counting down.
CACATTACCACTGCCTGCTGTTGGGGAGTATGAATGCTTTTCCATTTCAATTTGGGCTGGTGGTGGAGTTTTAGCTGGCATGTTGTTTTCATGTGCAGCCCATAATGCAACATACTGCTCCAACTCCTCCCAGTTTGAGGTGCTGAAATAAATTGGTTGCGCTGCTGTCTTTGACAGATACGGCCTTCAGGTGTTTGTAGCAAAGGAATCGTTTGGTCTTCATCAGAAACGTCAAAGTCGTACCAATTCCACATGACTCACTTGCTCTTGCTATTTTTAAGCCATGAACTTCTCAGTCTCCTTCGCTAACATAATTTGTGTACTGGTGTGTGGAGATGAAAGACTGTAGAGCCCACTCTCTTAGTAAAGAGGAGGAGCCCTCTGTAGCCCAGAGACACAAGACAGATAATTGGATTTGACATTTACCCTTTTTTAAGCATCATCCTAATTATACATAGCGCCATTAAAACCACCCGCTCTAAACATGTAGTTTAATTTCCAGAAATGATAGTAACCAATTAACAGCTGCATTTTTTTTCTCCATTGTCGTCACACACCACGTTACAATTTGACCTAATCCCTTATTGTCGGACATCTTGTTGAATCTATTGTTCAGAGTCATGCTTGACCAAGGGCGTCACAGCCATTTAAAATGTTGGGGTGTTCTAGGTTGTGGCACATGAGCAAAATGTTCTTAGTCTATCATCAGAAAATTAACGAACAATTATCCATTAAAGATTAAATTTTTTATGTTAAAAAAGTAATATATGGCCGAAAATAATAACAAATATGTGCTTTTCCTCAATTAAACATTTATTCAATTCATAAGTCAAAATTATGAGATAAAAAGGATTTTAAAAATCTGACTGATTTTACAGACACTGTTCCTCTTTTTTCCCACAAAATGTTTTGTCCATGTCAACGGAGACGACTAAAAATATGTTTCTCAAGGGGAACATCACTGTCTTAGGGTAAATGTCACAGAACAAGATATAGTTTAGTTAACTTAGTTTAACAACGGCATCATCTCTCATTACTTACTGGTTAATGACTGTTTGTTAACACCACAAAGAAGAGCTGTTTACATTTCACCCAGCAAAATGAGGTGCGCTTCATTTACATATGCTGTTGTGCCGCCCAGGCGGGTAAACAGTTTAAACCATAGATATTGTAACAGCCCCGAAATGTTATTGATGTTTGTTTGGCGTGATTGTGACCGACAGTAACTGTTTATCCTGAAATAAAAAGTAGGTGAGACCAACTCTCCGTCCGTTTCCTGGATCTAGTAACGATACAATAAATAAACTCAGGAAAAAGTGGAGGGTATGAAATCATCTGGTTGGAGAAGGGGCAGTGTCGCAACACCCCCATCCCCCATGGGTGTGACCCCCATGTTTTTGCAGCTCAAAATGTCATGACTTACTATTCTGTACAACAGTGAGAATGTGCCATCGGAGTGTTACGTAGATCTGTGTGACGGTGGTGACGTCGCTCACAGTCTGTCCTGTCATTTATATAGTTCTGTTCCACTTTCATGGTGCTCAAAACACTTTACATCAGCCTCACATTCACCCATTCACACACACTCATACACCAGTAGATTTCTAAGGTTCTGTCAGTCCTACTGGGAGACTAATTCAGGGTTCAGTGTCTTTGCCCAAGGACACTTCGACATGTGGACAGCCAGAGCCGGGAGGCGAACCGTCATGGCAGTTCAATCAGTCTGCTGCATGGTCTTGGCTCGACTTGATCCTACTTGAGTCGACCTGGGGACCACATACTATTCCTTGAGAGCATTTCCATTAGAGGTACTATCATACATGGATGTAATCACGACATGCCATCAAGCTTACACTGTTTTTTTTCGTCCGCCTCCAAAGACAGTAATGTCTCAACCTCCATGATCGGCCACAGTGTTGTTTTATGAACTGCCATCATTGTGTTGCGAACTGAATTTAACTGACCACTCTGTTTACTGAGTGGAATCTAGTTTTTTTTTTTTATTATTTAAATTGGTGGTGCATTGATAATGTAATGAATCAGTGTTTACGCTGTTTACAAGTAACAATATAATATCACTTTTACTGTTTGGAAACACAGGAGAGTAGATATTAAAAATCTAGAACCAGGTCCTTTTTGCACCAAAGTGAGTAATAATAATAATAATAATAATAATAATAATAATAATAATAATGATAATAATAATAATAATAATAATAATAATAATAATAATAATAATAATAATAATAATAATAATAATAATAATAATAATAATAATAATAATAATGGATTAGATTTCTATAGTGCTTTTCAAGGCACCAAAAGCGCTTCACATTAGTGTTCCATTATTCATTCACTCTCACATGCTCCCTCTGGTGGTGGTAAACTACATATGTAGCCACAGTTGCCCCGGGGCAGACTGACAGAAGTGTGGCTGCCATTTCACGCCTACAGCCCCTCTGACCACCACCGAACATTCATACTCATTCATACACCAGTGTGAGTGACAATGGAGGCAAGGAGGGTGAAGTGCCTTGCCCAAGGACACAACAGACTGACTAGGACAGAGCAGGAATCGAACCGCCAACCCTTTGGTTAATGGACGACCTGCTCTCCCAACTGAGCCCAATGAGTAGAATCGGGTACAGCCAACACTAGTGGAAACATGTCATTAGTTCCATCTGTCGGTGGACACATATAGAATGATTACATTTCTGATCCCTGTATTCAGTGATTGAACAAACCTGTTCAATTGATCACAATTTGCCCGCAATTAATTCTCTAATAACCAATGCTTCCCTCTTTCATATGAAGGGGACCCCAAACCAATCAATTTAATACATCTACAAATGTACATATTATTCTAGCCCTTATATTTTTAATAAATAATCTGATTTTGATTTTAAATCGATTAATCATGCAGCCCTATTCAGCTCCATAACATATTTTTGTCCAGACAAATGTTTGTGATGGGTTTACAACCAGCTTTATGACTTGTGTCCCACTACTTGAGAATCACTGACCTAAAGTTTGTGTCAGTGCTTATTTATTGGCAGCTATTTTCTAGTTATTTTTTCTGCTGTCACCAACAATCACTTCCAGAGCTCAAGTCCTATACCTGATATGAAATCCTATAAATCCCTTCATGCCCATTCCTCTTGGTACCCATCAGACCTCCTCCACTACTTTACTCCATCCCAGAATATGTGGTCGACAAATGTCGGTGTGCTCATTATAACTTAAATGACCCAGCAGAACCTCACTCTTTTATTCACTATTATTATTATTATTATTATTATTATTATTATTATTATTATTATTATTATTATTATTATTATTATTATTATTATTATTATTATTATTATTATTATTATTATTATTATTATTATTACCTCAACCAGGGTAGTTTTGTGATCACTCCCATCTGTCTGTCAGCAGTATTACATAAAAAAAACCTAATGCCATGTGGTGGGAGGGGAGGGCACGGGTCAAGGATGGATATGAAATTTGGAGTACATCCATAAAAAGAGGCAGAGGCTACTTTTTCAACAGTAGAAACCCACAGGCTAAGTATGTAGTAAATGTTTCCTGTCTGTCAGAGTTAATTTACACTCAGTCAAAGGTGCACTGGGTTCTTTAAAGATATGCTTCCTATGCAAACTCTCACTGAGTTTACTTGTAAACAAGCCAACAGGGTATTTTAATCTGTCAAAGTATACGACCATGTAAAAAAAAAAACAAAAAAAAGCAAACAATAACTCAAAGTGCAATTCCGTTCTCATGAATGCAACACAAATGTAAATGTGACACTTCTTAATGTGACCTTTAAGGATGCAGGGCTCAAGAAGATTTTGCAAGGAGTTGTCAACTGCATAATGGGCTGTCATTCAGGTATCATCCTGTAATACCTTATGACTTCCTTTTTTTCTTATTTCAGAATCTGTCCATCTACGTATCAAACAGACAGAGCAGTTGGCCTCTCAGTCTGATTTTAACCCATAAACATCCACCTTTACCAATTGATTCTACCTTTCATACGTAATTTAAATAATATTATCATCTGTATTTTGCTTTTTTTTTTTAATTTTCCTGGATTTAACTCACAAATGGTGTAGATCAGGGGTGTCAAACTGAGGTCCTCGAGGGCCGGTGTCCTGCCTGTTTTACATGTTTCCCTCTTCCTGATTATTAACTCTTTAAGTGTCAGCGCTGATGCATTCTGAATGGATGATTTAGTTTAAATATTCTGAAAAATTCTACCGTTTTCCTTTTAGTTTTATGCATGGAATAGGTGCCAAAAAGCAATAATTTTTTATTTATTTATTTATTTTTTATTTTATTTCAACATTTTTTTAAAGGCAAAATTCAAATTGCTGGGACCAAATTTCAATACTAGTTTTCTTCTTTAGCAATTTTTTTTTTTCAAAAAGTTCCACATTATTTGTCATTTTGTAAATATTTATTAGTTTTTGTTGCTCATTTTGTTTATTTTTCTACATTTTCTACATCACATAGAAGAGGGAAATATCTAAAACATGCAGGACACCGGCCCTCGAGGACTGGAGTTTGACACCTGTGGTGTAGATGCTCATGAAAATTCAAAGTAAATTCAAAGTTATGTTCATCACAATGGATAAAAATTAAGAAAAGAAGAAAAGGTTCCTTTTTCAGCAAATACATTGCTAACTGAATGAAGAAAAAACAAAAAACAAGTGTGTCCATCCACTGTCAATGCTCATTTGTTGACTAGGGCGCCTCTGAACGTCCAAACGGGTCATATCTGATGACCATGAAAAGACCATGAAGACAGATAAAGCCTTTGACCAGAGTGGAAATAATAGAATTTAACCCATGAAGACCCAGTGTTTTTTTTGTGTCAGTTCCCAAATGATTTGTCCTCTATATTTAATCTTTTTCCCATGATTTATCACCATTAATTGTAAAATTTACCATCTGTATTTTGCATTTTTTTGTGTAAATCATGCTTTTTGTTCATATTTCATTAACCGATCATGTAGATGTTCATTTAAGCTCAGAGTACATTTGTAGGTTATTATATAAGAAACTGAGAACACTGAAGAAAAAGTGATGGTTTCACTGCAATATATCATTAACGGAAGATAAAAAATGAGTGTCTCCATCCACTGTCACTGATCCAAGTCCATGGGTTTTACTGGTGAGTCAATGTTGTAAAATATGATGGTGTTTCCACATTCATACAGAAGAAAATAGTTGAAGACAGACCTGTAACATTGAATTAATGAACAATTGACACCCAAGCATAGCATGTACAGCCTATCTATAACATAGGGAAAGATTTTACAATAAATAATACCTTTTAAAAACTAAATATCACTATTTTAATTGATTATCACTATTTATTGGTGATAATTTATTTATTATTGTGTTAATTTAGCAATTTTTCAGTGAAAATCTAGTATTTTCTAACATTTATTCCACCGATCATGTATTTCAAGCATGCTGAGATCATATATTTGAGGGTTATAATACAAAAAATATAGGAAAAAGTAAAATATGTCATTCACTAAATGCATCTACTGTCACTGATCTAACTCCACGGGTTTTACTGGTGAATCAATGTTGTAGACGATGACGGTGTTTCCAAGGCAACCACAGAAGCTCTGAACATCCAAATGGGTCATATCTGATGACCGTGAAAAGATGACAAACTGCATTTTATATTAATTATGTGCGTGTATCGATAGCATTAGTGGATCAACAGGTATTTAAATCAGAAGATTATTTGTGTGTGTGTGGGTTAAAGAAAGCGAAGGATTTCATATGAATCACATCAAAGTCGTTGAAGCTTTACTTTATATTAAAAAAAAAACAAAACAGTAATGTAATTTAAATGACAAAACTGTCTGAAAACATTTCTAAATAGATTTCCGTGCTCTACCGCAGCCCTGGCTTTTCCAATGACAGGCCTAACCAGTGGACTTTCACTGTTTAATATGATGTGGCAGTGACGGATGGTCGTCCCAATGCAAACTTCCTGTACATACAGATTGGTCATGTGATGTGATGGCTTTCAAACACCATGAGCTGACGGATGGGAAACGATTGCAGAATAAAGCTACGCGACTGTGATGGACAGGGAGAGAGGAGGGGAGAAGGAGGGACACGTTTATCTGTTACCAGGCAAGGCCACCAAAACTACAGATGAAAAATGAAAATACGAGAGGCAATTTGAGACACCTGACAGCTTATCTCTGCCCTCCCCCTGCCAGCCAACGCCAGCATCCTCCCCTCCCATATTAATTGTTTCTGCCACTCAGTCAGATGACATTGCAGAAAAGTGACAGATGCCGGCGTTTTTGAGCCCCCCCCCCCCCCACCCCCCCCAATCTCCCCCGCTCACAACACTGGCTGTTATTGCTGTGGATAAGGCAGCAGAACCGAGCGCTGGCATGAGGTAATCTTTCAATTTTGCCACGCTTTTTAACCTTCATCTGTTGTCAAATACTTAGAGCAGATCACCTCGGAAGAAATAGAAGTGGGGGAGGAAAAAAAAAAAAAAAAAAAAAGCCAGAGATGGATTCCTCTGGGTTTTTCTGTCAATACTAAAGTGTCAGTGAGCCACTTAAACTGTATTTGATTTAGTGGGAAACAGACACCGGCAGCGTGCCTGGTTGACAGTCCACTCATGGACTCAAATGTGAAAATATCAGCCCACACCGCAGCAATATTAATCAGGAGCTCCTTCTGATGCACTTCTGCTCTGGTAAGGTGGATTACCAAAGTGGGATTCATCTGAATACTTTTTTTCTCCCCCCATTTTAGTAATAACTTCACAAGTGGAAATTTTACACAGAGGTTGATTTACTTCAAGGTTATAAAAGTCTGACAACAAATCCATATAGTAAATAAAAAAACATACTTCTGCAACAAAATCAGTGTAAAACTGCTATGAAACATAACATGATTAAAGAGCTAATATATGTAAAGTTAACCCACTACTACTTTCCTGGTACTTTTTCCAAGGTTAAAGGTTACTTTATTTATACTGTGGGTAGATTTGCTTTGCAGATGGACTAATTAGATTTTGCATTATGATTAGCTATGTTTACATGATGTTTTTTTAATTCAGAATTTTTGGTTTAGAATAAAATCATTTGGAATTAAAGGGGTGTATTCTGCTCTGGTTAATTGGGCTTTAATAGCTAGAGGTACGGAGGGTTCTGATTGGACAGAACGGCCACTTAATGTCTGGATGTCAACTGGAAGAAAATCTACTTCCTGTTTTGTGTTCATTTCAACTATCAATATGGAAGACCAGATGCTACATGCGATGTTTGCAATTATTTTTGTGATAATTACGAAGCAGGAGCTCGACTAAATCAACCATAGGAATCAACAAACTATTGCCTGCAGTGTGGAATATGTGCATCATCGAGAGAAGACCAAGAGCATGTGAAGAATAACAGGAATAATGTTAAAGAGGAATTAACTTTTTACATCCAGAAGAGGAAGAAAAAAAAGCAGAGGCACTCTGAAATTTAAAAAAAAAATATTAACAATGTATTTAATAAAACAATGCATCACAGCCGCAATGTGTAGGCTGATATGTTTTTAACTTTTGCATTGTTTTATTAAATACATTATATATATATATATATATATATATATATATATATATATATATATATATATATATATATATATATATATATATATATATATATGTATATATATATATATATATATATATATATATATATATATATATATATATATATATATATATATATATATATAATTTTTTTTTTTTTTTTTTTTGCCTTAACTGAGGAATTATCAAATTCAGAATTAAGTTTGGAATAAACCAGTGACTTTATTCAGAATTAGGTTTAATTCGGAATTATCATTTTCAACTGGTATTAGGTGTTTACATGGTCATCTTAAAGAGGAATTAAACTTTATTCTGAATTAAACAGGAATAAAAACTCTCATGCAAACGAGACTATTGAACCTGTTGGGCAGCGATTTGATCAAGTGTCATTCATCAATATAGAAGCATGAATAAGTTAACCCTCGGGTTTATATGTATATATATATATATATATATATATATATATATGCATCAATGCATTCATTTTTTAATACATTTCCCAAGGCCTGACCTCAAATGTTCATAAATAACCTTATTTTTCAAGTGATTCATGTGTTTTAATCGATGAAAAATTAAACTGGAAAAATCCCATCAATCTCATTTGTAAAAATATTTCTAAGAATAGGGATTATACAGGAAATCACAAATCTTTTATCCTCTAAGATGCTTATTACTCTGTAGTATAGTCTTGTCCATCCATATTTATCTTACTGTAATATTGTATGGGGCAGCACATTCTCTACATCACTCAAATCACTCAAATAATAATAATAATAATAATTTTATTTATAAAGCGCTTTCAGTCAAAGTGCTGTACAGGTAATTTAAAAGAGATGTTTAGACAAAATACATGCTGACCAAACAACTGGAAAACATAAAAACCAGATTTATGCATAAAAGACAATTTAAGACAAAGGAAACAGATTAAGTTTCATATGTGGCTGTAAACAAGTGGGTCAAACATCAAATGTTTCTTTCACTTTCCCTAGTGCACCATTGTTTAAAAAGCTGAAGATACTGACCATATGTGACACAAACAGACAACAAATTAGTCTTTAGATGTATAAGATAATAGATAAATGTTCCTGTCGACTTGAAATTAACTGCAACACCTTCTTATTAAACTCAGATTTCCACAACCACCACACACGCCGATCATTTCTTTAGGCCAATTAATGCTAAATCCAACCAATGAAAATGTACAATCATGTACAGGGGCCCCAATGTTTGGAATAGTTTGAACAAATCATTGAAATTTTCTTCTTCCTTTACTACGTTCAAAGGTCATATTAAAGCTGCTTTTATAAATACATGTAACCCCTCATTTTCCTCACTTTTTTGTTTCCCTGTTTATTATTTGTTTGTCCTTAAAATCTTATTTAACTCATGTCTATGTGTTATTTTAGTAATGGTCATTTCTTTTATTTTTGTGTTTTATTGACATTTTTAAAGTTGACTTTTCACATTTTATTCATTTTGAGTGTTAATTAAGTTGATGAAGGGAGGCCTCTGTTTTGTATTTTTACTGCTTATGTGTTTATCTTTTATTATGTGCATAAAAAAACTAAACGAACATTTATTCATATTATTGTGACTCCAGTTGTAGTTTTCAATTGTCCCATAGTTACCGTAAATCAGCACAGCTTCTTTAATCCCCTGAAACAACCTCTGAAATGCTGATTTTAACAAATGACATCACTAATATTTATATAATAATATAATAATATTTCAGATTCAGTTGAACAGTCGAAGAGATTATCGGAGCATCCAACATATTCACTTCCTGAATGTATGAATGTACATTATCTGCTTCTATTTCCTGTGGCGCTGCATTTATTCAGTTGTAAAGACATTAAATGATTTAATACTTTGCCAAACCACAGATCAGAATTATACAGGATTTAAACATCACACTTTGTTGATAATTCTAACATAATACAAACTGCTCTAGCCTTTTAAAACTACAACTGCAGGACACTTGGCAGCAGTAATGCACCTGTATGCAGAGGTGCTAAAAGTACTCCCATTCTGTACTTAAGTAGAAGTACAGGTACTTTTGTGAAAAAAAATACGCTGGTAAAAGTCGATTAAACTGTTTTACTGAAGTAAAATTTAAAAAGTACAACTTTTCAATTGTAATAAAGTAAAAAATAAAACTGCATTTTTCCCCCATGAATTAAATAGTATTTATTTAACCAGGAAAAATCTGAAAAGTTTTAAAAGCATCCAAAAATAAAACCTTTAAAAGTGAGTTACTGTGGTCTGGTCATGGTACACAGTTCTGTGAGTATGGACAGAACATTTAGGAAAAATGGAAAAAGAGTTGAGATGAAATGTCATAAATATGAAATAAAAAAAAAAAGCATAATTCTGAGATAGAAAGTCAAAATTCGGAGATAAAGAGATGAAGCTATTAGATAAAAAGTCATGAATATAAAATAAAAAGTCTAAATTGTCAAATAAAAAATGAAGCTATTAGATAACAAATCATAAATTTGAAATAAAAAGTCTATATTGTGACATAAAAAGATCAAACTACTAGCTAATAATGTATAAACATGAGGTAAAAAAAATTGTGCAATAAAATGTCAAAATAAGATAAATGTCAAAATTATGAGATAAAACATAGAAAAGAGCTAAAAATGCATAATAATGACACACAGTCGAAATTATGAGATAAGTCAAAACTGAGATAAGAGGTCGTAATCATGAGATAAGTCATAATTCTGATATAAAAAGTGATAATTTCTCTCATCATTTCCGTACTGTTTCATCTGTTTTGATTTAAAACAATAACGAGTATAAAGTACAGATATTTATGAACAAATGTAGGGAGTAAAAGTAAAAAGTTGGAAAAAAAATAAATACTCAAGTAAAGTACAGATACCTAAGCAGAGTAATGAAGTACTTTTACTTTGTTACTTCCTACCTGTGCCTGTATGTTACTTTTACAGCCAATAAATAGTCAATTAGAAAAAAACCTTAGGAGCATCAGGGAATGATGCAGCACCAGAGTCGACAGGACAACTGAGACCCCCATTGGGCCAAATCCATAAAAAGGGGTTTTCACCCACTAACCGTACAGGGAATAGTGTAATGTTTGCACCTGCGAGCTGCTCCATTTTAAAGACTGATCCAACAACATTTTACACTAATACACCTGAGTACAATTTTCCATTTATTTGTACCAGTTACACGTTTTTCAGGTGTTTCATTAATGCTGTGTGTCCTGCAGCTGTTACAAACTATGCTGTTTTTGTCGACAATTTCTTTTTGGAACCAGGATTATTTTAATACGAGAGGCTGTTTGGCACTAAATGCATGAATTAACCCTTTCCCCTGCATGAATTATTGGCCTTTTTATGAACCTATTTTTAATGGAGTTGCAAAAATGTAGGAAATATGGAAAAAAAAGTCACAATCGAGATGAAATGTAATAAATATGAAATACAAAAAAATGCATCATTTTGAAATAGAAAGCCAAACTTCTGAGATAAAAAAAATGAAACTATTAATTAAAAAGTCATAAATATGAAATAAAAAGTCTAAATTGTGAGATAAAAAGATCAAACTAATAGCTAGAAATGTATAAATGACATAAAAAAATCGAAATTGTGCAATAAAAAGTGACAATTTTGAGATAAATGTCAACATTATGAGATAAAACATTAAAAAAAAAACAGCTAAGAAATGCATAATAATGACAGAGAATTGAAATTATGAGATAAAAAGTCAAGTTTCATTAATGCTGTGTGTCCTGCAATAGTTTTCGTGTAAAATTTCTTTTTGGCATTAAATGGATGAATTAACCCTTTCATGCATAAATTATGAATGTTAGCAAAGACACCCCCCCCACACACACACACACACACAGACACACACACACACACAGACACACACACACACAAATGTTTTTATTCATCTTTACACCTGGAAAATAAAAAATGTGATTGAATGTTTTCTTTTTATGAAAATGTCCAGTCAGCTGGACACTTTTGAAGCAAACCCACCATTAAAAGTGATTTATTGTGTAAAAACCTGCAGCTAATGTGACATTTTGTCACATGTTAACATTCTAAAATACTAGTTATTATTCACTTCATAGAAATAAAATTTAAAAAACAAATATTATAATTATGAAAACGTTTAATTACAGTCTAAACCTCTGTGAGATATGAGACCTTGTTGTGATTTGGTGCTCTACAAATAAATTAATTAATCATTAATTAACAATTCAGGGTTTCTCCCAGATATCTATGGTGGTAGTGAAAACCAACCATGTTTTTGTAAATAATAAAATTAATAATAATTATTAATAATACAAAGTCGACAAACATATGAAATTATATCCATTATGTGTTATTGTACATTTATTAATAATACTTACACCAATTGCTAAAAAAAATGCACAGTCTGAAATAGAACGTATTCACCTTTAATAGATAAATGTCAATGACAGAATCCACACAGTGGAATAAATCTAATAAAGATTTATCATATTGAGGCTTGACTATGATTTATTTAATAAAAAACATGTCAAGGAAATGTAAAGGGTACATTTACACTTTATTACACAGATATTTAAATATACATCCAGAGCCAGACTCTGACATTACATTATTAACATTGAAGTTAACATTATGTTTAGTATCACTAGTTGTAATGTGTACAAATTTAAATTAAAATAAATAAATACACATTGACACTTAGCCTGCTGGTCTGCCGGGTCTATAATGCAATGAGGGAAACACTGCAATTAATTCACACTTATATGTATCACTGCAGATCAGATTTATCAAGAATGGTGACATTAATGATATTAATGTGTATTAATGTGTATTATGGGATGGTGTGTAAGTGTCACCACTGTGTTGGATGATATGAAACTAAAACTACACGTGTGTTAGTGATAAAGAAAACTCAAGTCTTAAATGCTGGTTGGCTTAAAGGTGTCATTCCATAGTTATTTCATTAATATTACTGTGTTCTCTGTTGTTATTGAATATATTGTGTGTTGATTCCATTTAAAAAAAAAAAAACAAAACGTCTGGATTGTTTTGTTTCCAGCTGTTTTTTCACTGTCGAAAAATGACTTGAGTTTATCGGTACTTCCTCATACATGTCATTGACGCAGTGACGAGGCGTCTCCGATTGGCTCAGAATGCGTGAAGGAACACCCCCCCCCCTCCCCTTTCACTGTGTGTATGTTTATCTTTACCAAAGTATCACCCAGCTAGGTTTTGTGCCGTTGCTTGTTCTGAAAACGTGCAGGGAAAAAAAAAAAAACGAGGCTTTATTTCCACAGAGAGCACATGAACCAGTTTGTGCAGCAGCTACTTTGGCGCCATCTTCTCTCATAGATGCTAATGCTAATGCTACTTCAGATTCGCTCCAATGGGGGACGGGTTTAACCCCACGTGGGTGACGCTAAAGTCCATCTGACGTCAGATGGACCGACTTTTTCTGGGTCCCTCGTTCCTCTTGTTGTTTTCTGTGAATGCGGTATACAGCCAGTGGAGGTGATGAACCACTGTCAAACGTAGCATGTGTCGGTAACTCGGGGTGACCCATCAATTTCCAAAAGGAGCGTAGAAAAGTGGTTTTCAAATGAATGACACCTTTAAGTTTCCAAAAATAAGTCTGAGGTCAAAATGTGAAATTATTGAAGTAACCAGCACTTTCAACATTTGTTTTCTGATTAATTCTATTAAAATATGTAAGATTTAACACATTTAATGTCTGAAGCAGATACTTTCTAAAAAAAAAAAACTGTCGAGCGGTTTTAACAGTTCATTAATTTTGGGATGGTTCAGAGCAAGTGTATAATATTTTTGCATTTATCTGAGATCATTATTAGGTACATGGTGGGAGGGAAACATGTCTAAATGTATTTTTTATTATTGGATCTAAAAAGCTATTAATGTGACATATACCAAAATGAAGCCAGTTTCATAGAAGCACCCATGTTCTTTTTATTTTATTTTTTTATTTGATCAGCTGATGTGTGGCAGAGGCGCCTTCTGAACGCTACAGGGAACCCACTTGATTTCTACCTGTTCCGCTGTTACAACAAATAGCAGTGCAAATTGGTGGGCGTTATCCTGGCAATTTCTCTGTGCGAGAAATACAATGTGTGAACAGGTTGAAATGCCTGCATTTCACGCCCAAAGCGTTAGACTTGAGAGCCCTGGGGATGTGATCTCCTTCATGTTGTCATCTCAGCTCAACAGTAAATGCAAAGTAAATGTGTCTCTTCTGGCAATAGTGGCACCAGTTCAACACTTCCTTTACAGTCATGACATTGTCACGCAGAGGTGGAAAGTAATTAAATAAAATGACTTCATTACTGTACTTAAGTAGTTTTTTTTTTAGGTATTTGTACTTTACTTGAGTATTTATTTGCATTTTACTTTTACTCCCTATATTTTTATATGAACATCTGTACTTTATACTCCTTACATTCTCAGAATAGACTCGTTATTTTTTCAAACTAAACAGATGTGACAGTAATAAAAAAAATAAGTCACTTCAAAGGGAAAAATCAGTGGAGTGACTTTATATATTATAGTTATATGAGATATGAGTTTATATATTATAGTTATATGAGATGTGAGTTTATATATTATAGTTAGATGAGTTTATATATTATAGTTATATGAGTTTATATATTATAGTTATATGAGATATGAGTTTATATATTATAATTATATGAGACATGAGTTCATATATTATAGTTATATGAGTTTATATATTATAGTTATATGAGATATGAGTGCATATATTATAATTATATGAGTCTCACAATTCTGACTTTCTCTTAAAATTATGCATTTTATCTTATATTTCTAACTTTTTAAAAATGTCATGATGACATATGATAACTCAATTGGACCCCAACCCACTTTTTTTCTTCTAAATGTCCTGCCCATTTCTACAAAACTGAGTACTATGACTTGTCTCGACTATCACTTTTAAAGGCTTTATTATAAATCCTTTTGAAACTTTCCAGATTTTTCCTGGTTATTAAATAAGTATTATTGCATTCATGACAAAAACAAAGTTGTTTTACTTTTTTACTTTTGTACTTTATTACAATTGAGAAGTCGTACTTATTTACTTTTACTTAAGTAGCTGAGTTGAATCAGTACTTCTACTTTTACCAGAGTACAAAATGTGAGTACTTTGAACACCTCTGTTGTCACGTTACTTCCTAGTAACACAGAACATGGGTTGTTGATGTGGGACACTTTTGAATTAGTTAGAATCTGTCATAATGAACCTGTTGGGATTTTTTTTGTCGACTGAAGGCTCCAAAGACAAGTTCAAGATACAATTGGTCTCAGTTTCAATAATTTATTCAGGTCACATGGAAAATATAAAAGCCAGCGTTGGTCTCTGTGGACCAGAACTCCACAAGCCCCTAATTTCAGGTCTGAATCGACAATATCTACTGTTCATGGGTTACTCCACCCACGAAAAAATGGGTTGGATTACGCAATATCGTCTTTTAATTGTCTCCTAATTGAGCCTCATCTACAGTATTGACGTGGCTGTCAACCTCAGCCCACACTATAGTTACCTAAGAGATGTCAAATTAGGCACATAATACTTTTAGTTTAGTTTATTTCAGTCATATATTCACTTCAAAGCAGCAAAAAAGAGAATAATACAGAGCTTATTAACGCCCGCCTACTATGAATCTTAAGCTACACAAACAAGTAGAGAAAAGAGAAACAAAAAATACATAAATATATATACTCCCCCCTCTCTCTCAATTACAGCCATAACTCCTAAATAAAAATGCACATAATGGTTTCTTGAACATAACAAAGGATGTGTATTGCTTTAGTTTGAGATCATCATTCCACAGTTGAACCCCCTTAAATGAAATGCATCTTCTTTTAACTTCTTTTTTAGCTTTTGGTATAGCACAAATTTGCTTCCATCTCTCAATTCATATTTCACATAGTTCACAAAATATCATTTCAACCTTGGCCTTATCACCTCAACTGCTCAGAATATCATATAATTGCAAAACATGTCAAAAGATAAAACGTATAAGAAAAATAATGTAATAATATATAAACTAATAAGAACAAGCCATTTTGCATGAATCAAACTAGTTTATGATGATACACTGGAATAGAAAATGTCTGAAATGCTATCATAAAAAAAAAGAAAAGAAAAGAAAAGCAAGTAAAATACCATGAAGGGAAACCTTTTAAATTCATGGTTGGTTGGACCATTTGCCACATGTCATTCCCTCCTCTTTCTACCCTATTTCTTATCTGTACTCAAAGTCTCAATTTAATAAAATGCCTAAAATATATATCTTACAAAAAGGAATTTGACAGATGAAGTGTTTGGCTTTTAAATGTCACATATGTCAAAGTCTTACTGTTTAAGGGGCAGTGAAACATCTGTCCAAACTGGATCTTCACTCCACTGTTTAAACCTGAATGTTCAGAAGAATTAAATATATTCAGTTGTGAATAATCAAAGTTTCAGAAATAGTACGACTAACTCAAATGTATTAAGTTGCTGTAACCTGTTCTTCGTTTTAAGGCAATTCATTTTATTTCATGTACAGGACAATTTAAGGTGCTTTACACAAAAACATATAAGAAAATTAAAATGATAAAGATGCATTAAAACACAATTAAAATAGAGACATAAAAACATTTAAAGTAACATTTTAAGTAAATATTTTAAGTACTTCCAACTAATATATATTTTTTTAATAAGGGGAACTATTGTGGATATAAGTGAACATAATTTAAAAACATAGATGGATTAAAATTTAGTGGAATTAAGTCATTAAATGCTGAGAACGATATTGTTCTGTTATTTCTATTGTTTCAAATAAGAAGGATTGAAAAAAATTCACTTAACTGATGTAGTAGATGCTGAAATACAATTTCAAAGCACTCCAAATAACCACCAATATCTATCACACCAAAAAATTACAATCACAAAACAGAAATTTAATTCAAAGGCGGCTGTGGTTCAGTTGGTAAAGCGGGTCGTCCAATGTCTGTCTGTCCACATGTCCAAGTGTCCTTGGACAAAGACACTGAACCCTGACTTAGTCTCCCAGTAGAACTGACAGAACCTTAGAAAACTAAGTTAATAAATAATGTTTTAATTTAAGTATACTTTAATAAGCATCTATATGGAAACATCAACTTAAAATAATTGAGGCAGTTCTGCTTAGTTATTCAGATTTACAGTGAAGTCTCAATTATTGTTTTAATTTCTCATATATTTACACATTTTTTGTGTTAATCCTTTAACCCCTGACATTTTATTTTAATTCAGGAAACATTGAAGAAAATGTTAGTCTACACAGATGACATTTGTTTTTTCTCGACAAAGAATAAAAGTTACTCTGAGGACACATTTGTACAAAGTCAATACAGAGATAAATTTACTCAATATAGAGATTTTTGAGGAAAATATGTTTAACTTAAATGTTTTTGTTTTTTTTTCCTGTGACGTAAAAACACGCTGCTATGTTTCAGGATCATAAAAGCTGAGTTTACATTTGAGTTCCTTTTCTTCAGTGGTTTAGTTTTACTGTGTGTTTTAGAGTCAAAACAAGTGGAACAATAGAAAAAGACATAGAGGGGAATTGAAGTCTGACAGGTTTTTATGAAAATAAAAATAAAATGTACATTATTAAAATATTGATATGAACTGTGAACTGGAACAAACTGAATAAAAACAAGGGATGTTTTTTTTTTTTTTTTGTAGCATTCCAGCTGCATTTTGACACCTGGTTGAAGTCCAAAATATAACACGCTCGCACTTGAAAACTCTTAGATTTCAGTCCACATCAAAGTTTTTGCACATACGGCGGGACAGACGGACGGACAGACAACAGATGGCAAAGTTATGACAACAGCCTGCGGCGAGGGCAGAGAATAAGAACAGTTACATGGTCAAAACTTTAAATAAAATGAAGCAAAAACACTACAAACAACAATAAAAAAAAAAACAAAAAAGACAAGAAAAACTGTTTAAAGAAATCTATTTTTGTAGGGAGTCAGTCTCACAGGCGGCAGGAGGTGCACTGAGCATGCTCAGATCTCTATAGAAAGAACAAGGTCTATTCCATCAACACATTTAATTTTCATTGAGCAAAAACTGTTGAATTTTCTATAAATATTTCAAATATACCAAACAATAGGACTGCATGATATTAGAAAAAAACTAACATTGTGATTTTTTTTTTAACCTACCATATATATTATGATATAAAACATATTCAGGAGTATATACTGTGTGGTTTCGACTCAAACGCACAGAACAAACGTTTTGGTGTTATCCTTATTGTAACTGAAATTAAATATAAATAAATACAAATAATAATTTTTAAATAAAATAAAAAAATAACTAAATAAAAAAGACAAATTAATAAAAAAAAATAAACATACAAACTAATGAATACAATTAAAACATTAAATAAATAAATAATACATTTAAAAAACATATACAAATAAATAAAAAGTACAATAAAAACGACCTGCAATGTACACGCACATTGCGATGCTAATGCTCAATCTATTTTTCAGCTCTACCATACAATAATAATGTTCACCACAGACACGTCAGGAGTTAAAGGGTGAAAATGATTGCACTCCCTGTTCAAAAAGCTGCATTTACTTTTATTCAATTCATTTATATTTTACAGACTTGCAACCAAGTCATTGTCATGCTCCAGAGACACCAAGAACAGATGCAGAAACAAAGCATTAGCAGAGAAAAGGCAGGAAATGTCACAACAATCAATGAGAAATGTGGCTTTGGGTCAGTGATGATCACGACATACAAAAGGACTGTGGACAAAAGAGTATTCAGAAGCTATAATAAATGTAGTTGAGCAGAAACGTCAACACCGGATCATCAGGATTAACATTAGAAAAGAGTAGCTCTGTGATCAGCCGCTGCGCTGCTACTGGATGAAAAGTACTTGACGTACGCAGTCATTTTCCACGTTTCCTGATATTTTAGAACGAGTGTCAGTGTCTGCAACGTCAGCGTTTCATATTATTGTCTGCCTGATCAAAGTAGAATTAAACTGCAATGTTATGTCTTTGCATTTGCATCTAAATCCACTAATGTATGTTAATGCTTTCTGGCGGATTCGGAATCTGTTGAAAGGTCTACCACGCAGCCATTTGTAAAAGGTTATAGATAATGTGTGGTCAGATGACAGATGTTGGCCGTGGCATTACACCGTAGACCCTGAATCATGTCTTTTTTACCATAAAGAGACAGATTATTGCATTTAATAGCCTACATGCTCATATACCACACCACAATCACTTGAGATTTTTCATATATGTTTTGTACTGACTCAAGTTTTCACTCAGTGGCCACTTTATTAGGTACACCTCATTATTACTTACATCAGGGGTCTCAAACCCCGGTCCTCGAGGGCCGATGTCCTGCATGTTTTTAGATATTTCCCTCTTTCCCATGATTCAGTTTAACCCTTTAACTCCTGAGACTTTAGCAGTTCCACATTAAAAAAAATAAAAAAATACACTAAGCAACAACATTTACAAAAAAAAACAGCCAAAGTCATCAATAAAATGAACAAAAATGAAGAATAAACCAACAAAATAATTGGTAACATGAACAAAGTAAGACAAAAATGAAGCAAAATTAAAGGAAAAATAATTAAATAAAAACAAAATATTAAAAAAATTCAACAAAATTAACCAACAGTACGAATAAATATTTGCTAAATTATAACATTTGTTGGTTTATTCTTCATTTTTGTTCATTTTATTGATGACTTTGGCTGTTTTTTTTTTGTTAATTTTGTTGCTTAGTGTATTTTTTTTTTTTAATGTGGAACTGCTAAAGTATCACGAGTTAAAGGGTTAATAAACTGAATCATATAAAAGAGGGAAATATCTAAAACATGGAGGACACCGACCCTCGAGGACCAGAGTTTGAGACCCCTAACTTACATGATGTTTTTTTAATTCACAATTATTTATTCTGAAATTAAAGCTATTTCCTTTGTGTTTACATGGAAATGTTAATTCTGAATATGGGTTTCCATGGGAAATGGATGTAATTTGCTGTAGTTAATTGGTCTTTATGAACTGGAGGTACAGAGGGTTCTGATTGGACAGAACGACCGTTTAATGTCTGAATGTCAACTGGAAGAAAATGACCGTGTCCACTTCCTGTTTTGCTTTCATTTCAACTAGCAGCATGGAAGAGCAGATATTACATGTGATTTTTGTATTTTTGTGGATAACAATTATGAAGCAGCAGCTTGATAAAATCAACACACTAATGCTTGCGGCGTGGAATATGTGCGTCATCATGTACAGAATGACAGGAAAAACATTGAAGAGGAATTAACTGTTTACATTGGATTCTGAATTAAGAGTGGAATAAACAAGTGACTTTATTTGGACTTAAGTTGAATTGGGAATAATTATTTTCAACTGGAATTAGGTCATCTTAAAGAGGAGTTAACCTTTATTCTGAATTATAAAGGAATTAAAAACGCTCATTTAAACAAGCCTCGTGAGATGCTTCTTCACATATTGACATATTTGGTTGTTCAGAAATTTACAACAGATACAGTTCTAACTAATAGGACATTATCACTTTTACTTGATTATAGGAAAGACGACACCTTCTCCTCCATTGGAAATCTAGGAAATGTCCCTACAGTATTCAATGGCTCAGAGATGTTACAGTATGTCTTTGTTAAAACTAGAAAAGATCAGATATTTTAAGCACTGTTTCTCCTTAGTTCTATAGTAAATGGCAGCACTTTCTAACTTTATTCAACTCACTTCCTGCTTTTTCTCCTAATTGACGACCCATCCCCCATTGTAATTATATTTAATGTTATTTACTCATACATAGATAGTGACGTTTTTACTTTATTATTTATTTTATATTTGTCTTTAAGGTTGTTGTTTTTTTTTATTAGTAGTGTTATTATATGTTGTCCTTTTGAATATCTTGGTTAAAAATCTTCTAAAATAGTTTTGTATGATGCACAAATGTTAATTATGACAATCGTCTTTTTTGTCAGACTTTTATTAATTTAAACGTGGATCCTTTGGCTTTGATGTGCATTATTTTCCAGGAAATATATTAACAGAAATTATGACTTAATGAGTGTAGACTTAGAACATTTTCACGTATGTATTGTACTGTCTACACTCACCAGCCACTTCATTAGGTACAGCTCTTTATTTCTTAATAAGTGGCTGGTGAGTGTGTGTTGTGCAGCTGTAGCTCATTTGCTGCCAAGGTTTGACATGTTGTGCGTTCAGAGATGCATTCTTGCGTACCTTGGTTGTAAGCAGTAATTATCTGAGCTACTGTCGCCTTTCTATCAGCTCCACCCCTCCTCTTCTTGTGTTATCAACAAGGTATTTTCGCCTGGAGAACTGATGCTGACTGAATGTTTTCTCTGTTTTGGACTCTTGGTAAATGCTACAGATGGTTGTACATGAAAACTGCAGAAGAGAAGTTTGTGAAATATTCTAACCACACTGTCTGATGTCAAAAACCACACCATGTTTGAGCTATGTTGAGACACATTTTGGAATAAACATCCAAAATGTAAGAACTTTTTCACTTCATTTTGTAATAAACTGCCGCATTTAGTAATACATTTTGCCACATTTCTATTTCCAAAATATATTCTTAATTTCAAATCGCCCATGTCTAATATGTCTAATTATCAATCCAAGACATAAATCACTTGGAATTTTTCCCAAACACATCTCCTTGAGTTGTAATGCCACACCACCAAAGCACCCTGCTGCTGCAAAATGTAAAACCTTATTACATAATGTGGCAACATTTATTGCAAAATGCATTGGGGCAGTTTATTACAAAATGAAATGAAAAAGTTATTACATTTTGAAACTGCGGCTCAACAAGATAGAAGTGGGCAATAAATCCAATTAATTCAGTGAACAGAGGTTGTGGAAAAACTCTAAGTGCAACCTGAGGGGACAGTTATAACACAGGGATAGTTGTAACACTCTCAGTTTGACCAATCAGGAAGAAGCTGTGATGATGTCATCAATATAGACCGTGTCCACATGTCCCTCGGATAAAAGCTCTAAAACTATTTTTCAGGTAAAGTAAACATTTTCACCATATATATTTTTGTATAGTGTCCATTTGTGCTGCAGATACAGTTGTTTCACTTACATAAGGTAGTTTGTTAGTTTATATAGTTTCATTTGATGTGTTGCATTAGTGCTAGCTTTGGTGCTAAATGCTAAAAATGATTTTTTTTTTTTTTAATGGCTGCCTGTGTCAGGGGTGGTTGTAACCGTTCTTAAAAAGTGTTATAAACGTCCCCTTATATTGACATTTTATGCTTGCAATTTATTGATTTTATTGATTAATTCGAGTTTTTAGTTGTTTACTGTCCTACTACACTTGGGAACTTCCATCCTTATCCTCCTCCTCCTCCTCCTCCTCCTCCTCCTCCTCCCTCCTTCCTTCCTCACATTCCAGAACACTGGCACACACAGCAACAGTTTGAGCATTGTCGTTTTGAGTGAAAAATGAACTGAAAACATCTGATTAA
This sequence comes from Siphamia tubifer, assembly GCA_020466265.1. Lineage (NCBI taxonomy): Eukaryota > Metazoa > Chordata > Actinopteri > Kurtiformes > Apogonidae > Siphamia > Siphamia tubifer. The sequence continues at coordinate 9,021,289 of CM035785.1, read as the reverse complement.
TTGAACCACGCCATGCACTGCGAGTAAAAATAATAAAAATCTAAATGATTATGTCTGAACCACAACTGAAAATAATTCAATGAATCAAGTTCTAAACATGAACGTAAGCATAAAAAATGTGTTGCGTGGAGGCGTTTTTTTTTTTTTTTTCATTTTTTGAGCTGATGCTTTCCCTAAATGTCAGTGTTTTTACTTTGGAAATCTAATTTTAGTCGCTGTCAGCACCAGCTCCAGTGTACTGGCACAGATTAATCCATCTAGTTCTTTCCTTAACTTCTTCCACTGTTTGTAATGTTTCCCAGTGAATGGTTTGACACTTCATGTACGTCTCTGGAAAACAGATCTTGTGTGAAGCGGCTTCTGAAGCGGGAGAGAAGAAAACTTTTCTGATTTGCAAATTCACCCCAAATTAAAGTCACGGAAAACACAATGCACACTCGCTGCAAGTAATTGTATTGAGGTTGTAGTGTGAAATAACTACGTGCTGACTGTGCTCGCGAGCGTGTTCGTACGTCGGAGGTCGTCCACTCAGCTAAAAACACTGTCAAGTATTGAATGATTACAAAGGAGCTTTTTAATCCTGCTAACATGTTGCTGCCTTTATGTCCCGGAGAAATTGGATGATCCCTTTGTTAGCTGCTTCATGAAATGGATTAAAGTGAATTTGGAGAGAAGCATGGCAGGATGGGTGTTATTATTAATGGCACTGAAATTAGAAATGTGATTTGTACATGAAGTAGATAAACTGTAAAGGCTTTAATACAAGTGGGGGCAAGTAGTGAGAGTGATTAACCCTTTGTCTGGCATTGTCTCCACTATTTTCCAGTAATTTCCAATGATGACAACAACAGTTCCAATGAGGACTGTGAGGAAACAATCCCAGGTCCTATGTGTTCTAAAGCAGTGGTCCCCAACATTTTTATAGCTGCGGATTGGTCAACGCTTGGCAATTTTACTATGGACTGGTGTATGTGTATGTGTATGTGTGTGTGTGTGTGTGTATGTGTGTATGTGTATGTGTGTGTGTGTGTGTGTGTGTGTGTGTGTGTGTGTGTGGGCAGGGTTTAATCAATTTAATGATGATTTTTTTGTATTAAATATATGGTATGGCAGCATGGTTTTATCATGGCCACAGCTAAATCTTGCTTCAATGTGTCATCAGATTTTGGACAAAGACACTTTGGACATTTCCATGGTCCCCAGTTTGAGGGAAAAGTCTGCAAATGGTGGGGGGGTGGGTCACCTGTCACGATAAATCCATATTTCAAATAAATCTCTTGGGATTGTCTGTTAAAAACTTTCCTTTTCTTGGAAGTTGTAACCTCTTCTGTCTCTTCAGTGCACCTTTTCCTTTTTGAAAGCAGCTTTCCAAACACATCTGTTTTTTACTTATTTTGCTAAAACGTAGGTTACATTTTGGGCGTTCACGTGACAGAGATGTAACCGAGAGAATCCGGTCATTTTACAAAATAAAAGATTGTTTAGAATCAGATAATGAATACAAGAGAAATAATTAATTCTTTATTAGGCAGCCCGCGGCTCGGTACCAATTGGTCCATGGCCCGGTGGTTGGGGACCACTAGTCTAAAGGGTCTGTAAAGTCCACCTCTGCATGAACAGTACGAAATATTTCATTTTGTGATACTGCATCAATATCAAAAAGTATTGGATCAATATATTTAGGGCAGCTTTGGCTACAAATATAGTTTACCACCACCAGAGGGAGAATGTGAGAGTGAATAAATAGGGTGACCAGATGCCCGAAAAATTCAGGACAGTCCTCAATTCTAAGCTGTTGTCCTGAATCCCGAATCTGGCTGTAAATGTCCCGAATAATGACTTGACTTGGTAAACATTTTAAGTGATTTCTCTACTGCTGCTGAGTAAAAGTAAAACGTTAAACAGTAAATGAAGTACTTCTACTTAGTTTCTTCCACCTCTGTACTTCATAAGGATATGTCTGCTGTAATTGTACTAACCCTATGGGAGCTGCACACACCTCTCACCACACTCAGTACATTTACATGCACTTAGAAGTTTGAATTATTGCCTTACTCTGATTAAGGGCTGAACTGGACCTGGAGTCTGACTTGATTACTCTGACTTCTTAAACTCCAGGTCAATTCTTTTATACTGCAATTAAGGTGTTTAAAATGGCTTTTAAAAGTTGGATTTTAATCGGAGTAAAGCAATAATTCGAATTACTCTACTGACTGTCTCCATGGTAACTGCACAAATAGGTTTTCCCAAGTAGCTATAGATGAATAATGAGTAATGAGTAATCTTAGCTAGTACTAAGATTACTAGCTAATCAGTGCTAATCATCTGGAGAGTAAGATGTGGAGAAAAAACTGGATGGACTAGAAAAAAACTGACGACATTTTTGGAATCAACTTTAGTTTTAACCAGCATAAAAATCTAACTCAAGAAACTTTTTTTTTCTAATTGTTCCTCAGTGTAATAGTTATTTGAAGCATCCCAAATACAGTTTTTACTGTCTGAGAGAAGCAAATATTAGTTCCTTTTGTGGGATTGCATAAAAATAATGTTATGACATCAGTTCTGAACCAATAGAACAGGTGTCAAACTCTAGTCTTTGGAGAGTCGGTATCCCACATGTTTTAGATATTTACCTCTTCCATCACACCTGGAAGTCATTACATCACTATTAGACTTCTGCAGAGCTTTATGATGAGCTCATCATTAATTGAACCAGGTGTGATGGAAGAGGGAAATATCTAAGACATGCAGGATGCCGGCCGTTGAAGACTGGAGGATGATAGCTGTGTAATATAATATAAACATTTGAGCTGGATCTTAATCTGCAATGTCTGTAAAACATTTACATTTTAACACAGGAACATGTTGTGATATGCCATTAAATCCTGTTGTTGTCAAATAAAAATGTGTGTTGTATTTGTGGTGTAATTAAATTCTTCCAGGAAATAATCACATAAAAAGCAAGAAACAAATTACATTTTTAACAGTATCTATTATATTGTGATTTGTATCGCAGCCAAGATAAGTCTGGGGTCAAAATGTGAAATTTTTAGAATTAACAAGAGAATAGGTTTTAGTCCAAAGGAATATTGGTATCAGATCTACTGCACATTATGATCCATTCACTCTACACGTTCTTTCTAGTGGAATATTTACAAATCCACTGTATACATGTACATAAACCACCATATATGTGGAATAACACACCGTCATATATATTAAAAACATGAACTAACCAACACTTTTGTCATTTGTTTTATGATTCATCTTATTAAAATATGTAAGATTTAGTACATTTAATGTCTGAAGGAGATACAGATAGACCAGTGTTATTGTAATTTCATTGGCTGTGATTTTCTACACGAGCTTAAAAATCCTTGAAGATTTAAAAAGTTCAAAAACATAACAGGCCCAGGTTGAAATGTTGAATTTCAGAGTATCTGCCCTGTACATGGTTAAAAAAGCAGTGGAGTCAAACATGAATTTGAAAGTACAAAATTTAGACTGAAAACATAGAGTCAAAGGTGTCAAACTCATTTTATTATAAAGTCAATCGTCCACATCACATGAGAATGTAATATATATATATATATATATATATATATATATATATATATATATTCTACATTTTAGTAGATGTTTAGTGCTTTTGTAGATCCTCTATGTTCTCTAATTCAAATATGTTGATCCATATTATTGCTAAAATGGCCTTTTTAAAATTTCAAACTAGTCATGTAATTATTTTTTTTTTGAGTGAAGAATGTTAGTAAATGTTGAAATTTGTATTACTTCTTACAGTTTAATTTTACAACCCATCAAGCTATAAATATATATATATATATATATATATATAATATATATATACACACACACACAAACACAGTGCACATAATATTGCAGCAGTTAACCTTCTTATTTGACTGCTACAGAAGGAACATGTTATGTTTATCTGCCTAAATCTAAACTCTACCCTTGGATTCTCCGGCTCGGGTAAATATTTTCACTTGGAGATGCTCCCCTCATATATTTCTTCACATCACAGAGCAGAAGTGTCAAGTGCCTCGCCTTTGGAGATGTCTGATCAGAGACTTCCTAAAAACATATTTAACTGGGACATTTCACTCGGTCATTCCTGCGCTAATGAGCTGAAATGCATTTTTTATTTGTCTTTCATTTCACACATCAGGTTACCTTGTGATATTCAGGGGATTGGAAGCAAAATGTTTCACCTGCTTCGTGGCTGAATGTTGTGTTGATATACTGTGTAAACAAAAAAATCCTTATTGACTCATAAAGACATGGAGTATAATTTAAACAAAAGACAAAGACGGCTACGTGCACAGTTATGTTCAGGAACATTACCCGACACCAGCTGCTTTAATGCCACCCCAGAGGACGGACTAGAAAGAGAGGTTCATTGTTTTTTTTTTTTTTTTTTTGTCTCATGGACAAGGACGCACTGTAAGAGATCTACTTTTTTTGATTTAATTTCTAAAATCATCTTCCAATTATGTTCATTCTTTTGGCAGGAAGATTACAGACATCTCAAACTGTTTTGTGGCAGATTTTATTTACTAAGCTTGAGACAGAAAAGAGAATATTTAAACTGTTGGTTTTGTAAAGGAATATTCTGACTACTGCCTTTTATTTGTTGTCTTCGGGCACAAAATAAAGACTCTTTTTTTTTTTTTTACATTTTAACTCTTATTACCCTTTACAGTACTTGTCTGCATGTAATTTTTTTTCATTTTGAGTTTTGTTAGTGACTATTTTGGATGTTCATATACTCCAGGGGCAACATGATATAATAATTTGCATAAATATAAACGCCACAGAGTATTTTTTCTTGCTTTTCAGTGTTTTTTTGGGAAGCACTGTGATTCAGATCCGCTCATTGCCGTCACTGGGGCTTCTAGGGCTTTACCATCGGCCAATAAATCTGAGAAAGATGGTGTTTTGTTTGATTATGGTGTTTGAGAAAAGGTTGATTTTGAGAGTTTGGAAGTAGAACGTTTGACCTTTGAATGGAGGAACTGGGAAATAGGCTGCATCTGGAAAGACTAAGGTATTATAATGATAATAGAGGCAAAGCATTTGGCCAGATATGAGACCAGCTGTGTTAAAATGTCTTCTTTCAATAAGGTGTCTGATGGGAGTGACTGACCTTGCTATTTTCTGTAGTACATGCACTTTTCCTTCATGATATACCATTACTAATTTTGGTAGCATGTTTATGTATTGCTGTCAGGAGTGTGTTGCTGTAAAATCATTGATGCGCAGGAGTGGTGTGGGGTTGTTTTATGTGTCTTTTTAATGCATATATATATATATATATATATGGACTATATTGCCAAAAGTATTCACTCAGCTGCCTTTAAATATACTTAGGTAACATTCCATTCTTTATCCATACAGTTGCTGTGTTCTGCAATTCTGTGTCCATGCCATGGGGACCTCTGACACCATGGGGACCAAAATTCAGGTCCCCACAAGGGTTAAATATAAATATAGGCCCCCATGAGTAAAATATAAATCTGTGTGAAGTGTGCAAATTTATGCAAATTATGTGGCCCTATGAGTACTTTTTTTTTTTTCTGGAAATCCCCATAAAGCACGAGGGAAACACATGCAAAGCCAAATATGTACTTTTCAAAGGTTTGAGGATGTGTTTACTGTTTTTATTATTCATTTATTTAAATTTGTATATTTTTGTTTATTTTTCTTTTAAATAAATTTTAAAAAAATGTGTTTACAGTCACTACCCAAAGGGTATTTGGCCTACAAGTAATGATTACAAACTTGGTCTTCATGAGACATGGAAACCATTGTGTGTGTGTGTGTGTGTGTGGGGGGGGGGGGGTTAATCAATTTAATGTGATGATGATGATGATGATGATGATGATGATGATGATGATGATGATGATGATGATGATAATGATGATGATGATGATGATGATGATGATGATGATGATGATGATGATGATGATTTTTTTGTGTTAATTATATGGTATGGCAGCATGGTTTTATCATCAGCATGTCGTCAGATTTTGGACAAAGACACTTTGGACATTTCCATGGTCCAAGTTTATGGGAACAGTCTGCAGATGGCCCCGTCTTGTTCCAACATGACTGTGCACCAGTGTATAAAATAACGTCTATAAAGACATGGATGAGCAAGTTTGATGCAGTTATAATGTGGATACGCTCTGTAAGTACCAGGACATTTCTATAAAATATTCTTCAGTCATTTGTGCATTAACAGACGGTCCCTGTTAAGTTATTTTGAATGTTCAATATTCATTTATGGTAAATTGTGTTATTTACTGAGTGTTTTTGAACACCTCACAGTATTTCCTGAGGTGTAGAGAACGTGACCTCACAGTAACATCACAGCAGAGGCATGGTGAAGGACAAAAAGAACAGTAGGTTCACTGGATTTTTACCAACTTGAGTTAAAAAATAAAAAAAAAATTTTTGCTATAAAAAGAACCCATGGACTATTTTGTGCCACAAAGCTGCAAGAAACATTGATTTGAACATTCAACGTCCTTGTATGCCTTTTGTTGTTGTTTTTCGCAGCACCATAGACATTTCATTTCTGTTGCATGTGTATAGAAGCACATTCACCATGTGATGTGGTTCTGCTTGTCCATCCTGTTCCCATATTGTTTGTGTTCTTCACATATGCTACACATATTCTTTAACTACACCTATATATTCAATCCAAGGCCCCAGAACCGAAACAGTTAGGCACAAATGACTGCACCAGTACACCCCTAGTCTTAAGTTAATCCCATTTTTTGTGAAAGGATAGTTTCTAAATGTAAACATTTTCATGGAATTGTACTTTTTCGTACAAAACAAGAGACATTTTGAAAGCTTTATATATTATTATGATAGTATTTTACCAGCCTGAGCCACTTTAGATCCAATTTGTCTGTATGTGGAACCTGAACTAAAATGATTCCTTGATTGTTAATATCTTCAGTGTAATTCTTGCATTCTGCAAATTCATCCCACAGGCTGAATTAGATCCTTTTGGCGGGCTTATTTTGGCTCAGAGGCCGTATGTTTGGCACCTGTGATATACTCAATAAAACAATACACACACAAGCAAATGCATATATTCAGTAAATGGGATACATCTGTCTCTATTACTAGTCAATTACAAATAAAACAGGAGGTTTTGATTTTTACTTTTATCCAACCAAAGGGTAAACAACCACAAACCTGCAATTTTTCCCCTAATCAGCTGCAGTAGAGAGCAGTATCAGCTCTGCTTTGCGAAGCCGGCAACAATGAGAGGCATTAAGCAACCAGGCTTGACCGTCCAATAATAGGGGAAGAGCTTTAGACGTTGAGGTTTAATGTGCTGCGTCAGTAATCATCCCCAATACGGTCCAACCAACAGATGTAGGTTACATAAATGAGCAGTGGACACATGACACTGACTCTACAACTTGTTAATCATTGCTTGGCATCTAGTTTTGGATTTTAGTGAAAAATGCAAGCGAATACTCCACTGACATTCATCCAATGGGTGTAAGCTCTGTCTGGTAGATGTTTGTATTGGCAGGTCTGGACTGGCTGAATTTTAATATTGGATCTGTGCATTTGGCCTTATCGCTGTCTGCTCATGGCCAGGCTGCCTCTCCCACTGGACATTCACAGCCTGATGCTAAAACAGGCTGATAACTGACCACTTCCACAGTCATTTTGACCATTTCAGATTGCTGGTTGCTTTGTTTTCATGTTTTTCATTGCACACAAGCACGTGCCTCATTTCTACCAGAGGGGTTTCCTCATTATATCTGTATAGCAGCAGTGAACAGATGCAGCTGTCTAAAAAACTGTGTTATTTGTACCTGTCTGATTAAACCAAACACTACAACATTTCCAAGTGTCTGAAATCACTTAATGAGGTGTTTGTACATTAATTCAGCTAAATGGTAGAAATCATTTTACATTTGTTTATGCAGAACATTTTCAGACATCTTTGCAGTTGCTGAGAAGAAACCAGAATAAAATGCATGTTTCTCCAAGTCATACCTCACCATTTTATTGCCTCTCCTCAATAGGTGGAATGCCTGATGAATAAAATCTGCAACTTTACAGAGTCCCAGTTTACATTTTAGAATTAGAAAAGGTTCAGAATTTGGTTTTATTAGTATTAAATACATTTGGAGTTGTTTCTAATCACATCTGTGTTGAATATTTCAGTATCAAACCAAGCATATTTTTCTAATTATAAGTTGTTTCAGTGTATAAACGTAATTTAATAATGCTTAAAAGTTCTCAGTCGTGTTTAAATAACGCTGTTACAGATTCTTTCCATTCATTGGAAACACAAAATGCACCATCAACCATTAAACCGCTGTAATAATGATATCAATGTATCTGAATGTTGATACCAAATACTATTTATGTTCTTAAATACTGTGATTATACAGGTCATTTGCAAAAAGTGTGCAATGGCATCTTTTTATTCTGGCAAGTGGATTGGAAGACATGCAGATGTAGGGTTTTTGAGCCCAGTCATTTTTAATAGGAAATTTATTCAATGCGTAAATTAGATAACAATGTGCAATAATGAACTCATTCAGATATTGAACTGGAATACAAGTTATCATTTTAAAGAGCCAACTTGTTATAACACACACACACACACACACACACACACACACACACACACACACACACACACGTACGTATAGTGCAGTCTGTGGGTGTCTGTGATATTAGTCTCTACAGGGGTATAAAAAGCTACACATTAGTCTCGTAGCAGCAGCATCAGTACTGATAAAGTCCTTTCCCTTGTCCATGTGAGAAGCCTTTCAAAGTCTGATCAAAGCAGCGAGAACAGACTCTTAATACGCTCTCAAATTCTAGAGCCGACTTAAGCACACACACCGAGAGCAGCCGGCATCACACTGAGGGCTCTAATACCTCATTCACCTTTGACTAGCCCCCATCATTTAGCAGCACAATGCAGGCATATGCTATTTCACATCAACATGTCATGTGTACGTCCTGTCCTGCTTACAGCTCTGTCATAGTGTTCATCAGGCTGACGAACTGCGCTCTGCATCAGCAGCAGGGCTGACGAGGCTCCACTAGTCTTTCGATGAGTTTTAATTATTCACAAGTATGCTTCATTGAACAGAACTGGGGCAGGGAGAAGAGCTACGGGAAGGTAGATTACAACTCTTCACACTCCCTCCCTCCCCGTACCATCTGCCAACCTGCTGGCAGAGGTGGTAATAAGTCGGTGTTACACATTCGTACACAAGTCGACGAAAATGCTCCCCTGGTCGAAAGAGATTTGAAAAGTGTGACAGAGGTGTGGCAGCAAAATATGAATAGATGATGGAGAATGCTCAGGTGGGCGATCACATTTCCAGAAAGACGAGTGTGAGGAAACACATACAGTATGTATGAATGCAGAAATATTCATGCTCTCTCACACAAGGTTGCCACTGAATTTGAATAATTATTTTCAACAAGGAAAATGTTATTTCCCCAAATGTATTTTTTATGACATTAGATAATACAACAAGATTTCATAAGCTGCACAAGAGCTCGCACAGTTTACACTGCAGATGGGTGAACATCCCAAAGGAAAGATTAGTGCTTTGGAAGAAAAAAAAAAAAAAAAACTGGAAAAATGAAGACATAAAAGGATGCACTTAATATCACATGTCATTTAAAAAACATTGCAACTGATCTGCAGCGTGCAAGGGAAATCGACTTCAGACTATTTCAGAACATAAAATTCCCCAAAAACATCCCAAAAACAGCAGATTTTGTGGCCAGGTACAACTGCTCAAATCACTCCAGAGAGCATTTCAGAATGAAACATCTTCCCCACAACAAAAAGATAAACGGTCCTTGTCAGTGAGAAACAACAGGACATTTGCTCAGATTTGAGTTACTAAGACAAACGACCCCTGAGACAGACACAGACCAGCACCCCGGACATACGCAGCATCCTGAGCTGGAGCCCTGTGTAAATCTCACACAGCTCCCTCTTTTCTTTTCTTTTCTTTTCTTTTTTCACCGCCACTAGGGGTCACTGTGACTCTGCTTCCCTTGCATCCCCCCCTCCACCCTTCACTTACCAGCTCCAAGCTGCTGCCGGAGGATGGCTGCGTTCCCTGGCAGCGGTGAGGCCGAGGACTTGACCACCGAGGTGGTGGTGGTGGAGGAGAGGGACGGGAGGAGGCCGGGCTGGGCCTGCTGAGGAACCCGATGCTTCCCTTGCCCTAACCTTTGACCTCCTGCCAGCCCCTGGTTTGGCTCTGAGGTCGCCCTCCCGGCCCCGCCCCCCAGAGCTGTGTTGGTATTCCTCAGGGGCCAGCGGTTCTGGATATGAGACACCGCCTCTTCGGCCACCATGCCGTCACCCTGCGAGACGTGCAGGCTGGCGTGGACGGTAAATTCCTGAGTCTCGTCGGCCCACAAGTCAGACACGCGACACTCGTACACCCCCTCATCTTCCTTCTTCACCTTGGACAGGCTGAGGCGGTGGGAGATGGCGTTGCCCTGAACACGCACAGTCTGTAAAAACAGCAGATTGGCATACTGAGAGATGGCACATGGTCCACTGCAGATCAGCCACTTTTAATACACATTAATCAACAGAACGAGAGGAGGCTCATGTTTTATGACCAAAGGTTGAGGAACAGGCATCAAAAAGCACCGACTCTTGACACTGCATTAGCTGCTCAGCAGACCGACACATTAGTTCTTGTGGAGCCTCAAATTCCCCTAATAATAGAACCCCTTAAGTGCACAAATGTTACACATTACCAGAGCTAAACCTGCCACAGCGTGTTTAACACTGACACCATTTTAAAGGTCTGAGAATAATAAATGTATATCATGTCTAAAGAAACTAGAACAGCATCAAACCAAAGTAACACTAGTGGGTCAGCTGACTAATAATACACAGAATCTGTACTGAATTTGAACCAGCTCACATAAAATCTTAATGACCAAAGCATATTTATGAATACTAAGCAAGAAGGTGCTGCCGCTTTTCATTAAAAGAAAAAGCAACAGAAAAATAAGCAAGAAAAGTCATACAAATAAGATAAACCTCAACTCGAGTCGGTGATGGCTATGGCGTTATGAATGCGGAATGTGTGTATCTGAAGTAAAAATATCATATTCTACTTTTTATTCATGTGCAACCACATGGCAGGAAGACTATTTGTTGTTTCTCAGTATAAGCAATGTTGTGATATTCTGTGAAAACCACATGTGCATTTCCAGTGGTGGTGTATATAAATGTGTATGGAATAAGAGTCTGAGGAAAAGTGGATACTTACACTTATTTTTGTGGCCTCCCTTGGAACAATCTGAAAGAGAAAGTACTGTGAGTGGCATAAATGTTAACAAAACATCAGCGGCTATAGAACTAAAAGATGCATATTGTGATCAACAATGAGACAGCTTTTACTTTTATTTGGTGGAGAAAGCAGACAGCATGAACAGACTTGGTTGCGTACATTTCTCAAAGACGCCATTGATAACCCTCCCCTCTCTCTATTTCTATCTCCCCTTTCCCCCCTGCTTGTCTTTTACCCCTGCTGCATGTTTTAATGTGCTTAAACCGCAGAGGAAATGCCGCAGATGTGATTGTCCCCGACTCCTCCGACAACTGAAAAAAGACTCAGACTGATTTGTCATGCTGAAGGGAAAACTAATTCCCACTGCGTCCTGCCACAATATCCTATCATGGCGGTTTTAGGCAGCGAACCTGAGAGGAATGTAATGGTGTTGATAACCAACAAGTGCCCTTTCTGCAGTCGGGAGTGACATCGCCCTCGTCCTCACTAATGCACATGCTCTGTTGCTCATGTCTGATTGTAATGACAAACAAACAGTGCACATAAGGTCAGATACATATCACGACAATACGATGATGAGCGAGTAAACAGCCACATGTTGTTTTAATCCATGACTCTCAAAGGCCAGAACTTTAAACAGTGCTTCCTGATGATTTCTGTGGAGAAGTACTGTCAAGGTATATACATATATATATGGATTGATGAACAGAGGCCAAAATATTAGGAGATGTGCATGATAGAGCATATTTATAGACCCTGATGACTGATGGGGGCAGATTATGAAGAGGGATAAAGTGTGTGTCTGTGGAATATGCACCAGTCTGCAGCCACTAACACAGGGAGTTCCATAGAAATGTGTTGCCACCAGTGTTTTTGGCGTTACCTTGGCTCTGTTGGCCGGGGAGCTGATCTGCAGCTCTTGAGGCAGTTCTTTAGGCACATCCTCCTTCAGGTACCACCACTGGATCTCCAAAGCCATGGGCGCTGAGCTGACAGCCTTGAAGGCGCAGGGCATCTCCACATCCTCTCCCTCCCCCACACTTACATCTTTAGGGACTTCAGTAAATGCAGCTTTGGTGTTCGAGAGAGAAAGACGAGGGGAGGAAAAAAAGAGATTAGAGCTGATGTGAAACTGCTGTTCTATAGCATGTATGAGACTAAAACAAGCCTGTAGTGAATGCCTTTGCTGTTTTCAGCTCACTCACTAAAGCCTTCCCATTAACTGTGATTTATATTTAATGAGGATTTATAGACATTCGTGGTTTTATTAGAGCACCTGTGAGCTATAATCTCTTCCAGGCTTTATTTGATGAAATGATGCAAACCAAATATATTTATTTTATTTTATTTTTTTAAAGATCTAGCCTCATTTAGACACATGAAGTAACTTCATATGTAATACTGGGATGTTTCTTTGATCTGATAGCACTATATGGTAAATCCTGCAGACAGGTGGCATCTTTAACATTTAACATATAAGTCAAAGTCTATTTCAGCTTTATTTCATCCCTCTTTTTTTTTTTTTTTTTTTTTTTTGCTTTTTCTCTTTCTCCTTTTGGGGGTCGTGTTTTTGGAGGTTCACTTACCATTTGCACAAATCATAAAGGGCGAATTGAGAATGAAGTAATAAAGGAGGCTGTAGAGTCCTGTTTTTTCCATGTCACAGAAAGGCTTGACACACGCAGCTCGGACATTAGATGGTCATTTGACCTGGATGTGTGGCGTCCTGTTAAAACTGCCTACTCAAATAACTCCAAATATGGACACAGAAGAAGAAGAAGAAGCACAATCCAGAGGCACGAGCCGCCGCATCAGCCAGGCAACATGTACAATCCGGAGGTGAGCTCGCGCATCATTAAAACCAACAAAACAGAGAGAGGAGGAGGAACAATTCGTCGGCAAGTAAGTCAAATAAGTGATTTAATCCCTCGGTGGAAAGTGGAGGCTCCTTTTATTTCCCGTCGGTCGTCGTGTAGAAGTGGAAACCGAACTTCCCGGTCAGCGACAGAAACCTGCTCTTCATCATCACCCCGTTTCCCTGGCGAAGGAAAGCTCTCCCGGGCTCCGCTCCAAGACCCATCACATAACCGGTCCTCTGTGTATGTGCGTGTATCAGAGAGAGGAGGAGGAAGAGGAGGAGGGAGGAAGAAGAAAAGGAGGAGGAGGAGGAGGAGGAGGAGGGGGAGCCGCAACAGCACGAGCAGGAGACACAGGAGAAGAAGATGAAGAAAAAAAAAGGATGAGAAGTTCTTCCTCAGACTGAACTGAAGAGGAGTGAAGAGTCTGTTTGTCTGACAGAGCTTCCGCTGGTCCGACTGTCTGTCTGTCTGTCCGTCTGTCTGCCTGTCTGTCTCTGTCAACGACCTGGACGGATCCTGGGCTCGATGTGCGGCGCGTGCAGCAGAGGTCCCTGTGCGACTGACTGTCTCTCTCTCTCTCTCTCTCTCTCTCTCTCTCTCTCTCTCTCTCTCTCTCTCTCTCTCTCTCGCTCTATCTCTCTCTCTCTCCTTTTCACTCTCTACCCCCCCTTCTCCGTCCCTCATCTCTCTTTCCTCACTCACTCACTCACTCACTCACTCACTCACTCACTCACTCACTCACTCACTCACTCACTCACTCACTCACTCACTCTCCAATCTTTCTTCTGTCTCACCCTTTCTCCCCCTTCTCTTTTTTCCCTTGCTGCCCTTAAATAATGCCCTCACTCTCTCAGTTTCTCTCTCTCTCTCTGTCTGTCTCCCCACTCTCTCTCTTTCTCTCCCCCCTCTCACTCACTCCCCTTCCATACTTTATTTCTCTCCCTCTCCTTCCTTTCTCTCTCACCCTGTCTCTCTTCCTCTCCTTCTCTTTAATTACTTACTGCCCTTAAATAATATCCCCTCTCTCTCTCCCCTCTCTCTCCCTCACTCTCTGTCGCTCCCTCTCCTCCTTCTCTTTCCCTCATCTCTCTGTCTCTCTCTCTCTCTCTCTCTCTCTCTCTCTCACACACACACACACACACACACACACACAGTCACTCACCTTCTATTTTTTCTTATGTCTATGTCTCTCTCCCCCTTCTCTTTTTTCTTGCTACCCTTAAATAATTCCCCCACTCTCTCTCACTCTCTGTCTCTCTCCCTCTCTTTCTCTCTCCTCCCTCTCTCTCACTCCCTGTCTCTCTCCCTCTTCTTTTCTGTAATTCTACTGCCCTTAAATAATATCCAAACCTTCCCACCTTCTCTCTCTCTCTCTCTCCTTTCTCTCACCCCCCTCTCTTTCATCCCCCTTCTCACTCTGTGCAACCTTTCTTTCTTTCTTTCTTTCTTTCTTTCTTTCTTTCTTTCTTTCTTTCTTTCTTTCTTTCTTTCTTTCTTTCTTTCTTTCTTTCTTTCTTTCTTTCTTTCTTTCTTTCTTTCTTTCTTTCTTTTCCTTCTCTCTCTCTCTCTCTCTCTCTCTCTCTCTCTCTCTCTCTCTCTCTTCTTCCTGTCCTTAAATAACACCCCCCTCACTCTCCTCACTCTCTCTTTCATCCCCCCTCTCACTCTGTACAACCTTTCTTTCTCTTCCTTTCTCTTTCTCTTACTCTCACTCTCTTTCTCTCTCTCTCTCTCTCTCTCTCTCTCTCTCTCTCTCTCTCTCTCTCTTTCCCTCCCCCTTCTCTGTGTTTCTTCCTGTCCTTAAATACTACCCCCATCCACCTCTCCCTCCCTCCCTCCTTCTGTCTCTTTCTAACTCTCCCCCCTCCCCACTCCCTCTCACTCGCCCGCCCACTCACCCACACTTATCCAAACACACACTCTACACCATGCAGTTGTTATATCTGTCACAACTAGAGCTACAGCTTTAAGTTAAAGGCATCCACATAATCTATAGTTGCCCTCAGACAGATTCCCCAGGCTTAATTCTGATTAAATCCCGGCCTCAGTCTAATGCCGCTGTATGAAAACCATTCAGACTAGTGTGTAGAGTGGGGAAACTGGCTGGGGTTAATGATGTGTTTTATTTCACCATGGTATGTGGCCGTCAGTTTGGAGCACGTCCAACGCCTGCATGGGCATGAATGTCAGTGGAGTGTCATCTTCTATAACCTAGAAACAAGCAGCACCTCACAGGAAACCACAAAGATACTGAAAGGACACACAGGGGTGTCATGCGCAATGTTTATTTTTATTTACTAATTGTGCACCGCTTTGACAACGTGGTTTCCTGAAATGTACAGGTGAAAATCATAAAATAAACCACCAAAACATAAATAAATAAGTAAATTCTAAATTTCAAATGACAACATTCCTCTGGACACCTTATTCGCTTAACCCTTCGATCCATGATGATCCACTGATCTTATTAATACATGAAAAATAATTGGGGTAAAATACAGTTTATTGTCTTTTTATGGTCATCAGATATGACCCATTAGAATTATGGGAGTAATCATGATGTTGACATTGGTGGGGACATAATTTGACAACTTCCTAGCGATAGACAGTAACAATAAATAAATAAATAAGAACACTGCTAAAATAATTAAAGTAATGTCTCATTTTGTTTTTGTCAATAGAAACTAAGAGGTATTTTAGGAATGTTTTTTATTTCTTGAGCCACATTTTGTCTGTTTTTCATTGGTCATCTATACTGCATTATATATTTAATTATAGTTATTGTCACAAGATCGACATTTACGTCTAGTTTTGTCTCGTTTTTGCCACGTGATGAAGGTTCGTTAATGACAATATTTAGTCACTGTAAGGCGCACTGTCAATGAATGGTTTATTTTTTAGGTTCTTCATATATGAGGTGCACTGGATTATAAAGCACATGAAGTGAAGTCAACATCATTCGATAAAAATTAAAAATAATTAGATAAAAAGTGAAAATGATCAGATAAAAAGTCAAATTTATGAGAAGAAAAGTCAAAATTCCCAGTCACTAAGCACAACCCATCCATATATAAGGTGCACTGTGTTTTTTGGAGAAAATTAAAGTTTTTTAAGTGTCACCTTAAATCACCCTATAGTCTGGAAAATACAGTAACCTTTTGTTTCCCAAATGTCATGTAATTTCCGATTCAAAAATTGGTATGGACATTTTAGAAACCTTCAAATATTGGTATGGACACGTCCATAGCATCCATATGCAATTTAAAGCCCATGATTAGAATGTTCAAAGGTCCTGTAGTTACCGTGGAAACATCATCATCTTCTACAACATTGATTCACCAGTAAAATGCATGGAGTTGGATCCATGGCAGTGGAAGGACACACGGTTTTTACATTAATTTAGCAATATCTTTACTAGAAACTTACTTAATTTTCATTTCTCTCTGTTGTAATATAATTCAATTTTAATTTACTCTTTCAGTTTTCATAAACGCCTACACGATCTGTAAATTAACATCAGAAAATACATGATTTACACCAATAAAAAAAAGCAAAATAGAGGATTATACTTGTTTTGGATATTTTATCACATTTTCTGGTGTTTTTTCTGTATTTTAAAAGATTTTGTGAATAAATCACTTTTTTGTTTTAGTTCATTTTTCTGTGAATATTTGTGAAATTTAGCATGTGTTATGTATTTTCTCATTCTCATTTTTTTGTTTCTTCATATATTTTAGTGCATTTCATATACAAACCCCACACTGATTAATCAAAATGAACCCAATGCAACCCTGGGATTAATCTAAAAACTTTAATCATTTGATAGCCCTGACATATACACACACACATACTTACAGTGTATCTGCTGTAGATAGGTGAGTTTTTAAAAGACATTTAATGTGCTTAATAGCATAAAATTGAACTGTAAAAGGTCAAAATAAATGATAAAAATGTTCCGAACATTCTTCATACAATAAGTAATGATCAACCTAAATAGCCTGGATTTTTTAAAAGGCAATTTATTTGAATTGCAGATAAGGCATCTACAAAAGCACTAAACATCTACTAAAATGTAGAATATTGAGTTCATATATATATATATATATATATATATATATATATATATATATATATATATATATATATATATATATATATATATATATATATATGCCAATTGGCTACAAAATGGCTGTAATTATTATTAACTGTAAATGTGTTCCTTCAGTCATACATGAAAAAATTTTTTATTTCAAATGTATAAATCATATAATACAACCAAAAACAAGGCAAAAGGCCTGAAGCAAATGATTAAAATAAGACTACAAAAGAAAAATTAAGAGCAATCTACTAATATACAAAGAAAGTGGATAATAATTGCAGTACTTCTAATTAAAAGGCTTTTCAGAGACCATTTTGTCTCCAGAAAACAATTGATTCAAACCATAAACTCTCAATAATGTGGAAAGACATCCAGTTTCAATGCTCAGTTGTAAAGGTCCCCACAGAGTCGGGTGTACTTTACTCAGTGGATGTTTTTTTTAATCACAACAATTCCACATATATGTACTCTGTGTCACACAATAGTCTGAATTTACTACGTTCAACTGTGAAACCTCAAACATCCTTAACTTTATGTAAACTGGACAAAGCTCTAATTTCCACTTTTCTGATCTGTAAACATGCACACATGCTTTACTATTGGATTTAAAATCAGAAATCTTTACTTAACAAGCTGAATACCTGATGTTTTCTTATACTCAACGGCTAATTACACAGATCATTACCCTTCAGTCCATACTGTTGGACCCACCTCACTTAACGGTTTGAACTAATATATTTATTCAACTGTGAACAGAATTATAACACCTGGATCCAAATGTTATGGACCAAATGTTGTGGGTTAAATTATATTTAGCAGCACCTCTCTCTTGGAACCACCATAAATCATCAATAAAATGATCAACAATTAATCATTAATAAAAGACAACATCATAAAGCACTTTGATCTAATATATTTATTTAACTGATACAGAATTAAAACACCTGGATCCAAATGTTAGGGAAGTTGAACACACTTTTTGGGGGTTCCTATGATTTTATTTTTTTTTTTGCTTATTCAGCAGAAGTGTTTGAAGGAAGAACAATTCAGAACATTGTTAAACATGTATACATAAAGGTGTATCTGCAGGTGGAAATGGGCATAACTTGGTTTAACCCTTTGACACATATTGGTCACTCTAGTGGACAGTTCTTCTACACTTGTTCTCTTGTATATTCTTCTGTTTTGTTGTTTTAGTTCCATATCAGTCAGTTCCAGAAATGTAAAGTAACTAAGTAAAAGTACTTCATTACTGTACTTAAGTAGATTTTTTTTTAGGTATCTGTACTTTACTTGAGTATTTATTTTTTACTTTTACTCCCTACATTTTTGTATAAATATCTGTACTTTATACTCTTTACATTCTCAGAATAAACTCATTACTTTTACAAACTAAACAGATGTGACAGTATGAAACATCAGTGGATGAGAGAAACTGTGACTTTATATATTATATAGTTACTGTATATGACTATTATCTTATAATTTGGACTTGTTATCTCCTAATTTTGATGTTTTATTTCATCATTTGGACTTTTTATCTTAATATTCTGCATTTTTATCACATATTTATAACTTTTTTTTTTTCATCTCATGAGTTTTTATCTCAATTGTCACTTTTCTTCACCCATTTTGCCTATATCCACAAAACTGAGTAACTGTGACTAAATCAAACACATTATCTACACAGTAACTCACCTTTAAAGGATTTATTTTAGATACTTTTTGAAACTTTTCTGATTGTATTTTCTGAAGTATTATTGCTTTCATGACAAAAAAAAAACTGTTTTACTTTTTACTTGTGTACTTTATTACAATTGAGAACTTACTTTGAACACCTCTGGTCAGTTCATATCATTACTATAACTTAGCTGTTCTTAACACCTAATCTGCACTAACATGTTTATGTGTAAATACATTGCTTGGTGTTATTAGACTGCAATTAACAGTTTTATTAAATAAAAAAAAATCATGTTTTATTTCATAGTGTTGTGATATTGAATTTTAAATACATGTTTCTTTGGTTCAAACCTTACAAATGCATATTTTCCAGCTGAGTGACTATTTTTTATAACTTCATAAATTTCAATCACGTTGCTTTTTTCATGCTAAAAGAGAAATGATAAGAATACACAATTAAATTATATTTAGCAGCACCTCTCTAAATCATCAATAAAAAGATCAACAATTAATCATCAATAAAAGATAACATCATAAAGCACTTTGATCTAATATATTGAATTCAACTGTTACAGAATTAAAACAACTGGATCCAAATGTTATGGAATATCTGACTGCAAAACTATTCCACTTTCCTTTGAAATACCATGTTATAGGTTTCACACTTTGTTAGGATGGCTGATGTCTGGTCATCCTATAAAGATGAACAATCCAGCTTTGAGGGATAAGTCCATTTAAGAGCAGAATAAATCCCAAAGAGTATTATGAAGCACCCAGTAACCAATCGTTCTGCAGTGCATCAGAGCTCTGCAGAACAGTCAGTTTACATCCCTTGGCCCTGCCCCCTTACCACTACCGCTTAAAACTCCATTGCAAGGGGTAGGGCTTGAACCATACCCCTATGGAAAGAGACAACCCTTTACAACCTGTTAGGTCATTGATGCAGCCATAAACTGCTGCGACAATTCACTGTCAACCACAAACCACAGAAATACAATCTGTAACTTGGAAATATTCAGTGTTGTACCTGAACGCGTTCATTGAACGATCGTTCACAAACTATTTCTGATGAACGTGAACGACTCGTTCACTTTTGCCAAATGAACGGGAAGTTGTGAACGCGGTTATTCTGGCATTTATTGAACTGCGCTCTTATGTAGTTCACATTTCGTTCTTATCACGTTGTAATTATTGAGTCCTATAAGGAATAAAATGGGATCAAAACACAGCATTATCATAGATGTCATTTTTGTATTATTCTGAACTAATGTTGGAAACATAATGTTGTGGAATAGCCAATGAGAAGCGTTTTGGGTGGGGCAGAGAGAGAGAGAGAGAGAGAGAGAGAGAGAGAGAGAGACAGGGGTGCAGAGAGTTTTTGGGAGCGGAGAAAAAGAGTTAAATGTACAGAGTGTGACCGGCGACCGGAGCAGGTGTTGTCCCAGTCCTTGGAAATAAACACGAAACTCACTGAAACTGTTCCTTGTGTTCTAAGAACCTGCAGAGGGAAGTTAACCCCGGGGTAAAATACTTACTTCAGCCCTGGAGGGGCGGCATTTTCCCCTGATTTACTGACTACAGGATAACGTAAGGAACGGTTAATAATACGTTTACAATAATAACACAAAAGAAAATGAAAAAGTTCATTTTGGGATCAATGAACTTCTAGTTCATAATTTGGAAGAATGAACGATGAACTGAACTAATTCATATTGAGTAACTTGAACTGAACTTTGAACTCGTTCCTAATTAAGGTGAACTTTTCCCAACACTGGAAATAGTATTAAAAAGATGATCAACCATGGGCGTCGCAACTGTGGGGGATGGTGGTGTTGTGTTGTATCGTTCCACTGGATCCAGGAAACGGACGAGTTGGTCTCACCTACTTTTTATTTCAGGATAAACGGTTACTGTCGGTAACATTCACGCCGAACAAACAGAAATAACATTACGGGGTCGTTACAATATCTACGGTTTTCCCGCCCCGGTGGGACAACAGCATGTAGAAATGAAGCGCACCTCAGTTATCCTGGCGAAATGTAAACCGCTCTTTACGGTGTTAGCAAACAGTCATCAACCAGTAAGTAAGGAGATATTTTGCTGTTGTTAAAGTAAGTTAACTAAACTATGCCTTGCTTTGTGACATATACCCTTTTTCAGTGATGTTACCCCTTAGAAATATTTTTAATCCAGTTCTCCCTGACATGGACAAAACATTTTTGTAAGAAAAAAAGAGGTACAGTGTCTGTAAAATTAGTGTCTGATTTTTTTTAAAATCCCAACTTCTATCAGTTTTTTTAGTCTAATAATTTTGACTTTTTATCTCAGAATTTGTACTTTTTGTCTCATGATTTGAATTTATTTATTTTTTTATCTCATTTTGCCTTTTTATATCATAATTGTGACTTTTTATTTCATATTCATGACTTATGTCATAATTTTGACTTTTTGTCTCATAATTTTGACTTCTTATTTCATATTTGTGACTTTTTATCTCACGATTAATTTTTTTATCTCATAATTGTGACTTTTTAGTTCATAATTCTGACTTTTTATTTCATAATTTTTATTTTTTATCTCATAATTGTGATGTTTTATTTCATAATTTTGACTTTTTATCTCATAATTGGGACTTTTTATTTCATAATTTTGACTTTTTATCTCATAATTGGGACTTTTTATCTCATAATTGGGACTTTTTATCTCATAATTGTGACATTTTAGTTCATAATTGTGACTTTCTATCTCATGATTTTGACTTAAAAAGAATTTTGAAAAGTTTCACGTACCCCCTGCAGTACGTACCTCCAGGGGTACACGTACCCCCATTTGAGAACCAGTGCTCTAAACTAATTTGCTGACAGTAGGAGGAGCACTTTTGAATGTTTTGAGTAGGGGTAGGGAGGGACAGGTTTTCATTCTTATTGTATTTCTGTCCAAAGTTTTGTTCTTCTTGGAATAAATGTTTAATTGAGGAAAAACTATTTTCGGCCATATATTACTTTTCAATATAAAAATGTAACCATTAATGGATAATTTTTTGTTAATCTTCCCGATGATAGATTCAAAAAATTTTGCTCATGTGCCACAACCTACATTTTAAGTGTGTGATGAACTATACTGATCTACAAGTAAAATGTTTCCAAAATAAAAGTAATGGAATATTCCCACATGTGTTACTGAAAATCTTGACTAATGTTTTTATAATTCATGCATCAAAGGGTTAAATTTGACTTGGCCGTTCAGAGTGAAGTTGAACTAAAAAATGATTAGATACATGTTGGATTTAGACCCACATAGGAAAGCAGCCAAGGTTGTATTTGAAAAACACTGACTTGTGGTATTCAAATGTGTTTAACAGATGTGATGCAGGTTATATATGACAAAAAGAATCAGATTTGGGTCAGATTTTCCTGCAGTCTGAGTCTTACCTCGAGTGTTTTTGCTTGTACATGTAAGTGCACCAACATTATAGCCACACATGTGTTCTTTCCTCAGAGAGCCAATAAGAAGTGTAGTAAATTAGTTGTAAAATAGAGATTTTTGACATATGGCTTTGAGCAATCTGTATCCAGAGATGTAAGACTTATTCCATTTGATGATTCATTGATGGATTTTTACTTTTTTTTTTTTTTTTTTTTTTTTTTTTACTTTTATCTTTTTGCATGTTTGACTATTCCGCAGGACAGAAATGTACCATTAAAAATTGGTTGCAATAAATAAACTTTTTATAGCTGACACTCTTGGTGCAGAGAAAGACATTCTATAATATCATTCAAAACCATGGACAGCTTTTAGGGTTTTTTTTTTTTTTCCAGGTGTAGAAAGCCACTGAATAAAGGAAGTCTCAAAAGACTCTCTGGAAATATTACACAGGAAATATTTATTGGAATGAGAGCATGAAAACAGACAACACTCTTTACCCAAAACAGGAGATTGAACATTTGTTCTGCTGTGCATTTCCCTTGTGTTAAACTTCTATAGTGTAGATATCACAACTAAGTCATTGGTTTGAGATGAAAGATGGAGTGAGTGGCTCCATAATTGAGTGAATAGTGTAAACAGGTTTTCTACGGATCATTAAAAACCATTAAAAGTCATTAAATAAATTTTGTGAAATTGAACCCATTAAATGACATTAAAAAGCATTCAATTAAATACACTTAATGGGGACATTGGTATTCACAATTTATTTTATTATTATATAAACATTTAATCATTCTAATCAGAAGTATAGTGGGATGATTGACAGGCAGAAGTCTTTTTTAAATGTATTTATTTATTCAGGTATTTATTTATTTTTCTTTGGTTGACTATTGTTTACAGCCGGTGCATGAAGTCATGACACGAAATCCTTGGAATACAACGTGTTGTGAGTGTCCTATTAACAAATGTTGTAAAAATGTTAAATGCAACAGAAGTAAATGGCATGATACATACATATATATATATATATATATATATATATATATATATATATATATATATATATATATATATATATATATATATATATATATATATATATATATATATATATGTGGATAAATAAAAGGATAAATAATTTAATTAGAATTTCTAATTTCATAGATAAGTATATTTTTTGATGAGAATAATTAGAATTAATATGCATAGATGATCTGTTATTCATATACTAAAAATAAGTACTGTCACTTTAAGAACTGGTCAATTCAGTTTGACTGTGGAAGTTGAGCTCTGAATGTGTTTGTCATTGTGTGGTGTGTTGGTGTTTTCTTGGCAGGTGCACTTGTTTATTTGAGTACTGAGCTGTGGTGGTACTGGAAATGTGTCTGTGTTGTGCTCGTATTAGCCACGGTGTACGGCATTGTTTGCGCCTGGGAGTGGACACCCACCGCCCACAACTGGGTGATGATGTCCAAATAATGTCCAGTTTAAACAGTGAGTCGCGGGAGAGGTATGCTTCACGCACGGTATAGAAACAGAGATGAAGAGAGAGAGAGAGAGAGAAAGAAAGACAGGAGAGAGAGAGAAAGCTCTCTGGGGCAGGACATGACGGAGCGCTTTATCACTCACTCTCTTGCCATATATCATTACTGCCAGGAACCCAAAATGCTGCCAAACAAATGATTTTAAAGTGGAGGGGGGCATCTTCAATAGTTATCCTTGTGCTTTCCAAAGTAATTTTAGCTGCTGCTGGATAACAAATCTGGCGAGACAGAATTTTAACGCGACGACAGATCTCGCCAAATGACATCTCGCGCACGAGATCTCGTCACACCCTTAATATGTATAAATGAATGAACTTTTATACATGCATGTACACACAACAGATGGTAAAAGAAAAGAAAAGAAAAGCCTCAATGCAACTATAAAATGCATAAAAAAGTTTAAAAATGGGTTTTCACATTTGAACATATGTGGAGAAAAACTGATAAAAAACACTTTGGAAAACATCTTGACTAAGGTATTCATAATTCATGCATCAAATGGTTAAAGTTGGATTAAAAATGACATTAAAAATACTCAATTACATTTGCTAGTGCCTGTAGAAACCCTGGTACATACAGCTATAACTTGTACATCCGTCAAACCAAAGGAAGTCATTGGCAACGTTATATGTTTTTACATTTGGAACAAAGACAGAAACAGTTAATATACAATATATCTATTGTATGTCTATCCTTGGGTTGTGGATATATTTCTCTGCAGAGAGTACAAGGTAAAGTTTACAGACAGCAGCTGCCTTGACCTGCAGCCCGACCTCAGATCTAAGAGATGGTTAAAGCCACAAGTTAAGGGAGAATTCCTGTCAGAGATAATACAGCAGACAGACTGAAGCAGAAATACAACACATATAAATATTTACTGTATGACTAGTGGGTTTTTTTTTTCATAGCAAAATGGAGGAGAAATGCAGCAAAACACTGATTGCAATGTTGAGAAGAAAGTGAAGAAATCTGTGTTACTATGACAACAATAATGGTAACAGGAAGCTGTCATGGCTATTTATTTATTTATTTAAGAGGCTTTGTAATGCAGAATTTTGATATTAATTTATTTTTTATTATTATTATTATTTGGTAGCAGAACGATGTGGCCTTGTATTTGTGAATTTGATGAAAATGAAACGGCATTGAGATGCGAAATAAAATATGAGAAAATAACAGAGGAAGTAATGTCACACTCCTTAGCCATCCTTCCAAAAACATATAGATCTGTTCAAATATTCAAATACTCTCATTTCTACAGTAATTTTAGATTAAAAAGAAAATCCAAAATCATCATATTTGTACCTACTAGGTGATTATGCAACACACGCCTCATTAGGATGCACCACCAAACATGTTTTCTGGAGTTTATGAAACTATTTTTACATTGGCAGTTGCATTCCATTTGTTTCTTTCTTTATGCAGCTCATAGATTTTCTTTGTGAAATGCTTTGCAGGAGAACAGTCAATTAGCAGCTCTATTGGAAAAATAAAATGAATTTAACATGTACAGTGACATTTCCAATTATGATTGTTTTGTTACCTTCCCCTTTGGAAAATATCACAAGAGGGTAAAGCAGGAAAACACTTTCCAATGCACAAACCTTATTTCCAGAAAAGAAAAATACTACAATTAAAAGCAAAAAAACAACAACAACAACAACAACAACAACAACAACAACAACAACTGTGATTTATTCAATCACATATGAAGTGTGTTTATTATGTAACCATGACATTATACTGTGAGAACTGGTATTGTACTGATGGAATAATCACAGCCTTCAGGAAAAAATATGTCAATCTCATGGTCTGTTTATATATCACATTGATGGTATTTTCACATATACATATGAAGGTGATATGTGACATTTATTTAGTTTTTTTTTGCCTTGTTGAACCACAGCATACTCGAGTGTCATCTGAGATAACACAGTACAGGGTGTCCACAAAGGGTCTTATAATAAAAATAAATCTTAAAAATTTTTTAAAGCAATTGATGAAATATATTAATCAGATTTGTTGTCTCTGTTGTATTTTTTTCCTTCTTTAAAAATCCAATGTATACAATTAGATACATACAGTACATTCATCTACCAGTGAGTGGAGAGTCACTGAAAATTAATGAATAAGAAGCCAGAACTTTGACCGTTTTGAAAAGAAATTACCATTTCGTTAAGACATTCTTTGTTTGAGAATAGTATTTGATCATTGAAGACCTGATGTATCAAATATGAGACAAAATTGCAACACGTATATGTTGTTGTTTTGTTTTTTTTGGTGATTCCAATAAAAACTCCAATTTCAAAGAACAAATTTTGGAGGAACCATTTCTAGTTCCTAGAACCTTTTTAGTTCCTCCTCGCAGACATTTTTTTAGTTCTCCAGGGAGTATATGACGTACGTCTTTGGTGATTGGTCGACCCCAGACCACGCCTATTTCCGCATTTCCTCAACTTGCAGTACTTCTGTCTTTAAAACTGTGTAGTATCAACTGTGTGTTGGAAAAAAATACAAAGAAATTAATAAATAAACGGACCGATGACAGTGTGGAATAAGCTGCATTTGAATGTAACCCTAACCCTAACCCTAACCCTAACCCTAACCCTAACCCAGGCACCTGCACTGTCCAATTTTAAAACTCGTCTTAAAACACATTTTTACTCCCTGGCGTTTGACTCAGTGGCTCATTGATTTTAATTCTTTTATTGTATGATCATTTTAATTTTAATTTTATTGTATTTTTTTTTTTTATCTGTGTAGTTTTCATACTTTTTATTGTATTTTTAGATGTATTTTATTGCCTTGTTCTCCTTTTTCTATTTTGTGGTTTATGCCTTTTAGTGTCAGCTGTGTCTGTTTTAAAGCACTTTATAAATAAAGATGGTAAGGTACACAGTTATGTTTTCATCTCCTAACTTTCTCTGTAAACTCCTCCTTTCTTAACATTAGACACTGTATTTGACCATGATTAACATTCCCCTGAGATAGAATATAAACACTGTGTCCTCCTCATTCTCTATTCTAGTTTATAGTGACATTGTCTTCTACTTTCTTGTGTGATTGTTGAATTCAATGCTTAAAGAATACGCCACTGTGGCGGACGTTAGCATCACATTCACTAACAAAATAATTGTAGGTTTTAAAATTCCACTTTTTATTCTAGAATTATTAGTTTTTATTTATTTCTTGAGTATCATGACATCTGTGATTTTTTATTGAGTGAGTATTGTGCTTTTTGTGATGATTATTTTTTTTTATCTGTGAGTATTGTTGTCTGCGATAGCTTATTATTGCTGTTGTCTGTTTTGTGTGTGTCTTTTTGTGCCACGACCAAAAACACATTTCCAATTTATGTACATTTTAATGGACAATAAATCAGTCTAAGTCTAACCCCTCCCATGGTTCCTAGTGCCCTGTCAGAATACAAACCCGAAGGTTCTGTAGGAACTATATATTTAAGAACTATATATTTCCTAGAACAAAGTTCTTAGAACTACTCTGTGGGAAAGCACCTATAGTTTTATCCCCATGGAGTTTCGGAGATGTATGCTTCCTATGAATGTGATGGAAAAATATTTGGTTTAAAAATTCCATGTTTGTATCAATGCATATCATGAAGAGGAAGAACTTTTTGATTGATGGATGATTTAACATTTTAACACTGTCAACAAGGGGGCGCTCAATAGTTTAAAATCACTAAACACTCTTTTGTTCATATCTCTGGAAGTATTTGTGTGATTGACTTCAAACCAAGTGCCAATGAAAGGTCATGACCTGGAGATGCCCCATGTCATGACATCACTAACTAATATTCCAACTGTGTAAGTTTAGTTTTTGCATGATAGTAATTGACAACATTTTGTAGAATAGAGGATACTAATTGACAAGATGACCTTTGAAATCCAGTCACTTAACAAACAATTCAGAGAAGCAGAAACATCCAATATTAGTGGCTACTCTTTATTTAAAATCTAGTCTCATCATCTGAACCCGCTTTATCCTCACTAGGGTCATGGGGGTCACTGGGGGCCTAATCCAGCTACAATGGGCGAAGGCGAGGTACACCCTGTATGAGTCTCCAGTTCATCTCGGGACTGAACATATATAGACAAACAATCACTCTCACATTCTATGGGAAATTTAGATTAAACTATTAACCTATCAGTGCATGTGTTTGGATGGTGGGAGGTAACTGGAGTACCTGGAGAAATCCCACGCAGACACTGGGAGAACATGCAAACTCCACACAGAAAGGTCTGGTGTGGGAATCGAACCAGGGTCCTTCTTGCTTTGAGGCACAAGAGCTAACCACTGCACCACCGCACCGCCTTTCTTTATTTAATATAGTGCATAAATTAATCGACATAAAATATATGTAATTTTTTCCCAATCGATCATTGAATGTATATTGTATTTTTTAACGAATAGAATTGCAAAAGCTCATGGATCAGCAGCAAGACACACAGTGTGTCTGCAGAAAAGGTGTGTGTATAAATATTAAAATGAACGATGAATGAATTCACTTTCTCACTGCCATGGGTTACTGTCACGGAAAGGAGCCATGGTTAATATTATTTGTAACACCTACATTTTTTCTGATGACAAATCAAAGGTGTAGGATGAATGTAATGAATGTAAAAACCTCGTGTGAGGTTAAAGAAGCCTGATAGACAGGAGTCTAACAGGTGCTTTTCTGGTGAGCATGAGTTTAAATCACAGCTATATAATCAAGGATAAACCTAAGAGTGTGATGTTTTCTCTGTGTGTCCCTGTCATTATTCTGCACCTCTGCAGTAAATCTAAATATGGTTCTAAAGGATTTTTTTTTTTTTTTTTTTTTTTTGCTCTACCTCATGACTTTGAGTGGTAGGTTTAACATCATGCACTCAACAAACATACATCTGTGGATTAACAATCTAATAGTGACCAGGAAAGAATAACAATTGTATTATCCCATATCATAAGAACACACTGAACAGCTCGTCATGAAGTAGCATATTGTACTGATAAATAACTACTGTTTTGACAGCAAGTTATTCATGATCATAACCTTTTCTCAGTCTCTAGAATCTGTCCTTCATATACCAGACAATAGTTTTTTTTTTTTTTCTGATTGATTCCATCATGAATGGAATGAAGTAAAACAGTGGATCACAAACATATTGACTCATATGACAATGAAATTTAATTTGAAACGAAGAAATACATTATAAGTACAATAATAAAAGTGGAGTTGGGTTTATGTGAAACAAATGTCATTTACATATAATTTAAGTTTATTCAGTTATCTTCCATAATACAAAATATGCAGTGGTGGGAAAACAAATATATATTGTGATATATTGCATTAAAATCATTCTTCAGTCACTGAAATCTGCCAAGTATTGTTCCCTTTTCCAAGCCCACATGTTCCCTTCTGCATACATTCTGTTCTGTCCAGGTCAAAACTGGGCAGAAAAAAATATCCAGGACATCACATGTTGAAACTGTCACTGAAATGTGCTAAATATTACATACTTTAACAAGATGAATCATAAAACAAATGACTTTAGTGTTGGTTAGTTCATGTTTTTAATATATATGATGGTGTGTTATTCCACATATATGCTGGTTTATGTACATTTATATAATGGATTAGTAAATATTCCACTAGAAAGAACCTGTAAAGTGAATGGATCATAATGTGCAGACAGTGTTTTGAAGTAGATCTGACACCAATATTCTTTTGGACTAAAACCTATTCTCTTGTTCATTCTTATAATTTCACATTTTGACCCCAGACTTATCTTGGAAACTTGAGCCAACCAGCATTTAAGACTTGACTTTTCTTTATCAGTAACACACATGGTAAACATTTAGTTTTAATTAGTTTTATTCCAGAAGCATTTTACTTTTAAACCAGTGTATTTTTTTTCCCTTCTAAACTATATACAAAAAAGGAAAAGAATCATGTGCAACTGTTTTCCTGATGCAGCCACATTTTTTGAAACACAAAAAATTTTTTTTCTGGAAATATTTTATGACAATATTGGAAATTGTGTAACATTTGAAGAGTGTACAAAAACACTTCATTTTCTAGGACTGTACAATCAATGAAGCTGAATTGAAATCAATTGCCTCTGAATTTTGTTGAAATTTAACACAGGCAGAAACTAAATGCTTACATACATTTAATCCAAATCCGTTATATTCTACCGAATCTGAAATTTCCATGACAACCTGTTCTTGAATTAGAGCCAATAATGTAATTTTGACCTTTCTGCAAAATGTGACCTTGACCTTTGACCGTTTGCAATATTGATAATTTCATTATATGTATCTATGCATAAGTGTCTGTAATATTATAATATATGCAGTATTGATTAAGTTATAGTGTCATATGTCTATGCTTGACACACACAAGCAGTGTTACAGAAGTTAATTTTGCCACATGTCACCTTTGACCTCCAGAGATCTTAAAAAGTATTGGTTGTAGGTGATAACACCAATAGTGAGAATTGTACAAATCTTAATTCCATAACATTTGGTACCAATCTGCAAGTTATGTGACCCTCTGTTCTTGAGTTATAACTGATAATGTGATTTTGGCCTTTTAGTTGACCTTTGACCTTTACTCAAATGATGTAACCATGTAATTTCATGGTAATATCTCAAGTATTCATTGAGTTAGAGCGTGATATGTATCTGCGGACGCACACACACACACACACACACACACAGAGTGATTACCATAATCTCTCCCAACCAATAATGGGCCAGATTAATAAAAAAGTGAAGACAGACAGACACACACACACAGACAGACAGACAGACAGACAGACAGACACACACACACACACACAGAGACAGACAGACAGACACACACAGACAGACGGCCGGACAGACAGACAGACAGACACACACACACAGACACACACACAGACAGACAGATAGACAGACACACACACAGACAGACAGACAGACAGACAGACAGACACACACACACACACACACACACACACACACACACACACACACACACAGAGACATACAGACAGACACACACAGACAGACAGACAGACAGACAGACAGACAGACAGACAGACAGACACACACACACACACACAGAGACAGACAGACAGACACACACAGACAGACAGACGGCCGGACAGACAGACAGACAGACAGACACACACAGACACACACACAGACAGACAGATAAACAGACACACACACAGACAGACAGACAGACAGACAGACAGACGGACAGACGTACACACACATGGTGATTACAATAATCTCTCCCAACCACTGTTAGGTCAGATTAATTACACATGTTTAAATATATGTTTATGTCAGGGGTATTTAAATCAGGTCCTCCAGGTCCGGCCTCCTGCATGTTTCAGATATTTCCCTCTTCCATCACACCTTGAAGCCATTCCATCATTATCAGACTTCTGCAGAGCTGGATGATGAGCTGATCATTTATTGAACCAGGTGTGGTGGTGGAGGGAAATATCTACAACAGGCAGGAGACCGGCCCTCAGTGACTGGGTTTGAAAACCCCCTGAAATACCTCATTCCATAATTAATATTTATCTAAAATGTTGATGTTTCTAAATCCAATAAAGCTCTTCATCCATTCATATTTCTTTGTATGATTTACTATAAAAATCATGATTGTTGCTTCTGTTTTTTTTGGTTTTTTTTAGCATTTTATTTTTTCTGTCTTTATTATTGTAGGATTTAGCTTTTCTATCATTTCTCAATATTTCTCATCATTTCATCTGTAATATATAATATATTTCCTATGGGCGTACCATTCATTGATTTAGAAGCCAAGTGTATAAATTGCTCAGTATAATATAAATAATAATCCTGTCTTGTTTAACAATGTCATGTTTAAATTTAAAAGTGTTTGGTTCTTTTCAAACATTTCCGTCAAGGCAGAACATCTACATGATCAGTAAATGACATGTTGGAAAATGCCAGATTTTAATACTTTAATGCATCCTGGGTATTCCAGTGGACAGTTCTGCCCTACAAAGTAAAAAGTCAGTAACTGTACAGATCACCAAACTGAGAAAAATGACCTTAAAGTTCTCTTGTTGTTCAGCCCCAGTAGTTGTAGCTAGATTATTGGACATGAGGCAGTTATTGCTACTGTATATGTGACCCACCACCACGAAACCAGGCATAAGTGTCTGGAAATCAAAACTGAGTTATCTGTGTAGATTGGTAGAGTGGAAACTAAGGTTTAAGATGGTGAAAAAATTATGTTTCTATCATAAGTAGAACCAAAGTTATGGTCATTTCAATATCCACAGTTGGACCTATTATGCAATTTGCATATTTTTAGATATTGTCCGTTAAAGTTTTGGATTGTTTTGGGGTAGGAAGTCCTTAGCAATGCATAATAATTCGTATCCGATTGACAAAAAATATTCACAGATGTTAAAGGACACTCTGATGGACATGTCACAGAAGTTCTATATATTGTAATAATAGGACAGAATTGCAACGTATTATAATCATTTGGCTTACACCATTGGACAGAACATTCAATATAAGCTTTTACCTCGTACCAAACACTTGGATGTTTACTCACGGAACGGAGATCGGTTTGTTCAGCGAAAAGAGGTGGAAGTCGTCTTTGTCTTTGCTCAGCAATCCTTAAACTTTTGTCACCGCTTAAATAATTGACCCAATAAACACCTTTATTGATTGGATTTCAATGTAATGACCACAGGAACTGAACATAGAGGTGTTACGGTACCGTTTTTTGATAAGGTGTAAACACAAATAAGAAATCATCTTCCAGCCTAAATTTGGCTGTAGCTCTGAACGGCTCAGCGCGACTTATGCCTGGTTTCGTGGTGGCGGGTCACATATTACCTAGTTCTGCAAAAACCACAATGGATCTTATATGGATTAATTCTGGTAGTGCTTATTGACTGGGAATTTAGACTTTATCTCATCATTTTGACTTTTTATCTCATAATTTTGACTTTTTATCTAATAATTTTGGCTTTTTATCTCATAATTTTGACTTTTTATCTAATAATTTTGGCTTTTTATCTCATAATTTTCACTTTTTATCTCATAATTTTTTACTTTTATGTCATATCTTTTACTTTTATGTCATAATTTTGACTTTTTATCTCATAACTTTGACTTTTTATCTCATGATTTTGACACCACTTAATGTGCCTTATACATAAAAACCTTCATAAAAAAACATTCATTGACAGTGTGCCTTATAGTGCAGAATATATGGTAATTACATAATCTGTCACAGTCTAATTCAGGGATTCACAACCTACTGGTCTTTTTGCTTTGCTTTAAGATTCAAAATTCAATAATTTATTGCCAAGTCAGACAAGTCTGATTGGAATTTGTCTTGAATTTGTCCTTTACATTTGAAATGAGATATTTTTTTCCATGACAAAGAAAGATTTGAATGTTAAAAAAAAAACACAATAACTTATTTTCACCAAAAAAAAAAAAGCAGTACTGCCTTTTTGCTTTGTAGGGCAGTTATTCTACAGTTGCTCTCTTTTATATTCATTGGTTTTGTTGTTTTAGTTCAATATCAGTCAGTTTATATCATTACTGTAATTGGTCTGTTCTTAATACCTGATCTGTATTAACATGTTTATGCATAAATCAGTTGTGTGTTTTTATTAGACTGTAATTAATAGTCTCTTCTTAAACAAAAATTGCATTAAAAATGTTTTATTTCATAGTGTTATGATATTGTGTTTTAAATACATGCTTCTTTTGCTTCAAAGCTTAAACACATGTTGTCTAGCTGAGTGTAACTCTATAAAAAAATAGGTTCATTAAAAAGATTTAAATTACATTACTTTTTTCAGGCCTAAAGATATATAAATACATGCTTCTTTGGGTTACACTTTACAATACGGGTACATGAATAATGATGGAATCATGTTGGAATCAGTGTCTGCTTTATGATGAATTAACATATGACTTATGTATGTAGTAATGTTTAATATACCAGGAGTCATGAAAGGATTACTGTAGTTAATTAATAGTGGCTCATTATGATTCCAATAGTAATCCTTTCATGACTCCTGGTATATTAAATATAAGTCATATGTTAATTAATCATAAATCAAACACTGATTCCAAGATGATTCCATCATTATTCATGTACCCATATTGTAAAGTGTTACCCTCCTTTGTTTCAAAGGTGAAACTCATGTTGTCCACCTGTTATTTTTGTAACTCCATAAAAAATGGGTTCATTAAAAATATGAATCACTTTGCTTTTTTTTACGCCTAAAGAGAAATAAAAATAGTAAGGATGATTTTGTCATCAATTTTTAGCCATTCCAATCTAAGCAGGATGAAGAAAATGTATAATACCACTATGTCAGACAGTCACCATTACAGCCATTATAGCAAAAAATTTAAATAAATACATAACAGTCAATGAAGAAATAAATTAAAAATCATAAGCCAAACAACCTCATGACATATTTTTATAGAATTTTTCCACTCTGTCCTTATACATCCTCTTAAAACTGGAGAAAATATTCCTACAGCTCAACAGAAATGTGCATTTGTTTTCCTTTTGATGTTTAAAATTAACCCTTTGATGCATGAATTATGAGAATGTTAATCAATATTTTTTTCCTCAGTGTTTTTATTTATCTTTAGGCCTGAAAAAAGTAATGTGATTTATATCACATTACTTTTTAATGAACCTATTTTTTTTTATAGTTACAAAAATATCCACTCAGCTGGACAACATGTGTTTGAGCTTTGAAGCAAAAGAAGCATGTATTTAAAATACAATATCACAACACTATGAAATAAAATAAAAAAAATGAATGCAGTTTTTGTTTAAGAAGAGACTGTTAATTGCAGTATAATTAAAACAAACAACTGATTTACACATAAACATGTTAGTGCAGATCAGATATTAAGAACAACCAAGTTACAGTTATGATATGAACTGACTGATATTGAACTAAAACAACAAAACCTATGAATAAATAAGAGAACAACTGTAGAATAACTGTCCACTGGAGGGACAAGTATGCATCAAATAGTTAAACCTCATTCCATGTTGTTGTGCCTGTGATACTAAAGCAAATAATCTCCATGCATTTACAGGTAAAAGACCATTTCCAGCTCTAAACACAAGCAACAATGTCCTTAATTTAGCTAACTCTTTAAATTTAAACACAAATCTTGACAAAGGTTATCATAATTAATGCAACAAAGGGACAAAAAAGACAGAAAACAGAAGATAATATGTATAAAAAAAGTGCAAAACCACTTAAGGATGGTTAAAAATAGAGTCAAAGTTGATTTTTGGAACGACCACAATTGTCACAGTGGCTCCTTTGTTTGTTTATTGTCTATAAAAGTACATAAAAACAGTACAAATGTGGCAGGGATGACACAAAAAAAGTCACAGAATACAAATAGCTACACACAAATGAAAAAACATGGAACATATATAACATGATATGATGCTGAAGACATTTTTAAATAAACCTTAACCTTATGCGTTAAGGTTTATTTTTAGCCTCGTATGAACATGGACACCTGCAGAGTCCTCTGTCTGTCTGTCTGTCTGTCTGTCTGTCTGTCTGTCTGTGCTGGTTCGTAGTTGTAACCTCATACATCATGGCTGTTTCTTCAGATACATGACAGTGTGTAAAATGTCTAGAGATCAGCGTATACGAGCTGGCAGCTTTCTTGCATGAATTTTGAGCCAAGTTGCCAGATACTACGGCTTCAAGGACGCAGGGTTTGTTTTCCATGACAAGAGCTTAAACCATGTCTCGTATTCTCTTTGTCTTCTATGTTTATGCTACAGTGTTTTCTTTACACCAGGGGAATTCTGATTGGATCTCCTCCCAATCATTTATTTATCCTTTTTCTCTCATTATTTTATTCGTTCTGCTTTGAGGCTAAACCAGGGGTGTCAAACATGTGGCCCAGGGGCCAAATCTGGCTCCCGAAAAGGTCCAGTCCGGCCCCTGGGTTAAATTTGTGAAATAGAAAAATGATAGTGAATATATTGATGATTTTATCTCAGGTTCCACATATAGATCAGTAAAATACTATTGTAATAACCTGTAAATACCCACAACTATACATTTTGCTCTTTGTGATTTAAATATTTTCATGTCATTTTACTGTTATTTACAATAAAACAAAAAAATGTGAATAACCTGACCATATATGAACATTTGGAAATGTCTGAAGTGTAAGTTCTGCCTGTTATTAAATGTTTTATGTAGTTATAGATCCACTAATAAATAATCTGTACATTGTAATTGACACGTGTAAAGAATAAACTGAGACATGATCTTGTTAAAATTAGATTTAATTTTCTGAAGAAGTGTTGGTTTTTTTCATGTTATTCACATTGTTTTCAAGGATAGTTGGTAGATGTCAATATTTTCATCACATAATTTAACATTCTTTTGCTCTAAAACATAGAGAAAAATGTGGAGCTGACATTATTTATATATTATGTTATTATTTTAGTGGTACAGCCCAATTCAGATCAAATTTGGTTTAATGTGGCCCCTGAACTGGAATGAGTTTGACACCCCTGGGTTAATCATTGACTTTTTGTTTTTGTTTTTATTGAAAAAAAAACACACCCCTTTCTTTATTCCTCATCATACATCTTTACACTTGTTACTTATTCTGCTCCATTGTTTTATTTATTTATTACCATTGTTCCTTACACGGACCCATGTGTTATGTCATATGTGAGCTTGATGCATAATGCAAGGCTCTTGTTAGTGCAACCTATTAACAGCAACTACAGTGGAGTTGTTGACCAGGAAAATCTGTTTTTTTTTATTTTTTCATAAATAATGAATAAAAAATAAAACCTCCAGATCTGTGCGATATGAAGAGGAGAGGTTATAGAGACCTGTGTATGTTAATGTAAGGCTTTGACCAAAGGGAGATAACTCTCTTTATCTCTTTTTTGAGCAGAAGTAACAGAGAAAAATGCAAAATCAACAATTACGGAGTAGATGAGAAAGAGGAAGATGGGAAAATTTAGACTGTTCCAGATACAGAGATGCATATAACTACCCGACAACAACAAAAAAAACCTGCTCTACACAAGCAGAAGGTGTGTACATCTAATTTATAAAAGAGAATTATCATATAAACTAGACTTTATTCCTCTTTATTTAATGCAACATAGTGTAACAGCTCTGATAATTCTTAGTGGCATCATATACTGTGAACTTCACCGATGGGGTTTGACCTACACTGATGCACAGGAAACTGGAATAGAAACTGTATATATGAAGAAAAAGAAATTACCTCGAGTACACAGCCTGACCTGATAGCATAATACAATATCAACATGGAGGTACGACACTATAAGATGACCTTTTCACAGCAGGGAGATAGCTTAGTGCACTTGCTTCAACTTTTATTTCCATTTTTTTTGTTCTATTTATTGCTTTGTTTGACAGAGACAGTGTTCATTAACCCGCTAAAACCTGGGACATTTGTTTCTAATTGGAGTCATTTCTGCGTAAACCCAAAATGATGGATTATTTGAAAGTTTAAAGGAGTCATTCCATGGTTATTTCATTAATATTACTGTGTTCTCCATTGTTATTGAATACATTGTACGTTGGTTCTATTTAAAAAAAAAAAAAGTCTGGATTGCTTTGATTCAAGCTGTTTTTGGAGGGTAGAAAAATGACTTGAAGTCGAACAACAGAGTGTTTCCGTACTTCCTCATACATGTCCACAACGTAGTGATGAGGTGTCTCTGATTGGCTCAGAGAATGGAGAGGCTAAGTCCCGCCCTTCTACTGCCGGTCCATGGGTGCTTAGCAGGTAAAAATTTTGAATGGGAGTGAATGGAGCTAAATTCTGATTCCATTTGACAAGTGCTTTGAAATTCACATATGATAGCAGTTAATAAGAAATATTTTATAAGAAATAATATTAAAAAAAAAAAAAAAAAGAAATATTTGATGTGTCATAGGCAGACCACCTGTTTTTAATGGGAAGCAAATGGGTTTTATGTGGGCTTAGTAAGAGACCACTATACGTCGCATATGTGACGTCACATTCCGCTCAACTGTGGTGACGTCACATGCGTGTAGTCCAAATTATTAACGGGTATTAGTCGCAAATTAATTAGCCTTTGTTTAACAGAAGCAGTTGAAATGTACATCAATAATTATCATTTATTATGAGTAACAACATGTGTGTGATTCAGGGCACATGATAAACCAGATACAATTTCTTTTTTTTTTATTTCTTTTTTTTTTCTCTTCTTTTTTTTGTCTGCATTTGTTCTCATTGTTTAACACCACAGAGAGGGTGTCAACATTGTTTGAGATCAATGCATTTTTTAATCTTGCAGCCAAATATTTTAATATTTAGTGCATGTGTATGACCATCATCGGTCCTCCCTGAAAGCTGAGCAGACATCCTTTATTAGAACTCTCTATTATAAGCCAGGGAGGGCAGTGCTACACCTCAGTGATGTGTGGGGGAAACAAAGACTGGACAGGACAGACATTGGAAAATTAATGAATGGTATTCAATCTCAGGCCCCATGATCCTCCCAGAAGGGGCGGAGACTTAAGCTCCCCATTGCGAACTGAATTTAACTCACTGGTCTGTTGACTATAACTCCCATTCTAGTTTAAAAAAAAAGAAAAAAAGGTGGGTCACACATTGATAATGCTTTGACACAGTGTTTATGCTACGGACACGTCATGTTATACAAAAATCTAGTACTGGGTACCATGGGGCCCACTCCTTTTTTCATCATGGAAATGCACCAAAGCAAGTAGAATGGGATAGAATTAGTACTAATGGAAACCAGAAAGGTGGTTTTAAGCACTGGCTCATTAAATGCAACATATAGAAAAGATGGAACATTTCACAAACACTTTAAAACCTTAATAGACCAGTGGTGGGTGGGTGGGTGGTGGGTGCTCCATTACTGAGCACTGGTACTAAATGACACAAATGATCACATCTGAATAAGAAACATTGGGTTATTCATCCATTTGTATCCATGAATGTTCAGTTCCCTTTTCTTTCTGTTGTCCCGCATCACTTCAAAAATAATCTCAAAGCACTTAACACGTTAAGGTCAAGAACATGTGATTATTACACAGAAAAAGCTAACAAATCCACCCTTTGAATAACCACTTGGTAACAGCAGGAAGGAAAATCTCCCTTTAACGGAAAAAATCTCAGACAGAACCAGGCTCAGGGTGGACCATCTGCCTCAACCGGTCGGGGTGAGTGAACAAACGCTGGGCGATGGGCAAAGAATTCACTCCTGACTCATCTGAGAAAAGCTACGTGGATGGGAAGATTATAATAGCTTTTGGATTTTTCATTATAATTTAGTTTAGATTGGCCTTTTTTTTCTCTCTAATTCAGTTAGTTTGAATTCATTTCAAAGGAGATGTTGTTTTTTGTTTTTCGTCTAAATGTTTAGTTTTAGTTTAAGTTTTCATATCTTTTATTTTCCTTGTCATCATATTCACATTTCTCTGAACTTACTCTAACAAAGATGAAAATGAAAGGAATTTCACCCATAATCTTTTTTAGTTAATTGTGTAAGTACACTTTCATTGTTTGTTTGTTTTTTTTCTTCTTTTAATTATAGCTTTTATTTATTTTAGTTAACAAAAATGTTTTTTCAGCTCTACTTTTCATAATATTGTTAGTTTTTGGAAATTATAATAACCTTGATGGATGAGATATTATATGGTATCCAATGGAAAAACACAAAGAAACGTATTATTTTCATGAGCACAGACTTTACAGTTTGTGTAGTTGCACAAATAAGATGCAAAAAAAGAACTAATTTACTCCCATCTAATAAAGAAAACTATTCGTCAAGCGTTTAAAGCTAAACCAACACAAAAAATAGAACAACTTTGCATTCCATACAGTCAATATACTTTAGCATGTGTATTTCAATTGAACAGATGAGTGGTGTGGAATGATTTCGATGTTGAACAAAAGTGAGAGGAGTTCAA
Source organism: Siphamia tubifer (assembly GCA_020466265.1). Taxonomy (NCBI): domain Eukaryota; kingdom Metazoa; phylum Chordata; class Actinopteri; order Kurtiformes; family Apogonidae; genus Siphamia; species Siphamia tubifer. The sequence goes on along the minus strand of CM035785.1, from coordinate 8,981,308 downwards.
AAGAAAGTGTAAAATGAAACTATCTTCCCAGAGATAGATAAGAAGCAGAAGGATCCTGTTTTCTCTCAGGACTGGGATGTTCATGGAGGATGCTTTGGTGGTGAATGTACAATCATAACCTATGAATAGAAGACGAAAAGTAAAGATACTTATCTGAGTATTTGATAAGAGGAACGTGGGTTGGTTCCATAGAAATCTACTCCAATATTATGCATATTATCTGAAACTAATTTTTTCTAACATTATCCACATTATGGTATGAAAAGACCAAACCAGTAACATAATAGCAAAATAATAATCCAGGTCGGCAGGTCATCATTGTGAAGGAGAACCATCCTCTTTATCCGTTTATCCAGGTCTCAGGGGGGCAGCAGTGACCCCTCCCCACCCACTTCCACCAGGTCTTGTGGGGGAATCCTAAGCTGTTCCCAGGCCAGCTGAGAGATATAATCCCTCCAGTGTGACCTGGTCGTCTCCAAGATGGACACGTCTCAAACACCTCCCCAGGGAGCAGACTCCACAATATTGGGAAAAAAAACTGACATTTAATTTTTCTTTATTTTTTTTTAACCCCGTAATATATATTGAGATATGGAAAACTAGGATCAGATGCCTTTTACAGGAATTCTTTCTACCGACGCAAGCTACGATTTGCTATACAGCTAGGCTGTTTGTTTTATTTCTTGTCTGTCTTCCTATATTCATATATGTCTGTATTATTTTAAAATATGTTTTTTTTTTGCTTTTTGTTTTTATGGGTTCTGACCTGAAATAAAGAAGAAAGAAAGAAAGAAAGAAAACAGTTATTGTTGTATTGATTATTGTTGCACTTTGCACATGTTCAAAATAAATCATTCAAATCAAATCAAATCAAAAAATCAAATCAAAGAAAATTATATTCACAGGAGGATATAATTAATGTGTGGTGCTTAGGTTTGGGTCCTAAAAATTAGTATAGGTTTGGAACTGGGGCAAACATTAATGGTACAGTTGTAACCAGACTGAAATCTAAGGTACCACCCAAATATGCAGCTGTTGTTTAACACTATTAATGACACGTGACACAGACAGGCAGTGCTCGGTAAGTTACTTTAAAAAAGTAATTAATCACAATTACTAGTTACTTCTCCAAAAAAGTAATTGTGCGTTACTCCACGAGCAAAGTAATTAGTTACCAGGAAAAGTGTTTTTTGTATTCATTTTGGCTTAAAAATGTCAAAGAAATGAAAAAAAAGTTAAACAGTTTATTCATCCTTGGGAACATGGACATGTCCAAAGTCTATTGGTGTTGAAGTAAGAGACGTTTAGAAATGCAGCCTTTCCACTGGTAAAGTTTAGCAGTGGAAAAGCTGTGCCACAGCTAAATACATTTACTAAAAAAATAAAAAATAAAATAAACGTCATCAGCGTCACATTACACTAGGTTGGTTGCATTGGTCCTGATGATGGTCCAGTGTGTTATATAGAGAGGTTTTAGCAAACCACAGTATGTGTTTTTTTATAGGAATATTAATGAAGTGTGGATGTTTTAAAACAAATGAAAGTATTAAAAACATGTGGGTTAAAATCTGTTAAACTTTTACAATCCTACACAGATGTGAAAAAATATTTATATACTCTTAAAAATACACAAAAATGTTAAGACGTGTTAAAAGAGATGTTAAAAAATATCTATACATGTGTTAAAATATATTTAGAACGATGGTAAAAACACAAACATGTTAAAACATGTGTAAAAAAACTATTTGGGCACATACATAGATTAAGATATGGTCTTTTAGGGGAGTTTCACTATTCGACAGTTTGAAAACACATGATAAGTGGATGGATGGATGGATGGATGGATGGATGGATGGATGGATGGATGGATGGATGGATGGATGGATGGATGGATGGATGGATGGATGGATGGATGGATGGATGGATGGATGGATGGATGGATGGATGGATGGATGGATGGGTATGTAGGTAGGTAGGACACACCATATGTGACCTCTGTGGTTCCTCTGACCCGCTGACTGGGAAGTACAATGTTCAGTTAGAGGAATGACACCTAGACAGGCAGAAATAAACACTGCCGGCCCCTGCAACACAAACACACACACACACAGGTAAGTGCTTTCCGCTGGTGGTGGTTTCCTTCAGTTGGGGTGGGGGTCAGAGGTCACAGGGATACCGGTACAAACTTTTTTTTTCTCAGATTGTGAACTGAGAATAAAAAGCAGGCGCACAGAAACAGTAATCTGTGTCAAGTGCATTTGCCACAGTTTATATGTGGGTCATTCTGTGTCAAAGCATCCACACCCTCCCACATGACCCTGGCAGAAAATCCTCAAAAAGATTCACATAGGTTTCCTCTTATAGACGTGAAATAACACCAAGTGTTCGACCACATCCCTAATAGGAGACCAAACACCTACTATGTAGATCAAAGGATAGATAGATAGATAGATAGATAGATAGATAGATAGATAGATAGATAGATAGATAGATAGATAGATAGATAGATAGATAGATAGATAGATAGATAGATAGATAGATAGATAGATAGATAGATAGATAGATAGATAGATAGATAGATAGATAGATAGATAGATAGATAGATAGATAGATAGATAGATAGATAGATAGATAGATAGATAGATTTAGCTCATTTGCCCTGAATATGCAATTATGGATGTTTCTACTAGAATGTGCAAAATTATTAGAAGTAGATGCAAATGTTTATTTAGTGCACATAGTGTGATTTACCAAACCTGAAATTGCAAATATATTTAGCACGTCTAAAAGGCAGGTTTTAACTAGCGCAGCATTGAGTAAAACTGGCTGCAGTTGTTATTGTGAGGAAGTCATACATGCAAAACTAAAGGAAACACAGATAATTAATGTGTTCTGATCACATCAACAGTTTTGGAATACGGAACAGTAAAACTAAATTAAGATAAAACGACATCAAAATCATTAAAGCAGAATAAATATGCATTAACACAAGGATGAGGAATTAATGAAATAGATTCAGTAAATAAAGGAAGAGCTTGGTTTTAAATTAAACAGTAATGATGCAACAGAGGTGACAATGAAGACAGTTTAATGAAAATTCTAGATATGTGGCCTTGACTGGTCTGGGAAAAATAAAAAAATCCTGTTTGTCTGAGACTCAGACAATAAATACAGAAATACAGTCAGACCACACACACACACACATATATATATATATATATATATATATATAAAACAAGTATGTTTTTTATTGATCACTTTAGCGTTTTTTGTTGATTTTGTCGTTTATTCTTTTTTTTCAGTTAAAGGGTTAACTTTAGGCAAGACGACTGATGAGCCAATCAGAGGCAGAGTAGCGTGTGTGAGGCACTGGAAAATATTGCAAACTCGCATTGGCCTCCTCAGGAATATGACTGGACAAATCAAGTGCCGGCACCGCCCCATTGATCATCACAGGATATTTTTTCTGCAGTATTTAAAGGGTAAAATATTAGAGTATACACACTTCTCTAGGGAACATTACAGCACTGGTTGATTAGAAGCTCCAAAGATTGACAGTTATTTTCTTGGGTGACTCCATCATGAATAATCGGTTGGACTTTTATAACGTCACCTGACTCAAACTGCATTTTTTTTTTTTTTGCCCAGGATGAAATAATATTTTTTTTTAAAAGGGGAAAATCATCAAAGTTTCAAAGGTATCTAAAAAGCCTTTGAAAGTGTGTCACTGTGGAGAAAATATGTTTGATCAGGTCACAGTTATTCAGTTTTGTGGATATGGGCAGGAAATCTAGGAAAAAAATGGGAAGAAAAAGTGCCAATGGTGATTAAAAAGTCAGTTTTATAAGATATTATATTGAATTAAAAGTCAAAATTGTGAGATAAAATGTCTAAATTAGGAGGGAGTGGCATACATATGATAAGAAATGCACAATTATGACAAATATAAATTTATATAAGTTTAAAAAGTCAAAAGTTTGAAATAAAAAAATCTAAACTCTTCGATAAAATGACACAACTGAGATAAAAAGCCAAAAATATGAGATAAAGTCACAATCATGAGAAAAACTTTTAATAATAATATAGAAAGTCACAGTTTCTCTCCTCCACTGATTTTCCTTCTGAAGTGATTTCTTTTTCGTACTGTCACGTCTGTTTATATCGTAAAAGTCTATTCTGTGATTGTAAGGAGATATTTATGAACAAATGTACGGAGGAAAAGTAAAAAATTGCCAGAAAAATAAATACTGAAGTAAAATACAGATATGTAAAAAATCTACTAAAGTACAGAAACAAAGTATTGGTAACACTTTATAATAGCTACACACAATTGACTATGTATTAACCATTTATTACCCATTTATAAACGGTTGTTCATTATGTATTAACCATTTATTACCTATTTATAAATGTCTTGTAAATGTTCATACTAGTATAAATGTAAAATTAGATTATTTTTAACCAACAGGTGCAGTGTTTGTATATCTGCTTTCCAGGTAAACAAAGAAACAGTTGTAAACACTGCACCTGTTGGTTAAAAATAATATAATTTTACATTTACACTAGTATGAACCTTTATAAAACATTAACAAATAGGTAACAAATGGTTAATAGATAATGAACAACCCATTTAGAAATAGGTAATAAATGGTTAATATCTAGTGTTTCCAATGTATTTATACGTAGTTATTTTCCGCCTCTGTCTGTAGATTTACTTCATACGTCTACAAACCAATACTTTGGTGTCTTTTCAGAGTGCTTTACTCTCAACACCAATGATTATTTTAAGTCTTGTTCTAAAATTAGAAATTAAAGCCCCTTAGAGCTTCAACTGTGAAATGCATAGATGTTTATTTTAGAAACTGCAGTTCAGATGTTACAGTATATTAAGACATTTTAAGGCCGTATGGGTACGGAGAAATAAATATTTGAATGTAAGAATACCAGAAATTGCTCGATATTATATTTTCACCCTAAATGTATTTTATAAATGGTATAAATTGATAAAGTAAAACCACTGGTGTGCAAGAATTTTTGGCAGTTATTATGAGTAATGCTCATTAGCATTTGAACAAAGGTGAGAATTAATGTGTTTAATAAAGTTTGACTGACTCGAGCTGTTTTGTTTCACTTAATGCACTTTATAGTCCAGTGTGTTTTAAACATGAAAAACAATCCAAAATAAACCATTCATTGATAGTGCACCTTGATTTGATTTGATTTGAATGATTTATTTCGAACATGTGCAAAGTGCAACAATAATCAATACAACAATAATAATAATAACAATGACATGTCCGAAAAAGGAGTAGGATAAAGCATAAGCTATAATATAATAAATTGTAAATAAATAATATTTAGAAATCAGACAAATAAGTCACAAAAGAAATGAATGATAAATAACATAGAAATAGAAAGAGTTAATGAAATAAAGTTTTTTGGAGTCATTATTGTCAGTAAATTATCCTGGAAGTCACACATACAATACCTGTACATTCCATCCAAAATAGCAAAATCAATTGCATTATTAAACAAAGTCAAATATCTTGTAAACCAGTCATCACTGTAGACATTATACTGTTCCTTCATTCCTTCATCCATGACCTACTGTGTGGAAGTGTGGGGGAACACATACAAAATAAACACAAATAATATTCAAAGAAGAGCAATAAGGATTGTAACCAAAAGTACCTATAGAAAACCATCAAATTAAAGGCATTAAAATGTAAGGATTTGGTCGACCTCAAAACAATTCAAATAATGCACAAAATAAAATCAAAAGCAGTTACCGAAAAATGTCCAAGGGTAAATAAACACAATCTGAGGGGAATTTATATGTTAAAAAACACACCTGTATGAACCACAGTAATTAAAAAATGCAAAGTATTTCAGTTAAATAACTGCAGTGAAGAAATAAAAACCTGCAAATCAGTGCAAAAATTTCAACAGGTTTTTATAAACCACATTCTAAGTGGATACAGGAAACAAATGGAAATATGAATTTCTTTTTTTTTTCTTCTTCTTTTCTTTTCTTTTCTCTTTTTCTAAAAAAGAGGTAAAAATATGAATTTCTAGCAAAGGACAGGTTTCCCTTTTGTTGGTGCACTTTCTTTTCTTTTTGGTTTTATATATATATATATATATATATATATATATATATATATATATATATATATATATGCTCTGACTGAGTAATACAAAGGGGTAAGACTAGATTAGTTAACTTCATCCTACACCCTTTCGAAGAAGATATAATTATCCAGGATGCTAAAGAGGTGTCGTTTTAGTTTCTGCTTAAATACTTTGTATGTTTTACTTATTTGGTTTTACCTTTTTAAATGCACAAATAAATTAAATGAAATAATCCAGTGTGTCCTATAGGATGGAAAGTACAGTATATGACATTGTTTTATCACTGAAATAAAGTCCACATCATTAACCCCCCCCCCCAAACACTCTCTCTCTCTCTTTTGTTCAAACAAAACCCTTTATTTTGACAACACATACTGGTTACATATGGTATACGACAGATTTCAGTATGTCTTGTTTCTGCTTTGTTTGTTCTGGATAAAGGCTGAGTTGAGGCTTAGTTTTAGCCCCATATGGACATGGACTCCTGCAGACTCCTCTGTCTGTCTGTCTGTCTGTCTGTCTGTGTGTCTGTCTGTCTGTCCATCTGTGTTTTATCACTCAGCTCCTTTTTTGCTGCAACATTATATAGAATACGAATGTGTTCTTCAGCTGTAAAAAAAACAAACAAACAAAACAACCTCTACAAATCAGTGTATGTGCGTTGGCAGCTTGAGTCAATTTGTCAGATAATATGGCTTCAAGGACAAAGATTTTATTTTTTTTTTCTTCTTCTTCTTCGTGTGACAAGAGCTTTAACCATATGTCTGGTATTCTCTTTCTCATTGATGTTTACATTATACTGTACTCGACACATGAGGTGAATTCTGATTGGATATCTCCGCAGATCATTCCACCGGAGCAGATTTATTTATTTTGTGACTTTATTCTTTGTGATTTCAGACCCAATGCTGAGTGTAGCCATTTTAAATGACTGTGCCTTTCTATTTATTCCTGGAATTTCTCTCTACGTTTTATTTATTTAACTCCACTGTTTTATTTATCACATATCACTGTTCTACGCACTGACCTGTGTGTGTTGTATCTGCGGCGCTCTGTGATTTTATTAAAGCTGAGAAGATGCAAATAATTAACCATGTTGGGATTTACCATTAAAAAACCAAGAACTATTGTCATGGTGATTTCACAATGTAGTTTTCTACAAAACTTCACAGTGGCAGTAGTGGGAGTAATACCCAAAGGTGTGGATAGAAAGGCAGAAAAATACCTCTTGAATATATTATTCACCACTGCCTTAAAATCTATAACTATCAGTTGGATGAAACCGGAGCCTCCCTCATAAAAGATGGATTGAAAAGGTTTGGAATATTTACCAAATAGAGTAGATCTTCAGAAAACCACCTCTACTAAAACATGTGAGCATACAGTATCGTCACTTTTCCATTGACCCACATATTATGTAAATATGGCGACTGCATAAACATTTATCTAATGGAATTTTGCTTGAATTCTTGTTTTTAACATATGATAAAATGTGAAAAAAATCTGATTGGTGGTATTATTTTTTTTTATTGCATAGTTATCTGATTAATTCAATTCAATTCAATTCAATTTTATTTATAAAGCCCTAAATCACAACAAAGTCGTCTCAAAGGGCTTTACAAAAACACAATCAACTACAGAGATACATGAAAAAAGTCCCAAGCATCCCCTGTCCTTAGACCCTCCTTCTCGGCAAGAAAAAACTTCAAAACCCAGTGGGAAAAAGAAGAAATCTCGAGGAGAACCACATTGAAGGAGAGATCCACTCCCATGGACGGACAGGCTATAGATGAACGTCAATATATAGATGCATATATGATTACATTATTGGGTAACACTTTACTTAATATAACACATTCATAACAGCTTTCATAAACTTTCATGAATGTGAAAGACAGAATGATGACAAATTTTCAAAATAAAAGCACTGTGGCACGGGACATTATTTGACAGCCTGTTGCTGGAGCGGGTGGGAATGGAGAGGTGTGGTCGTGGGAGCGGGACATGTTCTCTGGAGTCCCACAAAAAAAAAAAAAAAAAAAAAAAGGAAAAGTGCCAAATATTTTTTGTTTTGAACATTTGGTAATTCAAAGAGGATGGTAACATTGGACATTTTACACTTTGTAAAGATGACAGCACTGTTGAAAGAAGCAGTAGTTTGCAATTGTTGGACTTTTATTTTGAAAATTTGTCTTCATTCTGTCTTCCACGTTCATGAAAGGTTTGGTATGAATGTCTCATGAAACTGTTTTATATGCAGTTTATGAAAGCTGTTATGAATGTGTTATGAACTCACCCGCCAAGTTAAGTGTTACTGATATATATATATATATATATATATATATATATATATATATATATATATATATATGAATTGATTTGTTTTGATTTCATTGTCTACGTGTTTGAAATATTGAAATAAAGATTAAAAAAAGAATAAAGGGTCAATAATGTAAAGTTGCTTTGGTTGCCTTGAAAACTGCTATAGAAATTTAATCCATTATTATTATTATTATTATTATTATTATTATTATTATTATTATTATTATTATTATTATTATTATTATTATTATTATTATTATTATTATTATTATTATTGGTGGGTTTCTGTGGCTCCAGCTTCCACAGTAAACCACTTTGTCTTTATGTTGGGAAATAAGTTGGTAAAATATTTCATACTATAAGTAACACTGGTCACATTTTTTTGGAAAGTACCTGCTTCATACATTAAATGTGTTAAATCTAGAGAATTGGTTAAACAATGCTCTATTACTACCATTTGTTAAACTACATTAAACTAAATTATTACTATATTTATTGGTAAATGAATGTTGCAGAAGATGACTGTGTTCCCATATTCACTGTGGAACCTGTGAACATGTAAATTTGCCCAGATCTGATAACTATGAAAAGCTGAGAAATTGCCTTTTATCTGAATTATTAACATGTATTGATAGGATCAGTGGATCAAAAGTCATTGAACAGTTTTGATCAATAGAGGCTTTGGTCACCAGCAGTATTTGAATCTGACAGGATGTACATTTTGTCATCAAAAAGATTTTTTTTTTAAACTGACATCTCACATCATCAGCAAAAATGTACATTTGATAAAAATATATATAGCTATATATAAAAAAAAACTGATGCTGAAAATTGCTTGTGAAAATATCAACACTGGCTCCCATACAGATCAGAACAGAAAAAACAATTCTGAACTTGTTTCTAAGTGGAGTATTGATTAAAAAAAGGTCTTTTATTCTTGCACACAGCTTGCATCACATCTCAAAGGTATTTTTCATCTTTATTGTTCCTGTTGGTTGTTATTCACATTCTGCATTGGGAGTAACCAGAGGTGGTCCAAGTATTCACATTCTGTACTTAACTCTTTAACTCCTGAGACTTAAGCTATTCTGCAGTAAACATAAAATAACATAAAATAAGCAACAAAATGAATGAAAAACTGCCCAAGTGATCTGTAAAAGTAACAAAAATAAATAATAAACTAACAAAATAATAAGTAACATGAACAAAGTAAGACACAACTGAAGAAAAAATAATATAATAAAATAAAAAAAACCCTAGAAAAAATAAACAAAAATGAGCAACAACAGCAACAGAAACAAACAAATATTCACAAAATAACAAATAACATGAAAAAAATTAAGTTTATACATTGACCCGTGCATCACTGATATATATGGTCTGAGTCCTGTTTGTCCGAGACTGAGGCAATAAATACAGAAATACAGTCTAAATATTGTTTGACCACACACACACACACACAAGTTTTGGTTTTTTTATTGATCACTTTAGCGTTTTTTGTTGATTTCGTCGTTAATTTTTTTTTTTTTCCAGTTAAAGGGTTAACTTTAGGCGAGACGACTGATGAGCCAATCAGAGGCAGAGTAGCGTTGTGTGAGGCACTGGAAAATATTGCAAACTAGCATTGGCCTCCTCAGGAATATGATTGGACAAATCAAGTGCCAGCACCGCCCCAGTTGATCATCACTGGATATTTTTCTGCAGTATTTAAGGGTAAAATATTAGAGTATACACACTTCTCTATGGAACACTACAGCACTGGTTGATTAGAAGCTCCAAGAAAAGTCTCAAATTTTGGGTCTGATTGACAGTTATTTGCTCCATCATGAATAAAAAAATATAATAATTTCATTTACACCCAAAAAAGAGTGGGAAGAAGAAAACACACCCTCATTCTCATCAGTAATTTAATATACTCACGTTCTACACATTCACTTCTGTCCCTCGACCACAAGCCAAAATAAACCAAATAAAGCAAATAAACCAAATAAACATTCATTTAGACTCAACTCATTCAACAGTGTCTAAACCATGGAGCCAAAATGTGAGTGGAACACAGAAACAAAACACATTCACACATTCAACAGCTAAACTCACATCATAATAACCACAGACCAACAATGATAAGAACAAAACTAGCATAGCACCAATGCTAAAGAACACACATACACACACACACACACACACGTATACATATATATATATATATATATATATATATTATACATAATAATATATTAAAAAAAATTTCGCAATTACTAGAAATTTCAGGTGACCCCAATATAATTCCAACTGATCCCACGATTAAAAATCCCTGTTGTAAGGTAAGGAATTCCTTTTGAACAACAGCAGAAAGTAATATGTAATGGATTACAGTTTGGAAGGAACATGCAGAACGTTGTTCATGTTTGGGTTGTTTCAGTTGTTGGACATAAATCACTGTAAATCTTACCTAATCTAATTCATTTGAATATAGTGTATAGAGAAAGCTGAAGTGAATGCACATCGGTCATTCCTGTCAGTGTATTGTTAGCGACCTTGCTCTGTCACAGCACACTTAAGTACTTTCACTCATGGAGTTAAAAAAAAAAAAAAAAGTGTTCACTCTCATGCCAGGGGCAAATCGGACTTCAATCTTAATCACCTCTATTGAAAGAGACTGAGTAGAAAAGCATGCATTTTTTAGTTAAGAAAAGTCATTTCCTATCCAACAGGAAGCAAAAGCTGTGTAAATTTATCTGGGTAGTCACTCTAATAGAAACGTCATTTGCATCTCTCCTCACATCTCTCCTCTCTGCTCGTCGTGGCGGCTCTCGATGCGTTGGTTTTGTCATTATGTATTCCAGCTCTCTCTTCTGCAGAGCCAATTTATTTGCTTCGGACAACACAATATGTTGACAGAATCGTTCTTTCAGTTGCAGATTTCTTTTGAATCTGAAAAGACGTAAAGAATAAAAGACAAATTGTTTCTTTTCAACATGCATAACACTTTCAAACATAAGAATTTAGAGTACCAATTTCACACAAATGGTTACACCCCATTCAAAGGCTCGCCCAACCACAAAGGATTTATTTATTTATTTATTTATTATGTATCTGTGTTTTGTATTTTTGCTCTTTAATGTCAAAACGCTCCTCACTGCAAACTTTCTATCTGCGCCAGTGGCGTCAGGAGACCTGGGCATTCCCGGCTTAAGCCCCGGATCTCCATGGAATAGCCCCAAATCTCTCTAGATTCCAGAGAGATTCGGGGCTGGATCATCATAATTAAAATGTGTAATAATAATAATAATAAGAGAAGAAGAAGGACAGCTCTGTGGACGATAGTTTGAGCAGTGGTACCACAGATCAACTCTCACTGGGTGGTCCTGCTGTCGCTGCTTGACGGTCGACCGGTTTACCTCCGGAGCAACAACTATCACTCTTTTGCTCTTTTCTTATCTTGTCGTTCGTTCTTCTCACTCCCACCTAAGTCCACCACACCTTAGCGGACTCTTTGTTAGTGCTCTTAAACTGGATCTTTTCTCCTCCCATGCTCTTTTTTCATTCAGACATTAGCCTTGTAGCTAACAGCTAGCACCCAAAGTTAGCCCTGGTGCCACAGCTAACGCTCCACGTTAACGTTAACAGCACCATCTCTACCTCAACATGGGACTCACACCCCAATGTCTGGGCTACAGCCCCGGATCTTTACTCAAGCTACAGACGCCCCTGACCTGTGCCACTGTCTGAAATTAATTGTTTAGTATTCTATATTGAGAGATGGCATTTGCGTTATCATGTCATGGCTCAATGTGTGTTTTTATAACGATACTGTTTTTGCAGACACATGATCACCGTGATCATTAATCATGTTTAGGATGGGGGTATCTAGTGTTGGCTAACTTATTTAAATGTACTCCTCGCATTCTTGTCATGTGGAACAAAACGTTTACAAATGCTTTATTAAAGGGTGAAGTCACATTTCAGTTAACACAGTGTACTTTGGCTTCATAGTTTGAATTTTTTATTATTTATTTCTTTGCTAATGTCATTTGTTTCCTATTTGCCAATTGCTTTAGAACTGCCCCCACACTGGAAAAAAGTCAGCCTTGGCAAGTGTATTTTATTTTTTGTATTTGATCTACATTCACTAAAATTGAATGGGATCTATTCTGGACCACCTTTGCACCTTTCCTGAACATGTCATGGAAATTGGTCAAGTTGATTTTGTTTTTTTCTCTCTCTTCCGGAACTTGGAATGAATTTGTGAAAAGCAAAAATTATTAAGATATCAACAATAATTTTAGAATTCAAACCAATTCAATATAAAGTGGGTCAGACCCGTCAATATTGTCATAATAATTCATAAATACTCACAACTCCAATTTTTTCTCTTTGTACATGTTAATATTTTCACATATTTACACTAAAACAAAGTAGAATTTGGTCAAAAATGTATATCATCTGAACAAATATAAAGAACCTCAAGTGTTATAAGATAAGTCAGTCCAATTTTAACAGTATGAAATGTTTTGTCTGTTTGTATTTGATCCACTGAGATCTGTAAGTTATAATGAAGATGTAGAAATGATAAACAGAAGCACAATATTGTTAAAAATCTGCTAATTCTTTCACTTTTTTTCATGTTTTTCACATTGTTTGAAAGGCTTGTTTGTCGATGTAAACATTTTCATTGTTCGGTTTTACTTTTTTCATTGTAAAATATAGAGAAAAGTTTGGAGGTGACATTATTTATGTATTATTATGTTATTTCAAAGGTTTGGTAGCCTGGCAAGCCTGACTGTGATATGAATTAATATGCTGAACTATTAACTATTTTCTGTTTATGAATGGGAATTTAAAAAAAAACACTGATTTATTTGACTTTTGAATTGAATTACGCAGCATTTTCCTTTTTTACATTTCACTTGAGGAAAAGAAACAAAAAACGGACCAAAAAGAAGCATTATTCATATTCTCACCTATGGTTTTAATTAAAGAAACTCATTTGCCCACACACACACACACACACACATACCAAAGAAAAAAGGTCAGTTTTCTTACCTCAGCTATGACTTTTGCCACTTCCAACTCCAGATGTTCCTCTGGCCACCCCCTCAATTTTACACCGTTTTCAGCACAAAATTTCGAGCTGAAAATCCTCTCTGTTTTGAGGAAAATATTATAGATGTAAACATTTTCATAATGTAATTTTACTCTTTTCACTGTTATTATTTCACTGCTCTGGCCCTTTTAAGTTCATATTGGGCTGAATGTTGCCCCTCAACTAAAATAAATTTGACACCCCTGTTATAGATGAACTTGAACGACTCCTATGAGTACAAAGATATTTAACAGCAACATTCAGAAGCACCTGGTATTACTTTCAACTCCTTTTCATCAGTCACCTGAGCTTTTCTGAGACATTCGAGAGCTTGTTTGTCTTTCATCTGCTTTGATAATTCTGGAGTCAGTGTAAGAACAGCTGTTACCACATTGTTCCCCACCTTCACTCTGTTCTGCTACTGTATTTTAAAATGCGAATCCAAGCTGAGAAGATCGTTTCACGCGTATCCTTAGATCCAAAAGGTTATGGATCCTTCAGTGTATGCTTTCTCAGCTCAGGGTATTTTTATGTATAAAATGTCATCAGTGACTTTTCAGCATGTGCCATATTTAGCCCATGGTTAGAGGACAAATCCATCAGATTTTATGCTTGTGCTTTCATTCACTCTGAACGGATGCATCATCTCGTTTCGTTTCTCTGACTTTGCCTCAGTGTCATGGAAATGTTGGTACAAATGTGTTTATTTTTTAAATGATCTCGATCTATTTTGGATAAATAAATCTATCACATCCAACAGTTGGACCTCTGTGCCAGTCGTAAAAGTTAACTTTAACTGGTGGGAAACAGTATCTCCATCCTCATAATTTCCTCTGTCAAAGTTTGGACAATTTGATCCATTTACTGTAGAGATTTATTTCACCTTGTGTCAGGGTTATTCAAGCTATGAACAGCATTTTAACTACCTACCATTACTGCATACATTTATTTACCACATTATGAATTAATAGTAATCTTTCTTCTTCATAGGCAAAGTTTGATGTGGGGTGGGGGGCTTTTTAAAGTTGCACTCTCATGCTTGTGTGCACACACTATGTACAAGAGTAGACTGTAGGCTATAAACATTATATACATAGGCAAAGGCACATTTATTTGTATAGCACATTTCGTGTACAGGACAATTCAAGGTGCTTTACATAAAACATATAAGAAAATGAAAAATAATTAAAGGTGTCATTCCATAGTTATTTCATTAATATTACTGTGTTCTCCATTGTTACTGAATACATGTTATTGGACTTGTCTTCTGCATTTGACACTGTAGATCATACCATTGTTTCTGTCAGTCTACAGTGCACAGTCCTCAAATTGTTTTCATCATATATAACTAATAGGACCTTTTCAGGAATGATGAATGATTTTTCATCCACAGTTGCCCCCCCACCCCACCCCACCCCTCTCCTTTGGTGTGCCTCAAGGATCTGTTCTTGGGCCTATTTTATTTTTACTGTATATGCTGCTGCTTGGTCAACTCATTTCTAATCACAATGTCCACTTATATTTTTATGCAGATGACGTCCAGATTTACCTTCCTGTGATTCTGAGTGATCATTCTGCACTGGATCCTCTCAATAACTGCCTTCACAATATCAAACAGTGGCTCTCCCTGAATCTCCTTCACTTGAATGAAAGAAAAACAGAATCTATTATTTTTAGCCCTGACTGGACCAACAGTTCACCCAACTTTAGCCCGTTAACACCTCAGTTTGCTCCTACTGTGAGAAACCTGGGTGTTATTTTTGACACATTTCTTAAATATGACATTTCAGTTCAGTGGTAAAGGTGAGCTTCTTCCAGCTAAGGCTTCTTGCAAAAGTCAAGCATTTTCAGAAAAAAAAAAAAAAAGCAATACATGCTTTTATTAGCTCGAGGTTAGACTACTGCAATGCCCTTTAAACTGGACTAAACCACCGTCTCTTCCATCAATTACAACTGGTGTAAAATGCAGCTGCTCATCTTTTATCCAACACATCTAAACACTCCCACATCACCCCAGTTCTACGGTTTGTTCCCTGACTCCCAGTACAGTTTAAAGTTTTATTATATGTCTTCAAGGCCATCAATGGTCCAGACCCACCCTAACTCACTGAACTTATTAAAATCCATAAACCAGTCAGGACGCTGCGCTCTTCAGATCATACCTCTTTGGTTGTCCCCAAATCGAAATATAAAAAACATAGTGATCGATCTTTTGCAGTTTTTGGCCCAAGGCTGTGGAATGTGCTTCTAGCACAATTACAATTAACAACTGTGCTAGCTGTTTTTAAATCTAAGTTAAAAACATATTTATTCAGGTGAGTGTTTGACATGTACCCGATTGTCCATGTCTCTTTTGTGTTGTTGTTGTTTTGTGTTGTTTTATAATTGTTACTAGTTTTTATTGTTTTTATCTCATTTTGGAAAGCACCTTGTTTACCTTATTGGTGTTGTAAGGTGCTATATAAATACAATTTGATTGATTGATTGAACATCACCATGTCACATGACTGTTAAAAAATGAATTTATTACAAAAGAAAATATAATAAGAATCATATTTATTTCATACTTGTCTGTAGCTTTATTGAAATATTGAAAAAAAAAAATCAGTATGTTTAAAAATGCATATATTTGTATTGGCCATTTCCTAGACTTAATGAAATGATACAACCCCCCACCCCCCTCAAGCTCTGGCTATGTTCTTCCTTGACATTAATAGGATTAAAAATAGCATATAACTTAGAGTCTCTTTCCAAATAATTGGAAAAAAAGGCTCACTACAGAGATAAAGTCACCTGGGAACCAACACAAAAGTAACACTGGGTCTTTATGTGTTAAATTGGACTGAGGTTAAGAGGTCAGACATAATGGACAGATGAAACCATGGACACTATATCATAGAGACTGATCAGTTTGTTTCCAGCACTCAGTTTAAAAGCCTGCTTCTGCGATGGTATGGGGGCGTATTAGTACTTATGGAATGAGCAGCTTATACATTTGGAAATCCATCCACCATTAGTGCTGACAGGTATATGGAGGTTTTAGAGCAACATATGGCTCCATCCAGACGTCGACTTTTTAGGAAAGACATTGCATATTTCAGCAAAAAAAAGCCGCATATGCCATTTCTTACAACAAACGTGGCTTTGTAATAGAATATCCCAGGTCCTGAACTGACCTGCCTGCCTTCAGACCTTTGAGCAGTTCAGAACATCTGTGCTGATGCTACACTATGGTAAACAGGGGGCCATAGAAACTTTATAGGGATGTGATGCTCCCATCAAATGTAAAATTACCTAACCCCCCCACCCCTTAATATTACAGCTTTAAAACATGTCACATGTGTTTTTTTTGCATTCTATTGTGAATAAAGTGTGGTTTTATGGGATTTCAAAATCAGTCTGTTTATATTTACTTAATTTAATATAACATAACCATGTTTTTTGGGGGGGCGTAGTGGTACAGAGTCTAAAGTGTCATTATCTTTGTATATGTAAAACAGGGTCGTGAGTCATTAAAGTTTTTGGAATTCATGCTGCAGCATGCATCATGGGAATACAGCTTATAGTAGTGGAAGCATATGGCGTCTTGTATAATACCTTTTTCCCTACAGCATGGCATGTACAGATGGGTGACAAATTAAAAACAAAACTTGAATATATGAGTGGAGAAACATAATGAATGCAGATGCTTCCACACAGGTGCACTGCATGGTACAATTGAGTAATCAACATCCAGTCACGCTCTGTGGCATGGGTATAAAATACTGTGCAGGCCCAGATGGCTTGTGTGCTGCACACTCTGGCCCAGTTCAGACCTGATATTAACATGTTTTTTTTTCCCTCTGATTCAATCCCAAATGGGTAATTCTAAGTGTGTCCATTCACACCTGGCATTAGAATACATCGACAAATTTGAGCAGATCGCACTTCTATATGCTCACTCTGTATGCAAAACTAAAGCTTATGTGTAGCCTAAAGCAGTGTCTTTATTTCAATTTTAACATGCTGAATTTGTAATGTTTCTATAGATATGTCAGTCACTGTGTTCTGTGGACAACCAGGCACCTTTGTGTGTATAGTTTGCATGTTCTCCCTGTGTTTGCGTGGGTTCCCTCTGGGTGTTACGGCTTCCTCCCACCATCTAAAGACATGCACAAAAAAGGTAGTGATTGGGGAATCTAAAATTATGAATGTGAGAGTGATTGTTTGTTCATCTCTATAGTTCGGCTAAGGGTGGGTGATACTGGAAATTTTGATATTGATCCACAAGCAAGTAAATACAAAAATCACAAATACTAATGTAGATACTTTCTACTTGAATTGTCCTGATTGCTGAATAATTTCGTGATTTTGCCTTTAAATTTTGTCTTTAGTTAATTACCAGACACAAGCACTACGTTTAACTGGCATCTTGTCTTAACCTTTTTATCTGCTTTTACATGAGAATTGTCATTAAAGGTGTCATTCCGGTAAAAACATCTTCCCACGCTCCTTTTGGAATCTGATGGGTCACCTCAAGTTACCGACACATGCTGCCTTTGAAAGTGGTTCATCACCTCCACTGGCTACATACTGCATTCACAGAAAACAACGAGAGGAACGAGGGACCCAGAAAAAGACGGTCCGTCTGACGTCAGATGGACTTTAGCGTCACCAACGTGGAGTTAGGGCCGTCTCCCATTGCAGCAAATCTGAAGTAGTATTAGCATTAACATCTACGATAGAAGACGGCGCCACAGTAGCTGCTGGACAAACTGGTTCATGTGCTCTCTGTGGAAATAAAGCCTCGTCTTTTTCCCAAGAAATGGCACGAAACCTAGCTGGATGTTACTCTGGTAATGGTAAACACACAGAGAGCGAGAGGGGAGGGGGGAGTGTTCCTTCACACATTCTGAGCCAATCAGAGAGACCTCGTCACTGCATCATGGACATGTATGAGGAAGTAGCGGTAAACTCTCTTATTTTTCTACCGTGAAAAAACAGCTGGAAACATAGCAATCCAGAAAAAAAAATAGAACCAACACACAATGTATTCAATATCAATGGAGAACAAAGTAATATTAATGAAATAACCATGGAATGACAGCTTTAAGAAATCTCAGTAGGGCATTATGGATCGCTAATAATGTGGTAATTATAATTTTGATGTAATTTCATGGTTATAATGCCTTTCTTACTGCTTATTACAAACAATTTTCATGTAGTTTCCAGTGCAATTACTCTGCAGATTCATTGTAATAATGATGCCAACAGCTTTCATTAATGTGGACATTTCAGATTTACTAATGCACAGCATCAGGGCCATAAAAATGCATTATCACTTGTTTCCACTCAGTTACTTAGTTAAGTAAATTTTCGTCAACTTGTCAATTCAATAACTACAGATTCATCTCAAATAATTTTTATTTTTTTATACTTGAAATCAAAGCTGTTTATATTGCTTATTGCCAAGAAACTGTAGAGTAATTGCACTGGAAACTACATTGAAATTGCATGTAATAAGCAGTAACAAAGGCATTATTATCATGAAATTACATCAAAATTATCATATAATTACCAAGTTATTAGCGATCTATAATGTAAAGTCTTACAAAAATCTCCATGAATAGAGGGACACAAGAGTGTGTGGAATTGTATTTGATATGCATAACAGGCTGCTGGATGGTGCTGTGATAGAACGCTGTCTTGTCAATGTATCTGTAACAACAATACTTTTGTGTTTTCAACCGTGACGTGGAAACGCAACAGTGGATAGTTTTTAAGATTTCCACCTGCAAAAACTAAACTCTCATGTAAATGAAAGGCACTTCCAATAAAATATTTGGTAGTTTTTAGCTCCAATCATCCTCCTGTAATCAGCCCCTTATACCCACGGTTCTCAAACTGGGGTCCGCGGACCCCTAGGGGGACGTGGCACATGTCCAGGGGGTACGCGAAATTATTCGGTTTTTTTTTTTTTTTTTTTTTTTTTGCTGTTTTATTTTGAAATGCGGAAGTTTTATTTTGTAGCGAGCGGGCGGAAGTAACAGCACTGTTTGACGCCAGCTTGACTAAACTGAGACGGAGCGAGTCACAGGCTATTTTTAGCCACCCTGCAGCGAACATGGATCGATTTTTGTGTCCGCCAAGTTTCTCAAGAAGTGGTAAAAGAAATGACAATGAAAATGACAATGACAAAAACAAATGCCCTAACCCTAAAAAGAGAAAGTACATTGATAGTTATATTGAGTTTGACAAGCCCATCCCTCTCATTAAGTCTCTGTCTGTCTGTCTGTCACACATACACACGGTTTTGTGTGTCTTTTGTTCCGTTTATTATTTTAAAATTATTTAAAATTTTTGTTTCTGAAGTGCTCATTTATATTATAATACCTGATAATTTCACTGGTTTGCACAAAAGCACTATTAAAAAAGGTTATCATTGTTTCATAATAATCATTGTTGAAGTGTTTTGTTTTTTTTATCATTTTCAGTATCGCGAGGATGAGGGGGGACATGGAAAAATTTCACCCCTCCAAGGGGGACCTGGGCCAAAAAAGTTTGAGAACCCCTGCCTTATACAACACACACATAATGAGCATCAAGTGCATTCATTGTGACTGTTTTCTGCCGTCTGCACCCATTGGAAATAAAAGTTTACAGACAAATTTTGAATTCGTTAAGGTCTCACGGTCTTGCTGTTCTTTATTGATTTTTTTTGTTTGAGTAATTACATTATAGGTGAAAACTGTGTTATAACATAAGGGCTATTGAACGTATAGGGAGCAAAATATTAATGATAATTGAACGCCTTACACTACTATGATAAAGAAAAAAGTTATCACTTCCTGTATTAACTTTACATCACATTAATCCCAATGCCGATTGTGTATCATTCCTCTGCTAATAACAGGACTCCATCTACAGCCGCCAAAACTTCACTGATGTTTTCATCAGGCTGAAAAAGATGTGACTCATGATGTGGCCTTTGGTTGACAGCATGGGTGTCGCACCCGTGAGGGGTGTGGGTGTTGTGACACCCCCACTTCTCCAACCAGATGATTTCATACCCCCCACTTTTTCCTGAGTTTATATATTGTATCGTTACTGGATCCAGGAAACAGACAGAGTTGGTCTCACCTTCTTTTTATTTCAGGATAAACAGTTACTGTCGTCACAATCACACCAAACAAACATCGTTAACATTTCGGGGCTGTTACAATATCTATGGTTTAAACTGTTTACCCGCCCGGGCGGCACACAGCATATATAAATGAAGCGCACCTCAGTTCGCCGGTAATGTAAACAGCTGTTCTTCGCGGTGTTAACAAACAGTCATCAACCAGTAAGTAATGAGAAATAATGCCATTGTTAAACTAAGTTAACTAAACTATGTCTTGTTCTGTGACATTTACCCTAAGACAGTGGTTCTAGAACATTTTTCACTGATGTTCCCCCCGAGGAACATATTTTTAGTCGTCTCCCCTGACATGGACAAAACATTTTTGCAAGAAAAAAAAGAGGTACAGTGTCTGTAAAATCAGTGTCTGATTTTTTTGTAATTCAGTTATATCAGTTTTTTTTATCTCATAATTTTCACTTATAAATTGAATAAATGTTTGATTGAGGAAAAACACATTTGGTTTATTATTTTCGGCCATATATGACTTTTTTAATATAAAAATTTAACCATTAATAGATAATTGTTTGTTAATTTTCCGATGATTGATTCAGAAAATTTTGCTCATGTGCCACAACCTACAACACCCCCACATTCTAAATGGCTGCGACGTCCCTGGTTGACAGAGTTCAACACATTACAGTTATGATAAAAACCAAAGTCTAACATGTAAGACCATACACTCCACCTCCATCATCAACATTTAAGTAACATACTCTTTGTTAGTTTCATCCCACATGTTGGAATAGCACTAACTACAGCACGTTATAACATGTTCTTGCACTTACCACCTGTCTGTAGCTGAAATGGAAGCAGAGTGCATGACATGATTAAAGGCCCGTGTTCTGTAACTACCCTCCTCTCAATACGAGGTTCCATTTTCTTAAGGAAATAAATGTATGCCATGTGGGCATCCTGAACATCATGTTGAAAGCTGTCTTTATTCCTCTGATTACATAATTGCTTAATGTGTGTTGTGATTGTATCTTCATTTTTTTCCTATTTTTTCTCTGCAATCTCTCACGAGTCTGAAGTCAGACAGTATTAAAGCCAGTTTATGTCTTTTGTTTAATCTTTAAGCTACTAGTATTTTAATCACGACATTTACATGCAATTAGAGAAATTCTAAATATTCTTACTCTGATCAAAACTGAAGTTTTTAAATCCATTTCTTTTTTGTTTTTTCTTTGTATGTTTGTTTATTTGTTTCTCTCTTTCTCTTTGTTTTGTGTACTTGTCTGTTTATATGTTTGATTTTCTCTATTTATTTCTTTCATTCTCTTTGTTTGACTGTTTATATGTTTCATTTTCTTTATTTCTTTCTTTTTCTGCATGTTTGTCTGTTCACAAGATAAACTCAAAATTACGGACAGATTTGAATGAAATTTTCAGAAGCGCAAAGAAAAACAAATGGATTACATTTTTGTGTTGATGGGCGGGGGGGGGACTGATCTGCCTTGGTGGAGGTCTGTGGTCTCAAAGTGCTTTTTCTAGTTTTCACTGCTCTCATGTTAACATAACCATACCCACACATTTGTAAAACTGTTTGAAAAATGTTGTCGAGTGAACGCACACAAGACAAACACTTCTTCTCGTCTGCTGTGCACTCTGAAAGATGAGTAAAAAAAAAAAAAAAAAAAAAAAAAAAAAAATATATATATATATATATATATATATATATATATATATATATATATTCACAGAACATTCCCAAGAGTAGAATTTTGGCAAGTGAATGTAGAGAACCAACAGATTAAATGGTCAAAAAGCACAGAACACACTTTCAACTATAGCGTAGACACTCGTTATCGTTCTATCATTTGCACCAGTAAGGATTCAGAGTTCAGACATGATGATAACGTGTGATGCATCAGACAATAATATCTCACCAATGAAGTGGGGATGAGAATGCAGAGGCTTAAATCAATCAAAATTTAAATAGCGCACCACTATTTATTCTGCTCCTGCCCTTCGTTAACAAGATGGAAATGTGGAATCCCAAGAAGAAGAACTTCTCTGACCTCACAATACAAAATATAACATTGGTATAACACCCAGATGAAGATATCAACATGAAAAGAAAGCACTATTGTTGAAAAAAGGGATGCAATCAACACTCCAATCACACCACTCCTGCAGAGGTTATTATTTGTAATTTATTTATTTGTGCTATCCGGCGAGTTCATATAATAATAGAGATAATAGAACCGCTTACATTGCAATTTCTTATATAAAGGTTAAGAGAAATAAAAGACCTCCAACTTGCCACTTAGTGTGCAGTTATGTCTGTTATGCTTCAATGTCAGTCTAACGGGGCAGAGGATATAGGGTCACCACTGTGTTCCAAATGGATGATGATGAAATTAAAATATAGTTTCTTATATTTAGTCTAACTAATGGACTTTATTTGTTCAAACCATAAAGACCCAGTGCTACTTTTGTGGAAGTTTCCCAAAGATGTTTCCTATCTAGTTAACCTTTCATTCATAACTGATTTACTACCATTTATTATTATAGTATCCTCTTTATTAGCCCATCCACTGAAAGGGAGGCAAGGGATATTGTTTATTTCTATGCTTGTTAAGTAAGCGAGGAATAAGTAAGTACATTTTATTTATAGAGCACTTTTCACAGACAGGAACTTTACAGTGCAAAATACAATTAAAACCCAGTTAAAATATAATTAAATTCAGTTAAATACATTGAGCGCAGTCAGTTTGCCACAGGCCTGAGGGGTTATATTTTGCTGAACCCACTTTTATTAGTCTTTGGTTCATTTATTTGTGTATTTGGACCCTAATAGTTCATACAATTTGAATTTGAACCCACCAGGCAGGGCCGTATTACAGACTGGGCCAGTGGGGCCAGTGCCCAGGGGCCCAAGAATTGGATTGGATATGCATACCAAGCTGCTAGATGGTGCTGTGATAGAACGCTGCCTTCGCAAAACGCACGTGTAACAGGATTATTTTTGCATTTTGGACCATGAGGTGGAAACGTAACAGCAGATAGGTTTTACGATTTCCACTCTGGAATGCCCTGTCAAATGTTTGCATTTCCAACCCATAAAAACGCAGTCCATTTGGACCAGGGGTGGATAATCCCGTTCCTTGAAGGCCGGTACCTTGCCTGTTTTAGATATTAACCTCATCCATCACCAGTACTGGGAATGACGTCGTTAGAGTATAACAGCGTTACTAATGCAGCCACATTTCGAGTAAAGGCGTAATTACTTAATTATTTTATCCATAACTGTATTGGCGTTACCGTTACTCGATAAATAATGTGACGCATTACAATTTAATAAATTGGGGTGTAAGTGTGCCCCGGGTACAGACAACAACTGGGAGTTCTAACAACATCGTCGATGCCACATACGTCTGCACCAAGCTCACATTCAGCTCAGTGTAGAACTCCACTTACATGCATGACAACAAAATTGATTATGATTTGCTAAGAAGTTGGACAGGGGGGGTCTACACTGTCTTGTTCCCACACACACACACACACACACACATACACATAAGTCAAACACACACACAGATGACGGCAGCACCAAGTCACAAGGTCACATTTGAGCTCCGTTTGTTAAAAATAACAATTACACTTTTAACATTTGCTTTTATCTTTGCTAATTTTCTTTCCAAACAAGTTTCTGTGCCTTAATATAAAGGCTGTAAAGACTTCAAATGATTGTAACATAAGTTATTGTTCATGACAATTCAGTAAATAAATGTATAAGAGAAGAAGAATATACAGACATCATTGTATTGTTTTTTTTTGTCACTAATTATTATTTATTATTCATTATTTCATCACTACCTGTTCACTTTTATACTTAAATGCAAAGTTAAAGAATATTAACATTTTCAACAAATTCAAGTAACTATTGGATTGGTAACACCTTACACTACTACGTTACAGAAAAAAACTTACTGTAGTGTATTACCTTTACATGACGTTAATCCCAACACCGATTGTGTATCATTCCTGTGCTGATAACAGGACTCCATCTACAGTCCCCAAAACTTCACTGATGTTTTCATCAGGTTGAAAAAAATATGACTCATGATGTGGATGTGGACGGAGTTCAACACATTACAGTTATGATAAAAACCATAGTCTAACATGTAAGATGATACACTCCACCTCCATCACCAACATTTAAGTAACATACGCAAGGGATAATGTATTGCCCACATGTTACTATCCGAAAAATATTTCCCGACGGGGCCGAACAGATGTTCTGCCCCGAAGGGAACTATTTTTCAATAGTCACACATGGGCAATACATTATCCCGCTTATTCTATGGGTTATTACAGCTTATTACTGCTAGTACTCTAACAGATTGGATAAAATAGTCGTTACAACCTAGGGAATATTTACTTTCAAAGTGGGCGAATTTACTTGTGTCAAGTGACAAAACTCGTTGCCATTGGCAGCGGGCATTAATGATTCAAAGTGAATGGGGGCTGTCGCAACATTCTCAAGGGCCGCAGAATAATCTTTGTTAGTTTCATCCCACATGTTGGAATAGCACTAACTACAGCACGTTATAACATGTTCTTGCACTTACCACCTGTCTGTAGCTGAAATGGAAGCAGAGTGCATGACATGATTAAAGGCCCGTGTTCTGTAACTACCCTCCTCTCAATGGGAGGTTCCATTTTCTTAAGGAAATAAATGTATGTCATGTGGGTATCCTGAACATCATGTTGAAAGCCGACTTTATTCCTCTGATTACATAATTGCTTAATGTGTGTTGTGATTTTTGTCTTTGTTTTTTGTCTTTTTTTCTTTGCAATCTCTCATGAGTCTGAAGTCAGACAGTATTAAAGCCTTATCTGCCCTCAATGTTCAGTTGTAAAGGTCAAGAGCTGATGTCCAAGGTTTATTTTTATATATTATTTTATTACACAGTTTAGGTCTTTTGTTTAATATTTTAGGTTTCAAAGCAATGTTTTTTTTTGTTTGTATGTTTGTTTATTTGTTTCTCTCTTTATCTTTGTTTTGTGTACTTGTCTGTTTATATGTTTGTTTTTCTTTCTTTCTTTCTCTTTTTTGTGACTGTTTATATGTTTCATTTTCTTTGTTTCTTTCTCGTCGTTTGTTTGTTTGTTTGTTTCTTTTTCTGCATGTTTGTCTGTTCACAAGATAAACTCAAAATCACGGACAGATTTGGATGAAATGTTCAGAAGCACAAGAGAAAAAAAAAAAAACGGGTAAAATTTTTGTGTTGATAGGTGGGGGGTTTGATCTGCCTTGGTGAAGGTCTGTGGTCTCAAAGTGCTTTTCTGAGGTGAGTAAAAATAAATATATATATATATTCACAGAACATTCTCAAGAGTCAAATTTTGGCAAGTGAATGTAGAGAACCAATAGATTAAATGGTCAAAAAGCACAGAACACACTTTCAACTATAGCTCATCCAGGGTTTATTTTGATATATTATTTTAATACATAGTTTAGGTCTTTTTATATAATAGTGCTTTTCTTCACAGTTACACAGTATTGTTTTCATTTTAATGATGGTTCAGATTAATCAGGAGTCAGGCACCGGCTCCACACTCCAGTCTGGAGCCGGTCCCACAGAGCCCAGCTGGCACAACGTGAACCTGGACAAAACCTGGGATGTGTCGGTTAAAGGTGGAGATGAATCATCATTGTGTGTTTTTCTTATTGAACACTGAACAGATTTTTTTTTTTTTTTAAGATTTAACACATTGGATGTGATGAATGAAATGTGCTAGCTGTGGGTCTGTGTGTAGAGGTCCGTCCAAATCAATAGCACCTTCTTTTTACTGCGCAATTTATCTCCGCGAGCTAAAATAATGTCACAAACTGTCCCTGGGGTTCTCACACTGAAATAGAAATATATCTGAACATAAAAAAAAAATGACCCCAGTTAATAATGATCATTTACTGTCCTGCGTTCACTTGCCAAATTCATGTAATCTATTTATGAAGGGACATGTTTGAACAGACTTTCTCTGACTGTCTGAAATTTTTTTATTTTTTATTTTTTTAACTTTTTATATTTTCCAGCACAAATCTGATATTAGATGAGCAGTGTTTTTTTTTCTACTGTTACACTGAAATGCTTCAATGGACATGTTCAAATCACTTCAGCTATATGGCAGAGCAGGAAGATTCATTTCATTTCAATCATACAACAGTTTATTTCAGTTTTAACTGTGTTCTCTTCATGCTTTCACAACAATGAAGCTGGAGAAGCTAAAAACTGACATTATTCTGTTCTGTTCTACATAGTTCTGTTCTCGTCTTATCTCTTTCTATTGTATTGTAGTCTGTTCTATTCTCTTCTGTTCTTGTTGATTCTATCCCATCCTTTTCTATTCTATTCTATTCTATTCTATTCTATTCTATTCTATTCTATTCTATTCTATTCTATTCTATTCTATTCTATTCTATTCTATTCTATTCTATTCTATTTATTCTATTCTATTCTATTTATTCTATTCTCTCTTATTCTTATCTATTCTATTCTATTCTATTCTATTCTATTCTATTCTATTCTATTCTATTCTATTCTATTTATTCTATTTATTCTATTCTATTCTATTCTATTCTATTCTATTCTATTCTATTCTATTCTATTCTAATCTATTCTATTCTATTCTATTGTCTTTTCTTTTTCATTCAATTCTATTCTGTCCTATTCTTATCTATTCTATTCTATTCTATTCTATTCTATTCTATTCTATTCTCTCATATTTTTATCTTATCTATTCTATTCTATACTATTGTATTTTCTTTTTAATTCTATTAAATTCTATCCTATTCTATTCTATTCTATTCTATTCTATTCTATTCTATTCTATTCTATTCTATTCTATTCTATTCTATTCTATTCTATTCTATTCTATTCTATTTTATTTTATTTTATTTTATTTTATTTCATTTTTTTTATTTTATTCTATTCTATTCTGTTCTATTCTCTCACATTCCTATCTATTCTATTCTATACTATTGTCTTTTCTTTTTCATTCTATTGAATTCTATTCTATTCTATTCAATTCTATTCTATTCTATTCAATTCTATTCTATCCTATACTATTGTCTTTTCTTTTTCATTTCATTCTATTCTATTGTCTTTTCTTTTTCATTTCATTCTATCCTATCCTAATCTGTCAGATAACCTAAATAACGTAAAAAGGTTTTATTGCATTTTTTTTTAAATCAAATTAGTAGAAATGTTGACTGATCCTCAGAAAGTGAATTTTGGGTAATGAGGTCCCAGTTTGGTTTGTGGGTTGATGGATGGATGGATTAACCTGCTGGAGGTCACCATAATTAGGCTGGATGTTGTGCAGATATTGAATGTCTGAGCCAAAAGCTTCAGACATCCACGAAAAAACATGTTCGAAAAAGTTTGAAAAGCATTTTTTAATTCAGATCAAAATCGTAGTCGAACTGGATAAAAACTTGACACCTCCCAGACAACGACGCTCACACTCTCAGATGAATTATAGTACTCAAGGTTCTGTTAAACAAAATTAGCTTCCTCACAGCAGGCCATTGATTTGTGTCCTTGGTGCTTCAACAGAAGAGTTCCTGACAATTTTATTATAGAGACAATTAAAATGTAATCAAAAAAAATATGAACAGTGGTTTGCCACATTAAGTTTCATGATTGAATCAATGTGTTGTGACACTGGTTGTGATTGAGAATTTATGAGTTCAGCGTTTGTTCAGAGGGTGAAGATAAACTGGTTGGCTGGGAGACTGACACTGGCGTTAAATAAAGGAAGCTGTAAAACACACACACTGGTTCCAGGATGTTGTCCACACTACAATGGGTGTGTTTGTGTGTGAAGCAACCTGGACAACTGCAGCAACACACAACACTGTTGCTACGACAACCATGAGGACGACTACTACTAACAGACCTGTTCTGGATTCTTTTTCTTTCTTCACTTTTTTCACCTTTTTTTTTTTTTTTTTGACAGACTTGGCTCCATTTATCAACAATGCTGACGCTTCCGAGAATTAAAAAAAATGTGGATCTGTTCTGGTGCCGATGAGGAGATTGAAACACACAAAGATAGAGGAGGCTGTTTTTACTGCACACTGAGGTTAAAAGAAAAAAAATAATAAATACAACTAAAACACAGTGTAAAGAACATCTGCACTCAGGCCTCACAGAAGCCCCCCGACCCCCCAACTATTATTTCTGGTTCATATCATAACAGCCCAGATTGAATAAGTACATATGGTTCTGTCAAAAATTAGGGGGGAAAAATTCCAAATGTGATATAGAAGATCAAACACAACTGAATCGCAACCATGAAGTAACAGCAAAGTGTAAGAAAGCATGAAAATCAGGGATAGTCCCCCAAATGCTGGCTTCTACACTATATATATATATATATATATATATATATATATATATATATATATATATATATATATATATATATATGTATACATATATATATATATATATATATATATATATATATATATATATATATATATATATATATATATATATATATATATATATATATATATATATATATATATATATATTAGTATATAATATATAGTGTATATTTGTATATATCCACATCAGTCTCAGTGACACCAGCCTGAATTTTGCTCGGTATCAGATTGGAAAACAAATCATTGGTATCGAACGTCACTAGTGGGATTTTTTTTTTAATTCTTTTTGTTTTATTAAATACATTTTTACTGCAAATTTTATTTGACTTAAATGGAACAAACATACCACAGAAAAATGAATTCCACTTAGAATCAGTGAAGTAATAGGATTGTAAATGTGATGTAAAGTCATGTTCACATATTCCTAATTAGGTCCATATTTTTTATGGCTGTAGAACAACCACGACAGTGCACACACAGTTTGATATTTTTCCTGAACTTGGAATTTGTTGTGCGCTCTGTGGTATTTTGGTGACCCACGCAGAATACATGGTGCGCAGCAGGGATGAAATGCACAAACAGGAGGAAGATGTATTCAAATGAAGCCGTGTGAAATCAGTTGGTGGGATTATAGTGGGTGTTGGACATTTCAATAAAAATAGGTATTTTAGACAGTGAGTGATTACCTCTGTCATTTTAAAACTTGTTTGAAGAAGAAGCAAAGATACAATATGTTCTGAAAATGTCCTGCAATAACAATTCTGCTCAGGATTAAAAAAAAAATAAAAAACAATATTTTGTGGTGATAAATGGTTATTTTCACTGAACCTTTAGATAGATAGATAGATAGATAGATAGATAGATATAGATAGATAGATAGATAGATAGATAGATAGATAGATAGATAGATAGATAGATAGATAGATAGATAGATAGATAGATAGATAGATAGATAGATAGATAGATAGATAGATAGATAGATAGATAGATAGATAGATAGATAGATAGATAGATAGATAGATAGATAGATAGTTTATAGCATGCATTTAATTTAAATTTGGGAACAGTAGGTCAACATTAAATAAAACGATGACATTTTACCCCCCCCCCCCCCAATTTACTTATAATGGATGGGATTTTATATGTCTATAATAAACATCAGTTGTATTTAAATGTATTTCAAACGAGACAGATATATAGAGTCTATAGATATGCTGATAGGCTGTGAATGTCCAGGCAGTAACTGATGTTATTTAGTGTAATCCATTACACTGGTATATAAGTAAAATGCTTCTAGAATAAATTAATAAAAATGTTACTAATAAAGAAAACTCTAGTCTTAAATGCTGGTTGGCTCAAGTTTTGGGTCAAAATGTGAAATTCTTAGAATTAACAAGAGAATATGTTTTAGTCCAAATGAATATTGGTCTCATATCAACCAGATCTACTTCCAAACACTGTCTGCACATTATGATCCATTCACTTTACAGTTTCTTTCTAGTAGAATATTTACTAATCCATTGTATACATGTACATAAACCACCATATATGTGGAATAGCACATTGTTTTATATATATATATGTTTTATATATATGTTTTATATATATTATATATATATATATATATATATATATATATATATATATATATAAAACATGAAAACATGAACTAACCAGTACATTTGTCATTTGTTTCATGATTCATCATATTAAATTATGTAAGATTTAACACGTTTAATGTCTGACACACATACTTTCTAAAAAAAAATGTGACCAGTGTTAATTAAGAAATACATTATTAATGTATTTCCCAACAACATATCATGAACAAGAAGTGGTTTAGTGTGGAACCCATTCTACTCTCATCCATTAAGTGCTTTTAAATTCACAAGCTAAACTTTTGAACTTGCAAACAAAAATATTTAACTTCAGAAAAAAGGACTAAAAATGAAAAGCTCATTTTTGCTCAACAAAATGATTTTTATTTTTTTTTAATTGCAGTGTACTGTATTTTATTCTCAAATCTCCTTTTACATTGGTTGCAAATGTAGTCTTTTTTGATTGACAAATGAAGAAACATATTTCTCTCTAAACAAATGGGTCATATCTGATTAAAAACTGAAGCTGAAAAACTGCATTTTGCATAAATTATTTTCATGTATTGATGCAGGATGAGTTAATTGCTCACTAACAAGGTCTACGCTGAAAAAAGTAAAACACTGAATGAAGTGGAAAAAAAAAATGCTTCCATAGGTGACACATAAAAACAATAGTTGAATGAAATGACATCAGGTTAGGGTTATTTAAATTAAATTTGGTTAACTAATTTTATTTATGTGTGACCTATTGAAGAATATGTTTAAGTTCTTTCAATGTTTTACTTTTTACAGTGTATTTACAGTTAGAGAAATATAACATGAAGATAAAAAAAATACTAAATTAAAAAAAAGATAATAATAATATGACAGCATATTATTCTTATGTCAATTTTAACCACAGTGTACCATGTAGCTGGAAGTTGAGTGCAACACTTTGTTTGTTTAATGAATATGAACTGTCATGGAACGCTGTAGAACATGTTCAGTTTAATCATCCTGCAGCCGTCTCAACTCAGCAGGAAAGATATTTGTGATAACGCCGCAGCCTCTGATATGAGCTATCTGCCATTATGTGCAGGCCATTATAAAGTGCACTTTGAAATAATTAAATGAACATGACACCATACTCACATCTGCATGTCATAACTGTGTGTGTGTGTGTGTGTGTGTGTGTGTGCTTGTATATGGGGACATTGATATGTTTATACAGTCACACTATGGGGACATCATACATTATGTAGGTCCCCACAAGGGTTAAATATAAATGTAGGTTCCTTTGCAGCTAACGTCATTATATAATGTTTTTATAATGTATTTTAAAATTTGTATCATTCATAATATTTAATATTTTAAAACATGATCATAATTTATTGTATTTATTTTTAGTTATTTAATTTTTTGAATTATTATTTTTAATTTATTTTGGTTATTTATTATTTTTTTTAAATGTGATCATTATGTATTGTATTTATTTTGGGAATTATATGTTTTTATTATTATTATTATTATTATTATTATTATTATTATTATTATTATTATTATTATTATTATTATTATTATTATTATTATTATTATTATAGTATTAATATTTCCATGTTTTCAATTTATATGTATGCATGTATATACATTATGTATCAGATATACTTAATAAATGTTTTTCTTTTGGAGGTTTTGGTTTGAAAAGTTGATAGAGTAAGAAGGGCTCTGATTTAAGTATTAACTTCAACCCACTCCTTATGAATATGCTTTTATTATTTTTTTTACTGTATGTTTTCTTTTCCGTTTTCTTTTCCATTTATTAATGTTAAAATAAATCAAATCAAAACCCACTGATCAATGACAAACACCATTCCATTAGCTGAGCTGTAGATGTCTGCAGTTATGACCTGTAAATACTCACTGGCAACATTAAAGCATTAACACGCATGAGTCCATCACCATAATTAATCTGATTAAAAATTGTAATGTAATTAAATGGAGTAGTTTTTTTGTTGAAACTGTTGAAGAAGCATATTAATTGCATATATATATTCATATTTTTGCATGTGTTTTGGATTTTTTTAATCAATTTGTTAGATTAGATTACATTAGATTTGATTACATTAGATTTGATTACATTAGATTTGATAAAAAAAATTTGATCCGCGAAGGAAGGCCCACTGGAAATTAAGGTTCCAAGGGCAGAACACCGAACAAACAAACAAGAAAGATCACAGTGCAACGTTATATTAAAACAAAAAAAATGTATAAAAAGGTTTGGAAAAAGAACAAGATTGCACATTGTAAATTACTGACAGTGACAGGAGGTAAAGTGTCAGAACAGTCATCAATAACAATCATAACAAGGCAGTCAGAGACAGCAGACGTCCGCCAAGGCTTGATTTTTTTATTCACACTTGACGTGATGGACTCATAGGTGAGATGATGTGAATGAAAAAAAAAAAGAAAACATCAAGTTCTATTTTGTCTGAATCCTGAGATATTACTACTGATGTGTTTTAGCTGTTGACCTTTAGTGTGACCTTGACCTTTGACCCTTGACCCATTATCTATCATCCCTGAAAGTTTCATCAAATCTTTCTTTTTGCGTAATCTTGCTGACAGACAGACAGACAGACAGAGAGACTCAAATGTAATGCCTCCTTGGTGGAGTTAATAATAATAATAATAATAATAATAATAATAATAATAATAATAATAATAATAATAATAATAATAATAATAATAATAATAATAATAATAATAATAATAATAATAATAATAATTATTATAATAATAATAATAATTTAATTTAATAATAATAATTTCAAAGTTCTGCTCCTTGATGTTAATGTTTCATGAATGTAGCATCAACTGGACCAAAAAAGGAATGTTCTATTTAAAATAAATAAAATAAAACCTCCCCCAGGTAATTCATGTGGTGTTTTTTTTTCCCTTTTCAATTTTTTTTCATTGTCGGCTTGGTCTTAAATTTAATTTCAAACATTTGAAAATACATATATTAATAGGCTTACATATAATACTTTCCATGCATATGGTTTCAACATTTATTTCTTTATAATTTCAGATAACACCAAAGAATGCATATGAATAAAGAGCAAAGAATTGAAATGATAATCCTATAGACCATGTTATATAATTAAAAATGTTTTACGTCCAGAAACATTTATTTTTCCTATGTATAGAGATTTATGGGACACCCTGTATATATGTTTATATCAGCTTATAAATGGAATACACCTACACTCATTTGGATTATGTATGGACAATCAAAACAGTAATTATTTCATGGAATAGTTCTGCTTAATATC
Organism: Siphamia tubifer; assembly: GCA_020466265.1. Classification (NCBI taxonomy): domain Eukaryota; kingdom Metazoa; phylum Chordata; class Actinopteri; order Kurtiformes; family Apogonidae; genus Siphamia; species Siphamia tubifer. Next base: position 8,947,293 of record CM035785.1, on the reverse strand, counting down.
TATTGTGGTTTGATTTTTGGCACAATTTTATTTGACACAATTATTTTCTGCTGTATTGTTTATTTTGTTTTATTTCATTCTTAGTGAAAAAAAAAAAAACAGAAAATTGCTCTTTAGGTATTTAATTCATTTTCTGAAGCTTGAATTAGACAAAGGTTCAGGATAGGAGAGAGGAAACTAAACACTATTTGTTGTCAGCAAACATACTAGCATTAGTTTCCAAGAGCACAAACAACAACAGTCAACAGCATCTAAGGAGAGAGTGCCAACCTGTTTGGCTTCTGGACTTTCATTGATTGGCTCTTGAATCGTTGACAGTTGTATGCACTTGGAAGAAGGAGTTTAAAGTGGAATCCTTTGGAGGTTTTAGTCTTGGACTCTTGGATCCTGTAGGCTACAGAAGAGGATAAAGTTGTGAAGACTCGCTGTGAGGTGCTGCTGATCCACTACCTATGCAACACATTCTCACCTCCACCTTTTCACATGCTGATGCTTTGTCAGGGTGTTACATTTTGATGCAGGGGGTAGCCTCAGAGTGTCATTTTTCCATGCATGATGTGGTCTGACAGTTCTCTGGAGTATGCCACGGTTGCACTTCTATTCGGTTTGGCTCTGAAAACAAATTTGTTAGGTGTTAGGGAAAGGATCAGTGTTCGGAAAAATAGACAAATAGAACATAAATCACACACAAATCTGGCCTCCCATGTGGCAAATATAGTATTCCATCATAACCAGCCTAACTGCTTAAAAGTAAAGGGCTTAACAAGTGAAAAAGTAGGTAGACTTTGCTAATACCACCACCCACTCGCACAAGACTTAGCACCTCCTGCTCCCTGATACGCACCCCACCCAGGGATTAATTCTGAGTGTCAACGTTAAATATATATTTCTACTTACAAAAGCCCCAGCTAACGAAGAATCCAAGCAAAGTAAAACCTTTACCTCCATGTTTCGTCTGTGAAAACGAAAGAAAATTCTATTTACAGAAGGAAACTGAAACCTAAATACAGTACATTACTATATGTAACTACGCAATTTACATAAATACGTAACATACGTACTGTACGTAGCATCCCATTGGCTGTGAGGGAGTTACCCATGATGCTTTTCATTACCCTTTGACCCGCTTTCATCACAGAGCAGTTACTGTGTAACCCGGTAACAGACACTTTTACGGTCATTTGTCCACCTAGACCAGCGCTGTGCAAGAAGAGTATATGACCGACAGACAGAAATATGGACTCCGCAATCTAAGGAGAGCAGTGCCGTCTCCCTCCCACAGAGGCCGACATCGGAGGCGGCAAAAGCACGGCTGTCACTGTGAATTTAAATGGTAATGGTAAATGAACTGCGCTTATATAGCACTGTTCCACCTTCATGGTGCTCAAAGCGCTTTACATTAGCCTCACATTCACCCATTCACACACACACACTAATATTACACCAGTAGATTTCTAAGGTCAAAGGTCAGTCCTACTAGGGGCCTAAGTCAGAGTTCAGTGTCTTGCCCAAGGACACTTCAACATGTGGACAGCCAGAGCTGGGACACGAACCGCCAACCTCACGGTCATTGGGTGACCCACTCTACCAACTGAGCCACAGCCGCCCTTAACAGCTAAGCTAAAGGCTAACCCATTCTGACTGCCATCCTGCTCGCCAACGTATGCTCACTGGAAAACCAACTGGACTACCTGAAGCTGGATTTAAACACTAAACATGATCCACCAGATTGCTGCATCCTCATTCTCACCCAGACGTGGATCAACTCTTCTGTCCCGGACACAGACATTAGCCTGGATGTGCTAACAATATTCAGGTCAGACAGAACCCATGCTCTCACAGGTAAAACCCGGGTGTTTGTATCTACATTAACAACAGCTGGTGTTAGCCTGGATGGGCTAAAATCTAAATCTACATTTTCTTTTAACACATATATCCTACATAATCGGTAATTAAAAAAAATAAAATTGAAGGGTTTGAGGGGTAGTATTCGAACGAATTAGGCCTTTTACATGTAAAATGCTAATTAATGTACAATGTGTAGTGTATATATATATATATATATATATATATATATATATATATATATATATATATATATATATATATATATATATATATTTATATATTATTTTTTTGTGAACGAAAATGTAAATAACTTTCATCATAGTTTTAGTCCAAAAGCATCCTCTAATTTTCATCATCGTCTAGTTTTCATCAGGGAAAAAAAGGTCATTGACTAAAATGACAAAACATTTTCATCAATGAAATTAACACTGGAGTAGTGGTAAGTCCAATTTTAAACTATAAAACACACATAAATCACCAATAAAAAATATTACTAGTCAGTCTGAACTGTTTTAGTAATTTCACGGGAATACATTTACAAATCCTTCTTTAAAATGGTTAAAAAAATTAATATTTTTTTTTTTAGAATTCATAACTAACACAAATATTTTTATGTAGCTATTTTTTATATGATTATTCATCATTCTTAAATGAAAAGTGTTTTTCAGTCAAATATATTCATGGATAATCAAAACATTGTTCTTTCATCAATTGTTTTTTTACATTTAGAATTCATGTCAAAATATATACCCTAATGGGACAAAGTCATTTATAAATGACGGTATGCCAAAATATAGGTCAAAGGTCAATTTTGTAAAATTAGCATAGGAAATTTATTTTAGGTGTTAATACACTTCAAATCAAAGATCATAAATTTTTTTATTAATTTTCTTAAGCCCCATAGAGCATTAAAATGTCTTAAATTGTCCTTGTAGAACCCTGTTTTATGGTGACATGTAGTGTGTGAAGGTCCACCACTGTCATCTATTTTGGAGTGTACATAAGGGTTATTATCCCCTTTACTAAAATGACCCTATTGTTAATTTTTTTCATAATGTTTGACTTCAACACTAGAAGCCACTAATGATCACACACTGAATCCATAAACTGACTTCTGACAATAGACTTGTGAAAAGTTGGAAAGGTGTAACTACCAGAAAATCACCATTTTACAACATTCTGCAAAGTTGCCGTTGAAACAAATACAGCGAGATGAGTTTGTGCATCATTTCTTTAATTCTCTGCATTGTAAAAACGCTGGCATTTCAGGCTTTTTTTTTTTTTTTGTAGCTAGATATGTGTTAACATATCAGCAAGTATTGTGATCGTAACTTACTTTTTTGCAGTTGCATTTGTAATATTGATGAAACTAAAGGGATAAGAAATTCTCCATCTATTCCTGAATCGGTTCTCTTCATTTAGAGAGGTTGCTGTCAGCCCTAATGAGCAGAGAAAACTCTATGAAGACAGCATTTCACCAGTGCAACAGCAGATAATAATGCTGCACTTCTAGGCGACAGGTGAACTACAGCAGATACAGAAGAGAACGTACCATATATGACACCACACTCTACAACCTGCTACCTTTAACAAGCTCAGGAAAATTGTTTGAGTTTGTTGTCAGCCTTTTTTTTTTTTCCTGCATAATCAAAATGTTAAAAAAAAGAAAAAAAATGTGTGGGATGGACATTTTAACATAATGTGCAATACGTGGCTTTAATTAATTCTTGTTCTCATCATTATTATTATTATTATTATTATTATTATTATTATTATTATTATTATTATTATTATTATTATTATTAATTATTATTATTATTCAACTTTTCTTATTTTGTTTTTCTTAGTGTTGTATACCTTCTTGTGGTTTGTTCACACCAGAATATGGTTCAGTTTGAGCCAGATGATCCACTATGACTTGAGTACCAGGTAATATACCCATTATTATTATATATATATATATATATATATATATATATATATATATATATATATATATATATATATATATATATATATATATATATATATAACCAATATATATAATATATTGTGCCGATACCTAGATTTATTTTTTTTCTTGTTGTGGTATTGGCTGACATATTATTTTTCCCTGTGAAATTATTTACCGACATGCTCTGTGCTCTTGGAGAATGTCAAATGTCAGGGTTCAAAAACTATGTCAAGTTGTCTATGATATCAAAGTATAGTTTAGATTGCAACATCTGTCAAAATAGTTAGACAAATAAGCAGCCAGACAGGCAAGGGAGGGGGTTTGGGGGTCATAGGTCAGCACAGGCGAGTCACCGCAGATCCTGTCGTCCATGGCTCCCCACGTAGACACTGTCAAGAGAGCCACCACTACCCCCAGGCATTTTAGCCCTGAGATGAACTGGAGACTCATACAGGGTCTACCCCGCCTTCACCCATTGTAGCTGGATTAATCCACAAGTGACCCCCACGACCCTAGTGAGGATAAAGCGGGTTCAGATGATGAGATGAGATGATGGTGTGTTATTCCACATATATGCCGGTTTATGTACATGTATACAATGGATGAGTTAATATTCCAATAGAAAGAACCTGTAAAGTGAATGGATCATAATGTGCAGACAGTGTTTTGAAGTAGATCTGAGACAAATATTTCACATTTTGACCCCAGACTTATCTTGGAAACTTGAGCCAACCAGCATTTAAGAGTTTTTCTTTATCAGTAACACACATGTGGTACTTTTAGACCAGTGCAATCTAAATTATATAGTCTAAAATTAATGTTTATTTTTGCAACATAGGGACCTATTTCATGATCAAAATCAATTTAATTTTGGCAAAAAATAAATAAATACATTTAAAAAGTCTGTTTTGAATGCCTGGGGTCACCAGAAATGTGTGATGTTGAAATGGGATCACACGACAAAAAAGGTTTGGAGCCACTGGAATATCACATAAGTTTCTAGACAGAACCACTTTCATATGTGGTCTTTTGAGATAGCTAGTAATGAAAATTCACTCCAGGCAAGTGTTTGTAGAAGTGTTTTCTTACATGATGTGGATTTGTCCATAACGCCTTCTGTTCCGTCTCCCAAAGGTATCGGTGCTGACCTCCATCTACTGCAGTTCACACACTGATTTATTCACCTGCAGTTGATATTTCAGATGCTGCTTCATTACATAAAGACATAATACACGAGTAAAATGGGACTTTTTCCTGTCAACACAGTTGCACACAAATCACACCTGATTAAATCTACTGTTTGAAAAGGCTTTCGAAATATCTCCATTTGTTGGTTTAATCCATAAAGAGTGGGAGTGTTAGTCCCCAAATTAATTTTTTTCTCTATTTAATCTTTCTTAGGTGAATTATACATTCATTGTAATGTCTTCCATATTTTTCTCTTTTTAAAAAAAATCAAAATCTGGCATTTTCCATTATTTTATTCACTGATCATGTTGCTGTAGATAAAACTGTAGATTAAAATTGAGGTTAAATATGTACTGTATGTATGTATGTACGAATGTATGTACGTATGTATGTATGTATGTTTGTATGTATGTATGTATGTGTGTATGTTTGTATGTATGTATGTATGTATGTATGTATGTATGTATGTATGTGTGTATGTATGTGTGTGTGTGTCTGTGTGTCAGTAATTTATCATCATTTATTCTAATAGTTTTCTCAATATTGAGCGTTTTTGAGACAAAATCAAGTATTCAAGTAGAAAAAAATCTATTTATCTATTTTTCAAAATTGTTTATTTTTTGTCTATCTCTCTGTCTATATGTCACCATTTATTCTAATAGTATACTCAATTATTTGCACTTCTCAGACAAAATGAAGTATTTCCTTATATTTTATCTGCTGCTCATGCAGATGTTCATAAAACATCAGATTAAAGTTGGGGTGTTTTATATCAAAAACAGAGAAAGACAAATCAGTAAAATCAGTAAAACACAAACATGCTTACTGTTGAATCACTGTTGGAGAAGATGACAGTGTTTCCATGGGAACTACAGAGCACCTCACCGTACAAATGGGTCATACCTGATGACCATGAAAAGTAAAACTGTATTTTGCATTATTCACATGTATTGAGCTTTGTGGGTCAACAGGTATGAAACAGTTTAGATCAGTAGATGGTTTTGGTCACTCGTGGTTGTTTGGGTCTTTATGGTTTAAGCATGGACAACAGGTCCAAACATATAGAAAATAATTATTTAGCACAATATCTGCATGTGTGTAGATAGGGCAAAGGCTTTTTATAGGCATCCCCATCATTTTTACAATGTACATTAATGTCAGAAAATATGAATATGGATTTTCTTTTTTACTGTTTATTTCCATGTTGATATTTTTTGGTTGCATCTGTTTGTTAAAACATTAGTTAATTTCCAACTGCACTTTTCCAACATTTATATAAATATTGATTTATGTTTATTGTTAATGAAATGTTAAAATGCAGACGGCGGTACAACGAAACAAATAACCTTAATTGCTTTCATAGATATCAGTAAAATTTCAACGCAACCCATTGAATGCAGGCAAGATGAAGCATTAAAACAGATTTAAATTAATGTAGAGGACCACGTTAAGAATTAATTTGCAAAGGTTAATAGTCATTCAGTGATTACTTGATTTGAATATGTCTGGGTGTGAAATTAGTAACAATAAAATCATTGTCCAAAGGTTGTGTACTTAGAAACGATGCAGTGAGTGTCAGAAGCCGCTGTGGATTCCCACCGGAGGTCCACAGCACTGAGTTTCAATTTACATGTTAATGAAACCGAGACAGCTTTATTAATAATGCAAATTAGCTCAAGACATCACACAAATATATGGCGGTGGTTGCTATGTGACAGTTGAATGATGATGCTGGATTTAATGTTTGCTTATGAATAACAACGGGAGTGTGTGTAGACGGTTGGAGTCACTTTCAACACAAGCTCCTCTGTTTTTACTACACATTAAGGAGGATGACGAGGAGGAAGATGGACTGACCAAGGTTATAACCAAATTCAAAGTTAAAGCGAAATTCAGATTTGGTTCAACCTTGAGTTTATTTGTGTGATTGTGCCCGATGGATATCTAGTTACATTTCGCAGCCGCCTCTGCACCAAACACAAATGTGAAAAACAACTCGCACTATAGCAATTTACACCAACCTCTGTCCTTCGACCCTCGGTTGGAATGAGAGAAAATATCTACCTCTAGTTCTGTCAAGATCACCTGCACGAAAAAACGACATGATGCACAAAGACACCAAACCTAGAAACACCTCGTAGCACAGCACCTGATTCACACAGATGGGGGGGGGGGGTAAAAAAAAAAAAAAAAAAAACAACAACAAAGACAACATGTACCCAGGAAGGGAGAGGAAAGGGAAGACAAGAAGTTGACAGTCCACATGCAGGCAGCAAACAGGACGCTTTCAACTGAAAGGTTATCAACTCTGGGAACAAATTCAACAACCATGGTAACAAAATGGAATGGGAGAAAACACTGGATTTGACAATAAAGGGCTCATATTTTGTTAAACCGATTTTAATTAAGAGCGGCATGGTGGTGCAGTGGTTAGCACTCGTGCCTTACAACAAGGACCCTGGTTCGAATCCCACACCAGACCTTTCTGTGTGGAGTTTGCATGTTCCACTTCCGGTTTCTTCTTTCCACCATCCAAACACATGCACTGATAGGTTAACTGGTTAATCTAAATTGCCCATAGGTGTGAATGTGAGAGTGATTGTATTGTCTATATATGTTCAGCCCTGAGATGAACTGAAGACTCATACCCCGCCTTCACCCATTGTAGCTGGATCCAGTTACCCCAGCGACGAGACGGTTTTTATTAAGCCCTCCTTAAAAAAAAGGGAAGCTGAGGGGATTTGTTTTTTTTTTTTGTTTTTTTATGTGTGTGTATTATTGTTAGGGGCCCATTAAAATATTAAGGCTCATGCGACCCGTAACATATAGAGTGACGAGATCGTTGTTGAATTGCCGAGTGATTTGTTTTTATTTGAATTAAAAATGAAACAGGTGGAAAGTATCAACAAAATGATTGTTTTAAGTATAAATAAATAAATCTTACATAACTAGAATCTTACTCATATACTATGGCCTATGAGCGGTTGGTAAAATTCACCTTCTTTGAGTCTTCTCATTATTTTAATATAACAAATATAGTTTACAATTAGTATTACAGTTGCAAAGTCAGAAGGTTTTTTGTCTCTAAGGTTACAATCGTTTTAATTTTGAAACCGTGTCAAAAATATATTACGTAAAAATGGAACTGTTTCAGTGAAAATCTGCATCAGCATGGGGGCGAAACACTTGCTGAAAATGATGCAATTCACATGCCACACCACTATGAGCACTGTAAGCCAGTCCCACCAGATACAAGAGAACAATAGAAGAAGAAGTGCACATGCGTCCATATCCCTTCTTCTACCGGCGTGACACACACAAACAACAATAATAACGCTGCTAACACCCTAACATTAACCCATTCACCACTGATTCTCTATTGTTCACCATTGTTACTGTCTTGTGGCTGTATTGTGAGGAGAATAAATGCTATGGGTGCAAGGCTGCTGTTTTTTTCCGGTCATGCGGTCATGATGTGGGTATAGGGACACACGGATACTCGTCAGTATGGATACGGAAATGACACCGTATCCAGATCTTCCCACTCTGGGACCCGTTTTCCAAAGAGTTTGTTTTGGTGTATCCGCAATATAGGTCCCATTTTGACAAAAGGCTAATCCATTAAGAAAGTACGTCAGTTTCACGCAAACTCCATGCAGACATAAGTCATGTTGCCCGGAAGCAGACATTACACTAAAGTAGACCCCTCCTTAAAAAAAATGGGGTGATAAGTACTCGGTTATTGTTGACAGATAGAAAACAACATGTAGGCTCCAAATTGATTGACATTGAAAGGTCAAACCCATAGCTAAAATGTTTGCAAGGGGTGAGGTTTGTTGTTCCTGGCACCGTTTGTTAGTCTTTGGTTAATTAACCCCGAAGGAGAAAGGGTTTATTTGTTTATTTGTATATTTGTTTGTAAGCGGGTTTATGCAAAAACTACTGGATCAAGTTTTATAACATTTTCAGGAAAGATGTGAGGTGGTCCAGAATAGATCCCTTGAAATTACATTCACTAAAAATATTTTGGTGAATGTAGGTCAAAGGTCACAGTCACCAAAAATGTGTTTTTGCAATGATAAGAGATAGAGCAAATCATATAAAATGTGTGCAAGGGGGGTGGGGTATGTTGTGCCGGGTACCACTTGTTTATTTGTGTATTTGAAGAGTCAGGGAATGTTTTTTATTGAATTAATTACTTACATACAAAGTGAGTCAAATTTTGTATACACACATCAGGAAAAGAAAAACTTGAAATAATAATTAAATACAAAATTGTGTCAGACATCCTAATATTAATTTGACCTCTTTAATTCCTTTGACCTCTGTAATTACAAGAGAAGCTCAAAGTGTTGACCACTGGCTTCCACACATTCATATGTACGGTGAACTACTGCTTGGGTAATATTGGCCAAAGTGTTCTCCTGATTTAACACCTGCAGACTTTTACTTACAGGGAACTCTAAAGGATGTTGTGTATTGCAGGAAATTGGCTACTTTAGTCGCCCTTCGATAAGAAATTGAAAATGCATGTGCAGGAATCTCTTTGGACACTTTGGCCAATGTTACCCAAACAGTAGCTCAACGTACACACATATATGTCTGGCCACCACTTTGAGCATCTCTTGTAAATGTGAAAGACAAAGGAAACTTGTATTAATGTTGTAATGCCTGAATAAAATTGGTATTGTTGTAATGTATTTGTAAATTGGTATTTGTTTTCGGCCACTTATAGATAAGAACCAAATATAGTTACTTCACTGGCCTTGGTTTTCTACATAACATAAAAAAATACTTGATTTTGTCGATAGATAGATAGATAGATAGATAGATAGATAGATAGATAGATAGATAGATAGATAGATAGATAGATAGATAGATAGATAGATAGATAGATAGATAGATAGATAGATAGATAGATAGATAGATAGATAGATAGATAGATAGATAGATAGATAGATAGAAAACAAATCATTCACACTTGTATGTGCATTTACATTGTACATAATACTTCAAAAGTAGGAAGGTTGTCAATCAAAATGTCACTAACATGTGTTATGTATTTCTGAAGGATTTGACCTTTTCTAAATTCATATATGCTGTCAAATCATCAATTAAAACAGAACATTTGTGCACAAAACTCTAACATCACACTATTATTTCTACAGTCATCACACTGGAGTAAAACCCAGAGGCACCTGTTGAGGTCTGACTCCAGCTGTCTGAGTGTAACCACACACACACACACACACACACACACACACACACACACACACACACACACACACACACACACACACACAACGCTGGACATCATCAACAGTGGACAGAATCTCCGTCTTCTGTCTCTGGTCCCGGTCAGAATATTGATTCCACCTACACGGTCATAGACTATTTAATTGCACCTCCATCAGTAAAGGGCGTTAGTGCTGGTCCAGGATGTGAACCACTTTAAATGATGTTTTAGTTAAGGTGCTGGTGTCTTGGTGGATTTAGTGAACGTGTTGTTTTCAGCTATTTTACTTTCTCTATACTTTTCTAAGGAAAAGTTACTGTGAACTTTAGTGAAGTTCCACTTTATGCAGCATCTTGTCCTGATGCCAGATCAGATGAAAACACTGGTCTTTCGCATTTGTCAAACAGAAGTCGGTGTTTCATTGCTTGGAAAAAAATATTGTTTTGCTTCTATCTGACACAACTGAAATTTGCTGACATCATTGCGGGGCTAAACCCACAACCTATATGACACCTGGGTTTGTTTGTCTATTTGTAAGTAGCCTTACACTAAAAATAACACTCTACCAATTTCCGTCAAATTTTCAGGAAAGGTGCAAGGTGGTCCAGATTAGATCACATGAATTTTGGTGAGTGTGGGTATTTTTGCAATGATAAGAGATCAGGTAAAATGTGTGCAAGGGGGGGTGGGGTTTCTTGTCCCATGCACCATTTGTTTAACAAAGTATCTGCTTCAGACATTAAATGTATTAAATCTTACATACTTAAATAAAATTAATCAGGAAAAATGTCAAAAGTGCTGGTTAGTTCATGTTTTTAATATATATGATGGTGTGTTATTCCCAGTGTTGTACCTGAACGCGTTCATGAACTATTTCTGATGAACGTGAACGACTCGTTCACTTTTGCCAAATGAACTGGAAGTTGTGAACGCGGTTATTCTGGCATTTATTGAACTGTGCTCTTATGTAGTTCACATTTCGTTCTTATCACGTTGTAATTATTGAGTTCTATAAGGAATAAAATGGGAACAAAACACAGCATTATCATAGATGTCATTTTTGTTTTATTCTGAACTAATTTTGTCAACATAATGTTGTGGAATAGCCAATGAGAAGCATTGTGGGCGGGGCAGAGAGAGAGAGGGAGAGAGAGAGAGAGAGAGAGAGGGGTGCAGAGAGTTTTTGGGAGCGGAGAAAAAGAGTTAAATGTACAGAGTGTGACTGGCGACCGGAGCAGGTGTTGTCCCGTTCTTGGAAATAAACATTGAAAACTAAACTCACTGAAACCGCTCTTTGTGTTCGAAGAACCTGCAGAGGGAAGTTAACCCCGGGGTAAGGCACTTACTTCCGCCCTGGAGGGGCGGCATTGTCCCCTGATTTTTTGACTACAGGATAACGTCAGAAACGGTTAATAATACGTTTACAATAATAACACAAAAAAGAACGAAAAAAAGAACGAAAAAGTTCATTTTGGGATTCATGAACTTCTAGTTCATAATTTGGAAGAATGAACAAGGAACTGAACTAATTCATATTGAATAACTTGAACTGAACTTTGAACTAGTTCCTAATTAAGGTGAACTTTCCCAACACGGGTTATTCCACATATATGGTGGTTTCTGTACATGTATACAATGGATTTGTAAATATTACACTAGAAAGAACATGTAAAGTGAATGGATCATAATGTGCAGACAGTGTTTTAGGGTAGATCTAGTAGATATGTGAATTATCAAGAGAATAGATTTTAGTCCAAAGGAATATTGGTCGAAGAATTTCACATTTTGACCCAAAACTTATCTTGGAAATTTGAGCCAACCAGCATTTAAGACTTGAGTTTCTTTATCAGTTACATACATGTGGTAAAATAGTTTTATTCCAGAAGTATTTTACTTGTAGACCAGTGTTACGCAACAGCCTCAGTGAAGAAGCACAGACAGCCCCCGACCCCCTACCCCACATTTCCAGCAGTTCTTCTGGGGGACATTTCAAGGCCTTCCCAAAACAGCCCAAAGATATAATCCCTCCACTGTGTCCTGGGTTGGCCCCGTGGTCTCCTCTTAGATCTACACACCTGATATACCTCCCCAGGGACCTCCTCCTGTCCAGGAGGCATCTTCATGAGATGACAGAACTACCTCAACTGTTTCCTCTGGATGTGGAGGAGCAGTGACTGTCGTCCCTCCCAGATTTTTGAGCTCCTCACCCTGTCTCTAAGGCTGATCCTGGACACCCTGTGGAGGAAACTCAGTTTAGCTGCTTGTACTTGCGACCTCATTCTGGTCATTACCCAGAGCTCATGACCATAGATGAGGGTTAGAATGTAGGTCGAGCGGTAAATTGAAAGCTTTGCCTTTGTCCGCATCACTGCAGACGCCGCCCCAGTTCACCTGTCGACCTCACGCTCCATTCTACTATCACTGATGAACAAGATCCTGAGATACCTAGACTGTCCACCTGAGGCAGGACTTCCTCCCCTACCCATGGCAGGTTCTGTACCCTTTTCTACCTGAGGACAGCGAACTGACTGTCTTGTCTTGGTAGGGGAGCAGGACACTTGTACTTTTGATTGGGTGGCTGTTGATTGGCTGTTCTACCAATGGATAAATCAACTTGGTATTGTTGTAGTATTACACTACACAACAAATATAATATATTTGTCCATATTATATTACACATGTATCTGAAGCAGAATTTAATGAGGATTTCAAAGATGCAGTTGTTTTTTTTTAGCCTTATACGAGTAGATTTTTGAGAAAATTTGGAATTTGCTTTTGTGCATTTTATGTATTTGATCTATATTATATTATCTATGTGTTCTTTATAAACAAATAAACATATTTTCTATTGTGGGTTAGAGTTAGGGTTAGAATTACAATCCAAGATGTGTAGGATGAACATGGTTTTATAAGTGAGATGGAGACACTTTGTTCCAGAGGAAAGACTACATCAGTGCTACTGCTGCAGATTAAAAAAAAAAGAAATATTTATCAATTAATATTGGATGTATTTATGTTTGTCCATGTATTACTTGTTATTGAATGCTAAACTGTATTTTCGTTGAGAAATATATATATATTTTTAAATAATTATCAATGTAAATACAAGTGTGGTAAATGGAAAGCTAAGGGGTTGGTTTGAGAAGAGGAGGATGTGAGGTCAATATTATTCAAGTCAGTTGTTTGTCAGTCAAATACATCATCACCTGTCAAGTCTAGAACTATTCAAAATTCTCAGTTAGACACACAATGTAAGATTGTATAACATTCAGACCACCTGCTGTTATTCCTTCAAATATGTCAGAGTTGTTTATGACTTCAGTGATGAGCTCAGAATGTGTGTACAATCTGTTTTAGGAAATGTATATACGAATAAATACTTATTTCTCTTTACTCTTAAAGGGAATGTAGTCATGTTTTGTACTTCTGTAGGAGGGGACAGCTAGCCAATCAGGCTTAACAGCACCTTTCTTGGAGGCAGGGTGCTTTATAAATGATGAAGATGTTAGAATTATACAATAAGAAATATACCATACCAGGGATTTTGCATATTTGTATATTTCTTGAAAATATAAAACTTTGCTTCTTCTGAGTTTTTTTGTTCTTGGTTAAATTCTTTGGTCCAGAGTGTTATGCTATTTAGATGAACAGATTGATATTGGAATTCCCAAAACATAATAGATATGTATTTTATAATATAATTGTGAAAACTACACACATTTTTCCCCCAAAAAAATCCATGTTTCATCATAAAACAAATATGAAATTTGAATTATAGATGCTAGAAATTGTTAAAACTACACCAAAACATATCTGTAAAACATATTTAATCAAATTTTTATGTACAGTGCGATTGACCCTTTTCGAGTTGCTGGAAAGGGCTTCGTGAAACATCGGTAGTTTACGAACATGTTTGAGACACCAGGACTATGGGTGACCTGATACCCACATGGACCATGTTGTTAAAGTGACTGTACTTGGACAAAAGGGGCGGAGCTTCAAGAGATATCACTTTGACACTTTGATTTCAAATTGTCCACATTGTCTAATATGTCTAATTACCGGCCAAGACATGAAGTACTTGGAATGTTTCCTTAAGTTTTAATAACACACCACCAAAGCGCCCTGCTGCTGCAAAATGGAATCAATTATTACATAACGCGAGAAAATGTATTACAAAATGCAGCTTTATTACAAAAAGAAATGAAAAAGTTATTACATTTTGGATATTTATTACAAAATGTGGTTCAACATCCCTGAACATAACATACTTCTACACTTGCTTCATTTTACAGTCACTCTGATTCAAACTGACAAACCATCTGATGAGGTTCGATGTTATGTTTTTCCAAACTAATCCAGTGGTTTTGAACAGATCGATGTAATGGCTTCAGTTCCCTGTTGGAATCTGAAGGAGGTTTGGCAGACTCCAACACAGGGACAGTAGACTGAACACCTCTGATTAGAAGGAATTAACATTGATTTATGTTGGAGAAATATTAAGACATTAAGACATAGAGAACTCCCAGATGGACGAGTCTTTGTGAGTATCCAAAAGCTCAGCGCGAGAAGGAATGTTGAGTTGTTCTCATCTATAAAATGCACATTTTTTCAATTTAATGTGCTACACTGGGAAAAAATATGAATCTAACAAAGTGTATATTTCTAGTCCAAATATCTTATCACACTTAAAATAAGACTTTCATGGGCCA